>KZ452015.1:1361060-1516423 GCA_002786265.1 Apostasia shenzhenica
TATTTTTTTTTTTTGGAAGATTCCAAACAACGCATTAGATGCTGTGTAGAAGCTCACTAGAAGCATCTTATGAAGTGGAGATGTAGAGAGGCAAGTCTTACATTATGTTGCTTGGAAGGATGTTCGCAAACCTATGAGCCAGGGACGGCATGGGATACACAATTTTAGGAAGTGGTGAAGATTTTTGGTTGATAAACATGCCGCAAAGTTTATGAATGATGATGAGTGCATATGGAGGACAAGCTTCAAAGTAAAATATGGTACTAGCACCCACACCTTTGAGGCAAGGTGTGGTGATTCATGGATTTGGAAGACTCGAAGTTAATTCAGGACAAGATGATTTGACTCATTAGTGAGGGGAACTCGGTCTCCTTTGTTGATGATCTCTGGCTGTTTTGCACCCCTTAATCCCCTTGGCCTACTTTCATTAATATGCATGATGAACAACCATCTATAGTTGCAGCTGAGATGGTCACAAGTTCGTGTGCATCTTTGGGGATGAATTTGTGGACAAAGCCTACTCTATTCATAAATATGACAACTTGGAAAAGCGCACTCTTGTTTGGCTTGATTCCGAGAGGCAAAAGATTCCTTCTGCTGCACTTTATCGAGGGCAGTTCCAGCTGGGTCATGATGTTATTGGCAGATCACTATTCAACCTAGGATGTAGATCGTTCTGCAAAGGATACGTAAAGATATGCTCCAATTGTCTCGGCTGTATCGAAGAGGCCTAGCCACTTCCAATTGCCGCCCTTAAAATTGTGAAGCAGAAGAAATACTCTTTCAACTTCATGTAGAGTTTAGATTGTGTAGGTGGTTTAGAAGGTTGCTCCAACGATATACGACTACTTTTCCACTAACCCGTTTTTTGTACGAATATTTACGGATGACGATCCAAGCTATGAAGCACAACAAATGTGATTGGAGGCTCAGCTTGGAGGTAGAGTTCATTTACTATTGGTAGCATGTCAGCAATGCCAAAGTCTATGGTAGCCCAACTTACCAATCAAGAAGCAATAGAAGCTAATATTTTGAGCTTAGTAGAAGTAGACTTGCACCAATACAAGAGCCATTGGAATTCGACCGTCCACCTTGGACCCCATGTGCTCACACATGATAGTTGGAATCCCCCTTCTTAATTGGTTCAATATCAACTTTTATGACTCTCTTTAGGGCAATTGAGTGGCGATCGCTGGCTTCATTATAAGAGATCACCATAAAGTTGTCTTACATAGGTAGAAAACAAGTGCTCACATATCTTGTGGTATAGAGGAGAAAAGTGTTGCATTATATGGAGTGCAAGCTACCACATATGTTGCCTTGCAGTTCAAAACCATTTGGCTAGAGGAAAACTCTTGAGACACTCCAATCGATCCAAGAAGCACTAAACCAAGCTCCACCTGATGCTGCAACTTGAGCACATCAAAGGAGACCAAGAAGTTGGAGCAAAACACAAGATGGAGCTAATGGTCAGAGAAGCAAGGTAGGACTTGCAACTAGGAGACTAGAGCTGGAGCTGCAACCCAGAGGTTAACTACAACTACTACCCAAGAGTAGCAAGGAATGGCATTAGCTCTCGAGAGCCACAACCTAACGCTCATATAGATATAATCCAACAAACCACTGTATCACAAGACATGAGGACAACATCAAGGGTAAGATTGCATTGTTAATGACATTGCCTCTTTAATCTTTTGTTTCCATATTTGTAAGGTTACTCATGTAACTAAAAACATAAATAGTATTGTAAACTATTTTGCTCATTTAGTGACATGAGATTTTAACTAAGAGTGGGGTATTCCCTTGTTATTTTTTGCAACATCCTCAAAGGGTTATATGCACTTTTTGTGCTTTTTAAATTTTTAATCCAAGTCCTAGGCCACTTTAAACAAAAAATTGTGAACGTGGATTTTTTCCTTAGCTTGTATCAAGATTTTGTATTTATGGTGTGCTTCGGCATGAAACTGTTGAATATCATAGTAAGAGAAGCACTAATATTTTGGAAATACAATCTTAACAACAAAAAATAATAGTTTGACCATAAATCTTTTAGAGTCACCACAAAATTACCCCAATCAATCTCTTAAGTGCCCAATTAATTGTTGTAGCAATTATTGCATCCACATATGCAATAAATAAATTGCACTTAAATTATTTTTGATTCCATTACAAAAAATAAGAACACTAACCCTATTCCCAAACTACTCAGGATCAACCTCCATCACAACCAATAGCTAACACAAATAGTATCGACTTGACAAAGACACTGAAGGAAGTTGCCCCGTCAGGTTAGATCATAAGAACGACCATACTGAAACAGATGTTGCACTGCGTTGACAAAAAATGCACAAATAAACACTAATTAACTAGTACATTTTTCTGCTGATTTTGGGGATGAATTGAATAATTTACCACAGATCTCACCCTCCTCGGCTCAGAAGGAATATAAAAACCAAGTTAAAATATTCCAGCCAAATCCCTTTTAGTTCACATGCATCAGCACAGCAAGAACAGATGCTGACCGCAGTTGTTAATCCCCGACTTGCAGTGAAATTTCCATCTAGGTACTACAGCTTGTAAGAACCCTAGCCTCCCAAACAAATGATAAATAGAGCATCGTCTTATAGCTCACTGAACACCAATTTCTTAAAATAGGTTCTCAAAACCCTAATCGAGCGAAGGCAATGAAAAGCTAGTGAATATGGCAAAATGAATAGAGAGAGATTGCCAAGGATTTTTTTACCTCGGTGACGATGTTAGGCCTCATTTCTGTAGATTTTACTCGTCTTCCTCTTCTCTTCCCGTTTGGACTCGCTTACATCGCCGGCTCAACTTTAGTCGCACTGCGAGCGTCCGTTACACTTCCAAGCCGCGACAGTAGAGTAAAATAACACATGCTAAGTTCCAAAGGAGCATTAACTAGAGCCTACGACCAGCTATTGAGAAGAAAGAGCCAAAAAAAGATCAAAACAGCCAACATGCATACCCCGAGCTTCTTCGATGGAGGCATCGGAGACGGAGATCGGGCACTCCTCCCTCTGGACGGAACCGAGAGCTAGGAAGCAACGTCGAGGAGCAGAGAAGAAGAGAAGATCGCGAGTCTGAAACCACGTTTTCGGTGGTTCCGGGGGTAGGGCTGGCAATATATAATCCATCCAACTGATATCTGACCTGCAAATTTTGTGTCATAAATTTTTATTTTTTTATTAAATAAGTTGAGTTCAATTGAGCATAATCGGGTAGAATTTGAATTGAGCATTCATCAAAAAATATTTTATAAATGGGTCGGTTGGCCCACCAACCCAACTCATTTATTAATCGAGTCAGATTCAAGTTATAAATTTTGTTCCATTTAATAAATAGATCGAGTTGAAGTCGAAGTTATTTGGATCGGGTCGGATTCATATTCGACCCGAACCCAACCCGCTGACTCATTTTGCCGCTCCTAGTTCCGGCTTTGTTGCTTTGATCGGAATGGGAAACGGTTGCACTTGGGTTCATAAGATGAATCCAGACTTGTCTGCCCTCTAAATCCGCTTCAAATCAAATGAAACCGATTGAAACGGTCCACACATGAAACATTAACTCAGTAGATTTGGAACATTTTCAAATTACGTACTAAATTCTATTACGATCTCCAACTATTACGAAAAGGGAAAAGAAAATTAATCTGGCTGATATTCAAGACTTGATTGAAATAGAGAGAGAAAAAAATTAAATTTGAACAAAAAATAATAACAAATAGATAATAGATAATTGCATTTGTAAGATTAAATAGATAAGTAATTTTTTATGAAAATGCAGGCCCAATTATAATGCAGCAAATTGAGTTTAATAAAAACTTTAAAATAGTTTTATGAATGTTGAACGGTCTATGCTGCTATGCTGTTGTGTTAAAGTGAGAATATTGTACGAATGAACCTACCTTGTGATGCCGACCTAATATGAAATGTGCCGCCACTTTTCTAGATTTGATGTTTAGGCTAAAATATGTTAAATATTTTTTTTAAGTTTGTACAGAACTTTGCTTTTTATTTGTATTATAATATTATTGATGATAAAATTCTGATGTTAATGTATTTGTTTATGAATATAGAAATTTTATTCTGATAAAACCAATGTATATGTTAGCTTTGTTGAACCAAAAATAGAATAATTATCACTTATTTATGCAACTGTTTTTTTTAAAGATTTTGTTAATCATTGGAAATAATGATTTTAAAAATAATAATTGTAGCATAGAAGTCGTTTCTTATTTAGGCAGTTTTCAGCTGTCTACTTTCACCCCTTCCAGATATAAAAAATAATAATTTTCTCTTAGGAAGCATTTGATTTGTTGTTATTTTAATATTATATTATGTAATCAAGATATCATGATATCTATATGTTATCTTTTAACTAATAATTTTATAATATAATAGAAGATTATTTATAAATATCATTAAACCAAATGATTGCTTTCTCTAGATAACATAACATAACATCAAAATAACATGCGTTACTGTTGTATTCCTCTAACACTTCGGTTATTATTTGTTATTTTATATGATAATTTTAATCGATAATTATTATTTTTTTGTCCATCCAAGAAGCTCATCATGTTAATTACATTCACCAAGCATTTGAAAGTGCTACCTTGAATTGCTTACTTGATGTTCTTCACAGTGACAAGTAAAAGTCCTGTTTGGTGCGAAGACTAAAATCAAAACAAAAATAGTAATAGTTTATAAAACAACAATAATAGTAATAAATAAAAAATTTTAATCATTCTACACAAACTTTAATATAAAAAAATATTATTTTAGTTCAAATACTCAATAATTTTCAATAAAAATATCAACTTTATTTTACATCCTAGATCAAAATATTCGAATCGAGTATTTTGATTTGGAATGTGAAATAAAATTAATATTTTTCTTAAAAATTATTAAGTATGTAAAGTAAAATAATATTTTTTTATATTAAAATCTGTATAGAATAATTAAGAAAATTTATTTATTCCCTAGTTAGTGTAGGGTTCATCTGAGGTTTGTGCTTTTTGAAAATTGTCTGCGCTGTCTTTTGGGTTTCTGAAGACGTAAGACATCTAATGACATCTGAATATAAGCAAATTTTTGTAGAGTAAGGCATCTAACGACTCTCTTTTTGATGTGATACAATTCATTTCACGTTCTCACCGCTCTATCATCCGATCTAAAAACCTGCTAGGAGTCGCACTTTACTCAAGTGATTCTTTTCTCTTGGGACATTCCTCAGTTATCACTCCGCGCTCTTTTCAGGCACGGATTGTCACAACTACTTTAAGTTACTTCCAGGCTCGACTTACATTTTAAGTCACAAATGAAAGGATGTCATCTCAAACTGAAACAAGCAATCAAGCTGCTCAGCTGTACAAGCCCAGAAGACAATGTGCCATAAATGAATTTATGTGGGCTGATGATCATCTCTTAATAAGCAATATAAGATTTAAAAGAGATGAAGAGTGAGAAGAGAATCTGAAAATGAATTTATTCTTTATTCATTTCATCAAAGTACATGAAATTATAATAAAAATTCTAAAACAGAAACTAAAACACAAGGAAAGCAACAAAGAAATTAAGTTAAATACAGAAAAATAATTCAGTATTCAAATATCACAAAAGAAGTTAAATTGCTCTACATAATCACCATCAATTAAAACCATAATAGGTAGTGCACCAAGATGTGCCCTGAAAGATCAAGACTAATGCACCTTGAGCATATAAAACTTACATGTAAAAAAGAACATGAATAAGCAAATTTATTACTAATATCTCTTACAAAAAATACTCTCCAAGATATATAATCCTAAAATTTGACGAGCGGCAACCGAAAAATATAGATAATGTATAGCAGATGCACGCGGTATAATATTTCATATGTAAAACTATCCTAACTTTTGTTCCAAGGCCTGATCACCGCTATGACAATAATGACGACAATAATAAGAAGGATGAGTATGGCAATACACATGCATTTGCGCGAGTTTTTTTGCAGCATCTTTGCCTTCTGTAGGGCTGTTGTTCCAGATTGAACGTGGTCCACAGCACTGGAGACCTGTAGTGACGCGTTTTCTTTTGTTAATGAACATGACACGAGCAATGGGATTTCTTGCCAAAAACATAGATTAAATAAAAATCATCAGTGGAAAGTCAAGATATTGGCTCAAACCTAGGTTTCGATGACATCCAGCATTTCTCCTTGAGACTCGACCAATAACGCCATGTCGAAGAAAATCTGCACGTTAACATGAGAGAAAAATGCTCAATTTCTTTTCTAAGCTTCTGCAAAAATTGCATCACTACAATCAAGAATTGCTATGCATGCCCACCCTTCCATCCCCTCTCCCCCACATTGAACTCACATTCCAAGAGCCAAGAACTAGGTTTTTCTGTTCTAGATAACAAAAGCCAAGAATTTCAGTCAAGCACCTTTGTCTTCCTCTTGTAGAACCAATTGTTTCTTCTTCTTTCTAGTAGAGCTACAAGGCTCAAGCTGAGCTATAAACAAGTGATAGATACCTTTTACACAAAAATCTAGGCTAATAGGTAAGGGCCATGATACAGAGCATGCCCGGTCCTGGCTCCGACGAAGACATCATACTTGGCTTAGGGATGATTTTCCACTGTCATCCTGTTTTATTTTGTTTTGCCCAATTTGTTTACTGGATTTTTATTATATGTTATGTGGACATTTTATGCATGTTTGGGGAGAGAGAGTGGGAAAGAGAGGGAGAGAGAGATTTTATGATATTTGAGAGGATGAGATGTATTTATGGGTTTAGTGAGTGTGAGAATTGATGTAATTGCGCTAAATGGTAAGCGATTGGAAATTTTGGGCTTTAGGAATTTTTGGGTATTTATTAGAGCTTTTGAGCCAAGAAAGAAATACTTATATTGGAGATGTGACAATTGGTGATCAAATTGTCAAGAAGAATGAGCGTTTTAGATATCTTAGATTAATTATTTAAAATAATAGTGAAATAGATAATGACGTTATTAGCAGGATTCAAGCAGGATGGGTAAAATGAAGAAATGCTTCTGGTGTGTTGTGCAATAGAAAAATCTCATCCAGACTTAAAGGTAAATTCTATAAAACTGTAATAAGACTAATGATGATATATGGTGCTGAATGTTGGTCTGCAAAGAGAAAACATACAAATAAAATAAATATTGCAGAAATAAAGATACTATAGTGGATGTATGGATATACACAAAGGGATAGAATGAGAAATGAGTATATCAGAAAGAAAATTGACGTTACACCAATTGAGGATAAACTTAGAGAAAGTCGGCTTAGATGGTTTGGACATATAAATCGTAGGCCGATTGAAGCACCAGTTAGAAAAATCGAGTTATTGGATCTTGCCCATGTACAAAGAGAAAGAGGAAGACCAAAAAAGACATGACAAAAAACTAAAAAGAGTGATTTTAGTTACTTAGACTTAGATAAGAATTTGATAATTGATAGAACGCAATGAAAACAAAGGATTCATGTAGCCGACCCCACCTAGTGAAATTAAGGCTTAGTTATTGTTGTTGTTTATTAGAGCTTTCGGGCCAAAATTGGTCTAAATTCTTTTTCCCTTCATGCTTAGCCGGCCCACTCCCCACTCCTTGCTCTCCAAGAAATCAATCTTAGCCATTAATCGAATGGTATGATGGAGATTTAGTTGACAATCAAGGGTGGTGTGTGAGATGTTGATCATTACACCGCCAATTTTGCCATAGATCGTCGGATCTACCTTTAGTATTTCTACGTTTTCCCCTATGATTTCCCATTGAACACTTCCCCCATCTCATCTCTATTGATCTTTGATTGTATACGTTCCTCTCTTGTTTCACTTCTCCTTTGATTATGGTTAAAATCATATGTAGTCCTCTCTTCATTTGTGTATGGATGTTATTGGATTGTGTTCATATGTTGGATGAAATATTGCTTAGGTTAGGCCCAATTTTCATTTAATTTCTCTCTAATTTAATCTAATAACTTAGGGTTTTCATGATCTATAGCTTTTCTTGTGAAATTACTTTGAATTTTAGCCTAATTTGAAGCTTAATTGTATGGAAATCCTATTATGTTTACAATGGATGTGATGAACTATTTACACATAGGATCCTCACAACATTAGAACTGTTCACACGGTAGCTGACAGTAGGGGTCAAGTTTGACCACATGGGCCTACAGTGTGGGCCCCATGGGCCTAACAAGGCCCCATCATTAGCTTTATAATTTTGTCCCAAACGGACTTCTACTAATTAAAATCACGTTATTTATTTATACAACTCAGGAACTTCCCTCAATTTTTGATGCAGTATGATTCATTCATGTGCCCCCTCTCACCACTCATCATTAGGCCTAGAAGCCTACCAAGAGCTGCACTTTACTCCAATAATTTTTTTCTTAAGACATCACCTGACAATTACTTCCTGCACTTTTACGACTACAATCGTCAAATATAATCCCTAATTAAAGCTATCTTTAAGTGCATTTTAGCTTAATCCATTATTTAGATCATTAATTTTGATATCAATTATGCTTTAAAAAATTAATCCATTTCACCCTTGATGGCCTCCACTAGTATATCAACACAATTTGTTGTTGAACTGATAATGTGAAAAATTGCACATGTGCGTTCTCAACAATCTCCAACACCACCCACATAAGAATTCATCTCCATTGATCTTTCATTGGGTCATTCTAACACATCAAGTGCATACACATTAAGAGCTCACTTAACCACTCGAAGACAGTAAGAGTGGCTGTTCTTCAATTTCACTCAGCCAAGCCTGGAAGATCCATGAGAGCACTTACTTGATCTCAGTTGAACCATCAGCTCTAAAAACCACATATTGGAGGATAATTTGATACGAAACAGATAATTGATATTGTAGTTTCAGAGATTAACAAAATTGTATATAGCAAAAAAATTACAAATTAATGCCAAAATTTTCAAGGTTCAATTTTGTGATGACTAAGAAGTTAACTAAACCCGTAAAACTAATTTCTTTTAAAATTTTAAATAAATTGGATCGAAGGTAATTGAAAATTACCAACTCAAATTAGGGAGCAATTTGATTTTCAATAAATCAGAAATGAGGAACAGGATTGCAGGTGCTCACAATATTTAACCAACAATAATTAAATTTGAATTCAATAATGATAGGTTGCACATGTGGGACAAGTTCGAGCAAATCTCAAGTTAGCAGAAAAATTTCATAGTATTTGACTCTAACCAAATTAAATGGTTTGTATAAATTCGGACTTGAGTCACAAAATTAAAGGACTACTTTGCAATTTCTCCAAACGCTCGGCAACACGAATCAGGCAAGCGAGCACGGTGAGCGGTGGTCGGGAAGTGGCCGCGGCTTGCGGGCGGAGCGCGCGACGGGAGGCGGGCTGGCGCGCACGGCGGGCAAAAGCGCACGACGGAAGTGACGCAGACGGGTTCAGTTAGGGCAGGCGGGAGCGGGCAGGTGCAACTCACACGCAGGGGGCACGGTTGAACGAAGATGGCGATCTGATTTGACGATCAGTGAATCCAGGCATGGCGAAAACCTTGTAGAGCGAGATGGATGAACTAGTGACTATTACATTGGAGTCGGATGCACAAGAAATAGTTTAAGAGTGAATGCTAGTTTGAGAGAGAGGAGTGGATCGATTCTAGAGGAGATGAGCTTGAGGGAATGGATGGAGTTTAGGGATTCTCACCTAAGGCCAAGCCCTTCTCTATCTGGGATATCGATTCATTCCAGAATCAAACACCCAAAAAAAAGGCAAATAATATTCATTCAGCATTCAGAAAATAAGAATAACAAGAAGGCATTTATATAAACCTCCATACAAACTGACTCAATAAAAAAAATACATTATATAATAATTTTCTCACACAAATGAGGATATACTAGACAACATGCCAAAAATAACAATCACAAAAATAGAAATAACTAATATAGTATAAATGTGGGAAATAAAGTTAGCCCAAAATGAAATTTCCAATCAATCAAAATGGATGAGGAGATTTCCAATCCACCAAGTCAACAATCCGCAGCATCCATCTTTTTAAATCTGTCCTAACAGTCAGTCAATCCAGATCGAAGCAGCGTGGATAGATCACAGTTATCAACGATAAATTTTGCCAGAAATGAATCAACAGTCGATCGTGGTGTCCCCACCATAAATAATTGGAGCCCAATACACAAGTGAATGAGCACCTGTTAACCCAAAAGCCTAGGCTAATAGGTAAGAGCCACCGCTTATATATCAACGGTACAACTTGTTGAACTATCAATCTAGGAATGTATGGTCAATGGAAAAGTCATATCCAAGTTCCATGGATAGCTAGAAATCTTTTGTATGTCCAAACATTTCCATTAATTCTGTGACTAATTTTTGGCAATCCAAGCTTCACCTATTTTTTTGATTTTCACATCTTCCTATAATCTTACATCTCATTAATTCATCTACAGGACAATGAACTCAATCATATATAGGACACACCTCACACCCCAATAAATCCTACCTCAGACCCACTAAAGTAAAATAGAACTGGCTGCATTAGGCTCAAAATAAAAGGTTTTTCCTAATTTTGATTACTCATGAAGTCATATTATTTGCTCTAGATCAGAAGCCATACCTGCTGTAGTTCAAGAAGCTTCTTCTCTAAATCTCTCACAGCATCCTGCCGTTCTTGAATTTCTGCAAGCGTGTCAACAATCTGCAAATACACATTGGAATAGCAATCATTTTGGTAGGCAGGCACTAGTTTATAATATAAACAAACATCAATTCATTGATTTAAAGGAAGATATAGTATCATTAACGTAAACCTGGCCCCGTCCTTGTTCCTGGATTGCCTTCTGAAATATTTGCTCACTATTTCCAGTCTCTATAAGCCGGTCAATTGTCTGCAGAGCACACAAATTAATGTGATAATAAAAACTAGACACTATTTATTAAGGCTAATTGGATGTTCAATTTTGTAAGGATAGTCACCTCTTCATCAGGACGATTACCAGTTACTGTTCAAGAGGAAGCCACATAAGACGATATAATATGATCAATAAGATCACACCAAAGGAAATGAAATAAGTCATCCATTCTAATACAAGTGCACAAAGCATAGCTAGGCAACTTCAAACCTGTGAAGACTCTTCTCTCAACAACCTCTCGATATTCTTGATTGATGGTTTCCCTAAGAGACTGCAAACAAACCTCCAAGTTCAAATGGAGAAATAGAAAAGGCATAATCCTGAAGCATGCATATCAATTACAACAATCTCAGGATTGCAAACATATTTGCTGCTTACGTCTGAAATGAATAGTAAGCAAATTTTGGTGTCTCATAGTGAAAGAAGTATAAAAACCCAATAACAATACACTCTTGTTACTGCTTATGTTAGAGGCAGCTTAAATTGATTCTCCCTAACAATAACTTCCAAAGCGGACCACCTTTGAATCTTTGATTAAAAATAGATCATGGAACACGAGTGTCGCAAATTTCCAACTTCTAGTTACTTGTACATAGATATTGGATGAAAAGAAAAAGAACAAATCTAAACTTATTCATAGATGAACCTGACTATGTGAACGATAAGGTTAAACTTCATGATAGATTCACACTAATCTACTTTCAGCAAAAATTTTCAGCAAACTAATGTAAAATCCAAGTATTGTGCTATATGATGCAGGCTACCATAAGTCCGCAGATAAGACCACTGTGCAGCAAATCCAGTCTTCTCTATTGTCTAAGAATAGACCAAAATAAGTGCATAACAAAGTATCATCAACATGAACAAGGACAAAAACCATGTATGAGATCGATAGTAATCCCCAATATTTTCCACTAGTTTACACTGAAATTTGTTTTTGCATGAAAATGCATTGCCTTTTCGATTTTGTAATCACTAGGAACATGTAAGCCTGCCTAAACATTGATAATTGTGCAGCAGCATATTACCTGGAAATTAGTCATACTCTCCTTCAGCTTCTTTTTCAATGATCTGAAACATTAATTGTAATAGAAAATGAGAATTGTGATCAAGAAAAAATTCCATGTTGAAGTACGTAAATGATAAAATACATAAGTACACAGTGGTTGCAGTTCTGGATCGGTCCACAGCTGAGCCTTTACCACATCCAGGCTTTTGTCTGTTCGCTAAATTCTATTGGACAGAATAACAATATCAATTTTCTAACTCATAATGTATCCAAGGAAAGGTAACACAGAATAGCATACATCTTTGTCTAGTTCTTCAAGTTTTGACTTGGTTACACGAGCTATTTTAAGCACTTCATCAATATCTTTTTCCATCCGATGCTTGATTGCTACACCAAAATAAATTCCCACAAACACTCAAGAAGTTTCAAAAACAATAAAAAACATCAAAAAAGAGTTGACAATTCCAACGAATATCACACCATCTGATGATCATCTGCACTTACATTTCATGGCAGAGGCCTTTGTAACAGCCTTTGACTCCTCGTGGGCATCCTGCATTTACAATTTTAGATAGTTATCACAGCTAGCATACCAAGTCACTAAAACATAAACAATGGTAGAAACTGAATTTGGCTCCAGACAAAGCACTGCTTTCAGCATCCATAGTAATGGAAGTTATCTGAATGATGACTGATAATGGTCACCACTATTGCAGTGTCATTTGTGGATGAATTATCTAATCAAACTTTAAATTGAGAACTATAACTTGTCAACTATGAAGCATGGACACTTCAAGAACCACGCCGTGTCCGTGTCGGACACACGGACACTCGGGGACACGTGAGGACACGCGGGAACACCGTGTCGGACACGCCACGTGGCGTGTCCTAATAAAATAATATTAAAAAAAATTAAAGGACACTTTTTGAACACGTGAGGACACTTTGGACACCTTAGGACACTTCTAAGGCACTTCTAGGATACTTTTGAGATACTTCCAAGATACTTCAGAGATGCAGGACACTTCTAGCATACATAAGATGGAATTAGATATATTTAATATTAATGTTAAATTTATTTATTAATATTATATATTTTTAATAAAATTTATGGTTATATTTCTCTTTGTTTTATTATCGTTAAAATTTTATTTAATAAAATTAAAAATATATCTCTTATTATTGTTAATATTTTACCTAATATAAGTCAAAATTTTAATTTAACCAAGTTAAATCAAATTTCTTCCTCCTTTGTTGCCCTAAGCCTTACGAAAATGAATCAATCGCAAAAAATTTAGAACTCTAGCTTCACCTTTATCCTTTTTTCATCTTCAACACTCTTACTTTCTCTTATTGTAGTGCTCACTGTGATTGTCCTAATAAGCAAAATTGTATTTTCTCTTATTCAAAGTGAACCCAAAATTTATATCTCAAATCTTTTTAATGTCGACCACGTTTGTTCTCAAGTTCTCATCTTGATTTTATGAGACTTCAGTGCTACTTACAAGTTGTTTATACTTAAAAATTTAAATTTGTATTATGTTATATATATTTTTTAAAGTATAAATTGTTAACTTTATTATTGTATTTGGCGTGTCATACCGTATTCGTGTCCTATATTTTGCTTCTACGTTTCAAAGCCATAGAACATGCAAATTTCAAAATCAAGATAGACAAAAAATTAATGTGTCCAAAAAATGATTCTAAAATCAGAGTTAAGCAACATTATATTTCGGAAAAAGTACTCTCGGTTTAGGAAGACATTGGCCAGCCTAGTTTGATTGTCCAAACCCAAGAGCCAACCATATTGTTTTTTGGATATATGTCAATGTCACATGGTAACAAACTTTTTAAGAAAGCCTACTGGAATCTAACTGCCCAGCAATATTTTCCACTAGTGTCCTCAAGACAAAAAATAGATGCACCGAACCAACAAACTAGGTTGATCTTGTTTAGTTTGAACCAATTTCGTGGTTCAATCGATTCTATCTCAGAAGCATACTGGAGCAATTATTTATTTCTCCCAAGCTTCTGCATCAAAAGACAAATCCCTATTACTCTAAATTACCAATACACCATCCCAAAAGAAGTCCAGACAAAACTATAAAAAGATGTATACAAAACAATATGATGCAGACAATACTTGTAAGGTCAACATAAACAAGAAAATTGAAGTAGATTAGAATTGTCCATAATATCATATGAACTCCCTTATACAAATCTAAAATGATACTTCAACTCATTACCTGAAGCTTTGTCAACAGCTTTGAGAGCTTCTCAATTTGTTTGTCAATATCTTGAACCTATGGTTGCAATAGAGCAAAATAAGCAAATAAATACATGGCCGCGTGAGATGAATTATCTTCAAGAACAAAGCTCATAAATATTAAATTGTAGCAACATTCAACTACCTGCTTGAAGAAACCTTCCATCCCCAATTCAGCAGAATTCATAGAGGGTTGCAGTCCTACCTCAATATCTCCATCTCTTGAAGGCTGACCCCGAGGAAGCTCAAAAGAATCCTGCAGACCAAAAATGTAAAATAAGAAAAATCTAATCAACATTGATGCTTCAAGAAAAAGAACATATATAGAAACAAATATTTAGACCTTAAATTCAAAATATAATCCACAGCTAATAAGTTGACATTTGGAATAGCTCATGCAGAAGATCAATGGCCCGTTTAAGACAATCGTATTTGCAATGAGTGATTCAATTAAAAAAAGGAATTGCTGTACAAAACTTGCCAAATAAGATAACACAAGCAGTCTAACACTTACAGCAATGTACTTGACACATGGTGATAATTGATCTAACTTGGAAAGTAACATGATAGTTTTTCCTAAATCTATTAGCTTAAACCTTGATAATTACATAGTAGACAATCACCGTCATCAATATGCGAGTTTCCATGTTCATCAGTAATATAAAGCAAAACACAGAATTATCAAGGTTTAATGAAGCACGTGAAATCAAAGTGGTCAATATAGGCCTTAGTACACAAAATTTGTGCTAGCATACATGAAACTTACAGCAATACACTTTACCATATTGAGAGCATACTTCGACATACTAGTTCATGTGAATACAACATTTGCCTCTTATATTTACTTCAGAATAGTTAGAATAAACTCAAACAAACGCAAATCAATCACCTAATATATACCCAACAGATAAGTGCACTGCATCACAACCAATTCTACAGAGTGAATATCTTTACTCACACCAGTGCCTCACCATCCATGAAAAAACAACGGTCTACATTATACCAACTTACAAAGTTGTACTCATCCCTTCTTATGAAGAAAGCGACATCAAAGTGGTCAAATATAAGGCTTAGTACAGGAATAAACTTGCATATAAGAAACCAAGCAGCAATACACTTCACCATGTTGACAGCATACTTCTGCATCCTAGTTCATGTGACGAATACAGCCATCGCCGCTAATGTATACTTAAAATAGTTAGTGCATAAACTCAAACAAACGCATATCAATCGCCTAATATATACCCAATAGATAAGTGCACTGCTTGGAATTTTCCATGATCTACATTATACCAACTTCTAAAGCAGCAGTCATGTCTTACTAGAGCTCGCAAAGACCAAGTACTGATAGCATCCAAAATAGAAAAACATCGGTAATTCCTGCACCTACTTTTTTAACTACACGGGGCAGCACATCTCGTAAAGAAAGCCTTCAGCAGGAAGGATGGAAGCACGGGAAGACTAATCCCATCCTCGCCAAAAAGTCTCGAGAGGACACCCAACAAACAAAAAAGGGGCACCGATGGATCAAACCCTAACCCTCGATAGAGCATCTGAAATCAATACCAGATCCACACAGATCCATTACAATTCCTCGAATAGTAGGCAAACATAGCAACCAATCTCGCAAAATCGTGCAAAGCCCGAGATATTACCGTTAAAAGGTTGTTCATCTTCTGAATGACAAATCGCAGCTTCCTCTGGCGAGAACGGCGGAGCAAGACAGCGCGCCTCGATCCGGGAGCGCGATATTTGACTTCGAAGAGCTTAGAAGAGAAGGAATCGGCCGAGTTCGGAGTACGACGAGAGCAAGCTGGTGAAGAAGAGGGGAGACCGAGAGAGGGGAAGGAATATTTGACCGCTGGTGGCCAGGTTCGGTCTTGTTCCCCGATTAATTTAAACGGTTCCGCGGTACATGTTAACGGTAGCTTTTGTGGGTCCCGCGGCGGCGAGAAACTCAATTTAAACGCAATTTTTTAAGATTAATTATATCAGTTTTTGAATTCAAGGCCCCGTTTGTCTAGAAGTTTAAAATTAACCTGGTTTAATTTTAACCAGGCATATTACATCACATATAAAATTTAATATTAAAAATTAAATTTATTTCACATCCTACACATATTACTAAAATAATAACTAACTTATATCACATCACTCACATATTCCAACATAATAACTAACTTTATATCACATCCGTCACATATCCCAACATAATAACTAACTTTATTTCACATCATTCACAACTTTCAATAAAAAAATATCTCTATCCAAATTTAATTTTAACCTTCTTAAATTTAACCTTACAAACAAACACACCCTAAGTCATAATATTGCACTACAGTTATAATTTTATTTTTTAACATTTTGATTCCTAATTTTTTATATAATTATTAATTAAATTTTTTTAAAAAAATTATCATTAATCATTTTATAAACCTCTCATCTCTCTCCCTCTCCCTCTCCCTCTCTCCCCCTCTCCCCCTCTCCCCCTCTCTCTCCTGTGTAATAGAGCCAGTACAGTTCCCCTCTCTCTTATTGGAAGAAAAAAGGATTGATCGAGTGAAAGGAGGCGGGACCTTTATTTGCTTTGCCTACGCATGCTATCGACTCATAGAGAGAGGGGGAGAAATGGGAGAGAGAGAGAGAGAGACAGACAGAGAGAGGAAGGGGTGGGGTGCCCCCTTCACAGCTCTATAGCACAAGCAATAGGGAGTAGGATACGATGAAGAGAGAGAGATAAAGAAAAAAAGTAAAAAGAGAATTTATAAAAAAAATTGAATAATAAAAAATTATAAAAGCATCCAATTATTGATAACTACATTAAAAGTCAAGACCAAAAATTAAAAATTTAAAATCACAAATTTATGTAATATTATACTCTAAATTAAAGAACATGAATATAATTTATGTAATATTACTTCAGAATAATGTGGAGAATTGGTATAAAATCTGAGCGTAAAATAGTAAAAAATCAGCAAATTTCGGACGTGGGACCAAACAGCAGCGCAAACACAAACTCGGGGACCCAAATGTAGCTTTTCAAAATATGGGATTTATTTGCAGCGTCATTCTAACTTTAGGGGGCCCTGTGCAATCACCCTAAAATTTATATAAAATAATTAAAAAAATTATTTTATTATTTATTATTATTATTTAAACTAGTATTATTCTGATTCTGATTTTAATTTTCATGCCAGACAGGCCCTATGACTCGTTTAGTTCAGAGTAAATTTTTTGCTCAACACAAATTTTAAATATAAAAATCAACTTTGTTCCATATCCAATATAAATACGAATATTTGAATTAAAAGTATTTCACATTTTACACACTTTCTAATAGTAAAAAAAAAACTTTTATTAAACTTAAAAAATAAAATATTTTTTTTTCATATAAAAAAAAGCTCGAATCAAAGATGATTTGGCCATGTTTGGCGCGAGGACTAAATCAGGACCAAAATGATACTAATTTTAAAAATAATAATAATAATAATAATAAATAATTTTTTTAAAATATTCTACACAAATTGTAATATAAAAAAATATTATTTTACTTCACATACTTAATAATTTTCAATAAAAAAATAAATTTTATTTTACATCATAGATCAAAATACTCGATTCGAATATTTTGATCTACGATATGAAATAAAATATATATTTTTATTAAAAATTATTGAATATACGAAGTAAAATAATGTTTTTTTATAGGGAGAAAAGCAAAGCAAAAAGCTTTGATGAGAAAGAGTGCAAAATCAATAAAGCACCATTCATTTCCTTTCCCTGCCCCAAGAGGTCACCCAACGGCAGAGCAATAACTTCAAAAAAGGCACCAAGAAGAAGGAATAGAACTCCCCTGTGTTTCCTCATTCTCTATATAATACCTCGTATATCTCTTCCTCCTCCTACACCCACTCAATTTATAAGCTCTCACGCAGAAGAAGAAAGAACCCTAAGCTTCATATGGACGGCGCCAGACTGACCCGGCCGCAGCCGCAGCGGCAGCGCATCTACGAGGATCTCCGGCCGCCGGAGGAGTGGATTGCCGGCGCCACCGCCGACACCCTCATCATCAAACTTCCCGGCATGTTTCACTCATTTATCTTTCTTTCTTGATTGTAAGCTGGCCTTGAGTCGAGTAGATAACTCGGGCTCAACTCAGAATGAAATTTATTTAATTTGAAGTTAATTTTAATTCGCATTAATAATTTTTTTTTCAATTTCAAGGGTTAGATTGACTTTAATCATAAAGCATATTTTTTATTAAAATATTTTGTTAGACAGAATATCATAATTTTATTTATACGTACTTTTCATATCTATGTATGTATATTGTAATTTCTTTGTATTAAAATATTATAACTTATTCAAATAATAAAATGTTTTATACATATATATTTGAAATTTTTACGTATATATGTTTATGTATATTTTGAGCTGATTATAATTGAAATTAATTTTATTTTAATGTATTAAATTAATTTTGAGTTAAAAATTTGAGTTAATTTTAGAACGAGTGAAATATGGGAAAATTTTAAATTAATTTTGTTTGAGTTTGGAACAAATTAAATTAAAATTATACCCCTGTTAAATGAGAAATTATTGATTCTAGATTTTATGCAACCCCTTGTTTGGCATGAAGCCAAAAATGGGCAAAAAAATATCTTAATAATATTTTAAATTTATTATAAATTTTAATAACTTTATTTCACATTCAACACAAATTTCAACCTTAAAAATCAACTTTATTTCACATCCAACACAAATTCCAACCTTAAAATCAACTTTATTTCACATCCTACACACCTCCCAATATTAAAATAAATTTCTTTCCCATCAACTCTATAAAATAAAATATTTTCTCTTTCCTTACCCAAATTCATCCTCCAACCAAACAAGGACCTAAAGGGAAATACTTTTTTTTTATATTCTCTTTTTAGATAAGACATTTTTTGTAACATGGAGCAGTACAGAGGGATTTTAAGCTCTGTTTGACGTAAAGATCAAAATCAAGACTAAAATGATATCAGTTTGAATAATAATAATAATAATAATAGTAATAAATAATTTTTTTTATCATTCTACACAAATTTTAATATAAAAAATATTTTTTTATTTCACATACTCAATAATTTTTAATAAAAATATCAATTTTATTTCATATCCTAGACTAAAATACTAAAATCAAGTATTTTCGTTTAGGATGTAAAATAAAATTAATATTTTTATTAAAAATTATTGAATATGTGAAATAAAATAATATTTTTTATATTAAAATTTGTGTACAATAATTAAAAAATTTCTTTATTATTATTATTATTTTTTAAACTTGTACCATTTTGATCTTGATTTTTGTTCTTATGCTAAACAGAGCCTTACGTATTTTGTAGCTTCTTTCTCTTTCAATATAACATTTGGCTTTAAGGTAGCATTAGCAATGGTATAACCGTATTTTGTCTATTGTGGTTATTTAATAATATTTAATTATTTTTTATATCATAAAATATTTTTATTTAGCATAAAAATATCTTTATATATTTTTGCACATTAAAAATGATCTGCTACTTAAAAAAATAGTGTGAAAAATTTTGCTTTTCCATTAGGCCCTACGCCATATAAATTGAGCTTTGAAAACTTTCACTAACACGTTATCCGAACTAAAATGAACAAACTTCATATCTTTCAAAATGAATTTACTTAGTGGGCGTTTGGTTCGTTGTTATCTTGGTATTATATTATATAATTTAGATGTCATGATATTTTGATAGGGTTGACAATATATGATCCGATCTGTGAACCCGACCTGAACCCGACCCGCAAATTTTGGGTATGAGTTATGAATTTTGACCCATTTATTAAGCGGGTCGGGTTCGGAGTTAGGCATAATTAGGTCGGGTAGGGTTCGGGTTGGGCATTTATCAAAAAATACTCTATAAATGGGTCGGGTCAACCTGCCAATCCGACCCATTTATTAATTGGGTCGGGTTCAGGTCATGGATTTTGACCCATTTAATAAACTAACCGGGTTCGGGTTGAAGCTATTTGGGTGGGGTCGGGTCGGATTTGGGTTCGACCCGAACACAACCCGCCGACCCATTTTGCCACCCCTACATCTAAATGTCATCTTTTTACTAATAATTGTATAATCTAATAAAAAATTATTTATAGATGTCATTAAACTAAATAATTACTTTTTTTAGATAACATAACATAACATTAAGATAACACTGAACCAAACGCCCCCTTAAGTGAATCTACAAAACACCTTTTTAATCATTTGAAGTTGAATCCAAAAAATGAACCATGAATTCAAATAAAGTTATTTTACGCAATTACAAATTTTGAATTCGATTCTAGTTATTTTAAAGTCAATCGACAATTTTTTTGTGGGAGCAATAATAGTAAATGTACTCAATTTGTAGTATTCTTTTAGTTCAGTGAAAAAAAAAAATTTAAATTTAAATTAAATTATGATCATAATTTTTAAATAAAGTAAAAAAATTATAGTGCTTGAGTTCGAAGAAAAAGTTCCTAATTTTATTCCTGCTAATAATGATGATGGTGTTAATAATTTTCTACGCAGGGTTCACGAAGGACCAGCTCAAGGTTCAGATCGACAACACCGGCAACCTGCGAACCTCCGGCGAGCGGCCGCTACAGGACGGCGCCGGCGGCCGCTGGAGCCGGTTTCAAACGGAGCACCGCGTCCCTGAAAGATGTGATCTGAGGGGCATTAGAGCTCGTTTTGATGATGGTATCCTTTATATCACCCTGCCCAAATTGATCGCAGAAGAAGAACCCATCAAGCCCGTGCCGACTCCGGCGAGGCCAAAGTCGCCGGAGAAGCTGCCGGAGCAGGAGAAAATGCCAAAGGAAACGGAAAGAATGCCGGAGACGGAGAAAAAGATGTTGCCGGAGCCGAAGCCTGAAGGGGAGCCAAGGAAGGAGGAGGAGGAGGATACCAAGAAGGAAGCGGGAGAGAAAGAACGCAGAACTGCTGATGAAGGCAAGTTGATGGAAGGCGGCGAAGCGGTGGCGCCGGCGCCGGCGGTAAAGAAGTGGAAATATGGGGTGGCGCACCTGAGGAGGCCGAGACAACTGGTGGTCAACTTGGTGGCGGCGGTGGTGCTACTGATGGCGATTGGGATGTATTTGGTGTATAAATTGAGGAAAGGTGGAGGGGATGAGGTCACGAGGAGAGAAATTAACTGACTTCCATCGAGGGTTAGATTTGTAATTAATTAAGGGTTCATGATGGAATGTAATTTTAATATAAACCAACAAAAATAAATAAATATGTTGCATAATTCCAATAACTATGAATTGGCCGTGTTTGGTGCGAGTATCAAAATCAATACTAAAATAATACTAGTTCAAAATAATAATAATAAATAATTTTTTTAAATTATTTTACACAAATTTTAATATAAAAAATATTATTTTACTTCACATACTCAATATTTTTTAATAAAAATATCAATTTTATTTCACATCCTATACTAAAATACTCGAATGTGAAATAAAATTGATATTTTTATTAAAAATTATTAAGTATATGAAGTAAAATAATATTTTTTATATTAAAGTTTATGAAAAATGATTAAAAAAATTTATTTACTATTATTATTATTATTATTATTATTCCTTTTTAAACTAGTACCATTTTGGTCCTGATTTTACTCCTCGCACCAAACAATGCTCTGTTAGCGACTGATGGAGCTTACCTAATAAAAATAAGTATACTAGTGTAATTTTTAAATAAAATCAGAAAAAATTTTAGTATCTTCATCTTAATAGAAATTCATAAATTTTAGGAGATGTTTGATTCCATGTTATCTTATGTTATGTTATGTTATGCCAAAAAATTAATTATTTAATTTAACAGTATCTAATTATAAAATTATCGCTCATAATATCGAGAAGCTATAATATTTAGATAACATAATACTGAGATAGTATTGAACTAAATGTTCCTTTAATCTCATTTAACGTTTTGTGATTTTTAAAGAGGAAACACATCATGTCTTGTGAAGAGAGTAATCAATCATATAATTAATCTTCACAGTACATCATCTTTTCATCCAATTACGATCAATTCGATCTTCAATTATAATTTAAAATATTAAATTCCCACAATTTATTTTTGAGTAATATAGATCAGATTCTCAATTTAGAGTTAGAGACTCATTCAAAAATTGTCTCTAGTCACGAATTATTATATCTTCATCGATTATCATTACTGATTGCTAATCACTGATCATCAGGTACATTAAATTATGTATATGATGTAAAATATAAAATATCATATTATATATGTGATATGATATTTTAATTTAAAATTAAATTAAATTAATTTTAATTTATCAAACAAATAATTTCTATAAATTGTTGATATATAATTACCTTATTTAAAAAATAAGTAATATATAAATTAATCACCACCGGCTATTGTGATCCAAAATCTCTTAAAGTTATTATAACATTGATATTTCTGTTACAGACCACTATACCGTATAAACTTTGCAGTTGCTAGAACTCAGAACTCAGAAGTAAATTTATTAAGACATATTTCTTCTCTTCATTAGGTTTATTGACGGTTAAAAATTCGATTAAATCAAAATTATAATTAAAAAATTATAAAAAAATTTTAATGTAAAATTACAATTGTACCTCTGGTCCTCGCTGCGGCCGGCAGCGCGGGGCCACAGGTAGCTGCGTGTGCCACCGCGCGCCGGCAACGCTGCGGCGACCCAGGCGCCCTGCACGTGCCGGCCCCTGCGTGCGGGAGTCTATGCGTCGGCGCGTGCGGGTCGCCGTAGCGTGCCGGTGACATTGCGGCGAGGCGCGCGCTAGCTCATTGCGCGTCGGCTGCACGCGGATGCCCGCGCACGCCAGCTTCAGCGCGCGGCTTGCCGCAGCGCTCGGGCCCGCTCGCCAGCGACGCTACGGCGACTCGCGGGCGTCCGTGCTGGGGGCCACGCGTTGCGGAGACCGCGGGCAGACGCTGGTGCCCGCGGCGGCGCGGTGTGGAGACTTGCGCGCGGATGCCGGCTCGGCGGGCAGCCGAAATATGAAACGATACAAAAAGTATTTTTGTAATTTTAACACGTTTAACGGATATCGTCACAGAAGGACCACAATGACCTATACAATAAGTTTTGGAGACCTGTCTACCGTGTTTTCAAAATTGTGGACCTGCGTGGTAAGTCGAGTAAACCTCAAGAGTCTAAGTAAAATTACCCTTAATATATATTATTTCAAAAATATTACAAATTTTTTTAATAATTTAGTACATAATCAGTATTCACAACGAAATTGTATTTTTTATGGAAATATTACCTGTAAATTTAGAAATAAATCGAGTATGTATTTTATCCTACTCTTCAATTGTGAGTTTTGTATTTTATGATTTCTTGGTAGGCTGAAAATCTCAAGACGCGACATCATTATACAGAAAATGTAAATACACGTCTTCTGTTTTTATCCATATTTTGTCATATACATCTTTTATATTGATCATGTCATATTTAAATTATTTTTCTGCATTAGTTATATCCACCCGCTCTTTTGAGTTTGATCTTGAGCATTGATACTTACATTTAGACATACTTTAAAAACAAAGCAGAACCCAATGAAAAATATAAAGCATAAATGAAATAGAAAAAATACATACAACAAAACTCAATTAAGTGTCATGAATGCATGTACCATTAAAAAAAAGAAGATATTTACCCGCACATCACAAAAACACTTTAAAGTGATGGTTCTGCATAGTGCTTCTTATTTACCAACCTAACATAATTTTGAAGGTAAAATATTATATAACAACTCATAATCTAAATGTAAAGGTATTATCAGTTTTGACTTTAAAAAAATTGTGTGATTTGAGTACTTCCCAGGAGATCACCCATCTCAGCTTTACTCCAGCCCAAACACACAACTACACAGCTCAAGATCTCCCTCCTTTTCCAATGAGAGATAATTCATTCTTGTGCTCCTCTCACTATTCATTAGTTGGTCTAAAAACCTAGCAGGAGCAGCACTTTATACCAGTAATTTCGTGATCTAAGTGTAGAGGTATTATTCGCTTTAGTTTTAGGAAAACTGTATGACTTGAGTATTTCTCACAAAGTCACCCATCCCAATGCTACTCTAGCCCAAGCATGCTTAACTATGAAGTTTTTCATTATTAGCTTCACGGTTTTGCCTCAAAAATCACCTCTATTATTTTGAATCACGTTATCTACTTATATAATTTAAAATCTTCCTCCTTTTTCGATGTGAGATGATTCATTCGTGTACCCCTCACCACTCATTAGCGGGCCTAAAAATCTGCCAGGAGCTGCACTTTACATCAGTGATTCCCTCTCTCTTGGGACATCATCCGTCGATCACTCCCTGCCCTCGGCCATAGGTGTCAGATATTATGCACGTAAAATATATTATTGAAATCATATTTTAAATGAATTTCATATTTTATTAATTTTTTTTTCAACAGATACAGTGTATTTCATATAAATAAAAAATATATGTACACATAAAAAAATAAATTGAACATAACATTTTATTAATCACCATATGCACATAGTACTATTTCAATTTTGAGTCCGAATAGGTTTCAGCATCTTCAATTCTTCACCTTACACTAAACCCAAGAGAACGGTTTAAGGATATATGAAATGCACCAAGAAAGAATGGAATAGCTTTCTCCGTAGAATTCTCCTCCAAGGCTCCAACAAAGAGTTTTTAATGTGAATATAAAGACGGATTTCATCATCCCTGTTTCATTCTGGAGAGCAATTCATGGCGTCTACGTCACCCATTCTTCCTCGATCTTACGTTGATTTTGAACCAAGAGCAGAATGGCTGAAGAGTAACGAAACAGATACAATAATGATTGATGTTGCTGGTATAATCCAACATCCATTTTCAACTCTCCCAGGAGCTCTGTTCTTCTTTTCTTTGTTCCATTGAAGCAATCTGCTCTTTTTTTTTTTTTTATGTAGGATTCAGAAAGGATCAATTGAAGGTTCTGATCAGTACCGCCGGAGTTCTGAAGATAAGCGGTGAGAGACCCATAGAAGGAAATCACTGGAGTAGATTTATTTGCAACTTCAATATCAGCAGAGATTGCAATGTGAGAGAGATTCAGGCAAAATTCGATGCAGATGAAGGACTTCTGTTTGTAATTTTGCCCAAGTCGGTTCCTCGTACCTCTCCAGCACCTCCACTGCAAGCTCAAGACTCTGCTGCTCAGGGTGTGAGTGCTGCTCCTGATGGTGAAAAGGAAGTAACAAAGGCGCAGCAGAAGAAGACAGGAGAGGAAGAGAAAGGGGGAATCTCCGGCGAACTGGCGGCTGCAGGTTATGGCCGAGGCAGAACGGAGCAGAATGGAAGGAGGGAGACGGGTGCAGTTACTTCTGCTTTCAACAAACGCAGGCTGCTGATTCTGAGTGTCATACTGGGGGTGATGGTTTCACTGGGGCTTGCCATTTATTTGAGTTATAGACTCAAGGGTCTATAAAAGAGAGAGTGGGTGCTGCAGTTGAGTGAGACAAATTTATAATTTCAGAGTGATAAATATATCAAGATTTGAAGTGAATCATCTGATGCTGATGGTATTAAAAGGTGGCTAATTTGCACTCTTTTTTCACTTGAAATGTATGATAGAAACTGAATTATTGATGACAAATATGGAACATTATGTAAATCTCAATTCTACAGAAGGTATTTAGTGAATAGGAAATTTATGATGTTTGACAACTATGAGATTTAGCTGCATTTTGATCACTCCGTTTTTGATCAGTCCATACAGTTTTTCTATAAAGCAATCCTTCCAAGTTATGGTGACGTTAATCAGATAGCAAAAACTGCAGCACCTCTATCGAGAAATTATTGAGTTCAGATGCCTGATCATGTCAAGCATTTGTCTGGAAATAGCAGAGAGTTACGCAAATGAGCAGGCCCCGCTTCGCGCATAACCCCGCAAATGGTGTTAAGCTGTTGAGCGGCTGGCGGATCGTCCGGTCGGCTGACCAAACGGTCTAGTTGGCTGATTGGACTGTCTGGTCGACCAACCGGATCGTTCGTTCGGCCACCCAACAAGTAAATATTAGGTCAGTATTTATCCAAAAAAGTAGATATAGTTTAAAATTAGGTATGCATTAATTTGAGAATATGTGGTTACACGTGATAATTACTATTCTAGATGAATACCTATCTGATTTCAAGTTATACCTACTTTTTTTTGGATAAATGCCTACTTGATTTGGTTGTCAAACGATCATTCAGTCAAAACAAACCGACGCTCTAATCGGCAACCAGACTGTCCAGTCAGCCAACAAAACTATCCATTCAGCCAATCAGACGATTTATTTGACTGCTCGGCAACTTAATGCCATTGACGACGTTATGCATGAAGCGGGACCCACTCACTTACATGGCTCTCAGCTATTGGCAGACGGATGCTTGACCATGTCAGACGTCTGAACCCAATAATTTTAAAGCCAAGGCACAAGCATGAAAAGAATTTTGGTAATAAATTGTCATAAATGCCCCCATGTTCATGCTGTAGAAGATCTAGGTTCTATAATCTCATCAATCTCTCACTTAAAGAATTAATTTTTGACGTCACCACTAATACTCGTCCTTATGTGACCAACTTTTTTTAGCAACTTCAACTCCTTCTCCTGCATAATACCGCCTCTTCATCAATCAACATATAGGCTAATTAAGGCACTACATGGCCTCAATTTCTCCGTAGAGACCATCTTGATAAGCATATCGGCTAGGTTCCTCATATTAAGGATTTTCACGAGTGACGACATCCCATCATTAATCAAACTCCTTCTCCTGCAATATATTTTTAAAGCCATGACATCCAAGAAATAATAGTTCCTCAAAGGGTAAAGACATACTCTGACATGGTCTTCCTGTAGTCCAGATCTCTGCTAAGATTTGCATTTACATATTCCTCAAGGACGACCTTATCCCTTTTGTAGCAAAATGAGATGTTTTTTTAGATAACTAGGTATTAAAAGATTCTCACCTAAGTTTACCCTTACCCTTTCGTTCACCAGAATATCGACCACTTAAGCTGGAACAAAACTCTGAGAAAATTCAAACATAATTACATTTAATAATAGCAACCTTCTATTATAATATAAAGCAATCTTTTTATATAGAGAGATCTCATGAAAAAATTTAAAAATGTAATATTAAATAGAAAATAAAATGCCAAATATATGAAAGCAAATAAGAAACTAATTTCATTATAATAAAATAAAAATCAGCTCCAAACATGACAAGTTTTTAAATCTCCCAAATTCGCTGTGAATTAAATCAAGTCAAATCTAAATAAAACTATTATGAAAATCTCTAATTAGCCTTAATCAATTTGAATTTGAATTTTGATTTAACATATAATGTCATCCTGGCCATCAAATTCAATGCTGATCTATGTCCCCACTGCCAATTGTATGGTGTAATCCATAAGTGTGATCCAATGGATCTAGGGCAAAATAGATTATCTAGCTCCACACTCATCAAAGAGAACTAACAGAATCCTTGAGGAAAAGCCTTGAGGCCGGACTCAATCAGTCAAGACATTAAGGAAAGCTATCTCTAGATAAGTTGTGCCTCACAAGGGCAAACCTGGCTGTTCTACAAGCTTCACATTGTGCTCCAATAGATGGGATAAAGGTTGTTTATTCGAAGAAAGAGAGGAGATGTTTTGATCTCTTAGATGTATTTTTATTTTGTTGCACCCATATATAAAAGGGGATGGGAGTGGGTGAACTGTGTGGAATATAAGCTAAAGCCAATGTCCTTTGTTTTCCCCATTCTTTGCCTCGCTACATATTTTTCTTCCTCCAACAAGCGAGAGAATAAGAGTAGAGACAATCTTCAAAGAAGCCACCAAAACATCCATCCATAGTCGCTTCTTGAGGTGATCAAGCCAAAGAGAGAGCCTCGAAACAATTATGGATCAAGTTAAACCAAAAGTGTGGACTAAATAAGCAATGGATAATGTTACTATACAAAGCAATGGAAGTGAGAGACCTACAAAATTTCATACTTGGAGTGATAGGGACAATTCTAGATTCAATAACATTGATTACCTATATTATTTATTCAATAGCAGGTTTATTTGGATTTTGATCTCTTATGATACATGTTTAATTCAAAAAAAGTAATGACTGACAATTACTACATAAACTTGCTTCTGCTAATAAAACTGCTTGATGGGTAGTCAGTTGGCTCTAAAACAATGTAACATAAAGTAACCTTACTTTTAAGCATATGGGCTAGAGGTTATATATGCATACATATATAAAGAAAAAATCAACGTTTGATATGAAATATATAATAGAAAATGGAAATCATTACTTGCAGATTGGCAGTACTTGGAACTGTGTCAACTACAAGCTGTATGGTAAGGAGAAAAGCAGAGAAATTAGATGAATCTAGCTATCAAACAAATGTTCAAAAAGAGGTACACTAAGTTTTCCATAATAAAATGCAGAAAAAAAGACGTTTTCTGTAAACTCCAGAAGCAGTCTTGGAGAGCAACAAATCACAGGTCCAACGATCACTGCAATTATGTTGACTCCAAGCTGTGTGAAAGGGAAGGATTTAAAGCAATGAACAGACAGATTAGACGAATCTAACAGATCAAACAAAATTTTAAAATGTAAAATAAGTTAATCCAATTCAAAACTGAAAGTGATAACAAGATTTCTTTCAGATAGTGATCACGCTCTTGGTTCCTTACGAAGGACATTAGGAAAAAGCCTAACTGCTGTTGAAAGAATAGAGACCTTTCTGGCTCTATGAGGCTTCTTCATGGAATGAGATTGGCCAAGGTCCAAACCATTTTTGTCCGTTCCAGTGAAACAAGGCCTAAACTTTTTTGCTCATCCTATTGCTTTGGATCACCTTTTACAAGAAAGATCAGAATTGAAGGGATCAAACTACCTAATAATTATTCGAAGGTGAATCATAGAACAGCAACAGTTATGGTATGTAATAACATATATTATACAACATTAGATACTCATATTTCAAAGAGTAACGTTTATATTTATAAATTTGTAACAGAGGGATGACTTTGAACAACCTCCTCTCAGAGACTCAGATTGCCTGGTCAAATGGGTTTTTCTAGCTTTAAAGCAGTTGTTAATTGTCAGCTAATAAGACAATGAAGCAAATTAAATCATAAAGCTACTTTTATATTAAACAAAATGCCAAATACTTATTCTAAAGCAAAAAAGCATTGGCACAAACAAGTCTTCTGTTGCTCTAATTAAAAATAGAATGTCAAATTCCATGGCTCATACACATACATAAAATGGTAGCGCATAATCATTAAGTTACTGCAAAAAATTTTTTTAACTGCAAAGAGGAAATGCTTTCAGCAATTTCAGGTAAATATAGATTTAAACAGAGTAAGCTGGTGAGAATTCTGAGTATCCAACAGGTAAAAGGAAGTCCAAAGGCTTCTAAGCTTTGAACTTTCACCAGACACACAAACAAGAAAATATACATGCAATTGAGAAGATAATATTGCAACAAAGAAATATCAACGGAACGGAAAAGAAAGATAAGAGACATAGGCTTGAGATTGAAAAGATGGAATCATATCATCAGATCAACAATGAAGTAAAAACCTGAGCAAATGAGCAGTTGTGAATCTAGCTTTAGCAGCAATGTCATCCAATCTATGAAGAAAGCATAAAACTCAATCAGGGATATAACAAATTCCTAACTCACAACTAAGACCTCAAACACCAAATGGATAGTACAGGCCGAACCTTAACACCCCAAATAACCAGAAAGAATCATCAAGTTAAAATATCCCAGAACGTCAGATCAGACACCAAAAACCACAAGATAGGTACTAATTCGTAGAACAAAAACTTTAAGCACAATAACAGTATGAATAGGCAGAACTTGGGCAAGCAAGGGAAGAGACTACAAAACTCACATATCAGCAATGTGCCACAGTGTATCATAATGAATTCATCTGAAAATCAAAGTTAAGAAATAAGGCGGATCAAAAAAAAGAAATAAGGAAAGCGCATAATCTTCTCCAAGGAGATAAGAAAGGCAGGAAGAAAGACAAACCTAACACCTATTTCCAAGTTTGTATTGATACAAGCTTAAAAATTGCAAATTCTAATCTAAGAATCGAGGTAAAATGCATTAAGAGTTCTATGGTAAGATCTCACTAGAGTGAAACGTTTGTGACAATAGGGAAGTAGTAGAGTTTACTCAGAACTGCTAATACCGAATGCTGCTAAAATAATGAAAGGTTGACTAATCAAGAAATTCTATTTATTAATCTAACTTGAAAAGGTGCATATTCAAATCTAAGAAACAATCTCTTTCAAAAAAATCTAAGAAACAAGGCATCACTGATTAAGAGCTTCATGACTCGACAACACTGAAAATCTCGTAGCATTAAGGAAGCACCACTATTAGCAATAAACAACGAGAATGAAAGAAACAGAGAGGAAGGGAGACTACCACTCATGTAGGCAGCTTCAAGATGATCAGTTCCTGCTTAATGCCTAACGCAATGCGGTATGTCTGAAACCTGAAAACAATGAAATGTGATGGCAAACTTCCTGCATAATGGCTTCGTATATAGGTTTTATAGTGCATTATGGAGCAACATTTACTACTAGTACAACAACAATAATGACCAAGCTTTTATCTCATTAGGTGTAGTTAGCTATATGAATTTGTTATTTCATTGCACTCTATCAAATAACAAGTCATTATTTAGCACCAAGCATGTAAGATCATTTTTTATAATGTTTTACTATATCTTTTTTGGTCTTTCTCTTTTCTTTTTTACATGAGTAAGATCCAATAATCCAACTCTGATTACTAAAGATTCTATCAATCTATAATTTATCATAAAACAAAATCACCTAAGCTGATTATCTCTGAGTTTATCCTATATAGAAGCTATTCTACCCTTCTCGCAAATATACTCAGTTCTCATCTTATACTTTCGTATATATTGATTTATCCACCTGAGTATTCTCATCTCTACAATACTTAATTTATTTATATATGTCTGCTTCGCAACAAGCATTTCACATGAAATAATATCGTTGGTCTTACTACTATTTTATAAAATTTACCTTAAAATTTGAATGAAAATTTTCCATCACATAACACTAAATACATTCTTTCACTATATCATTTTGCTAATAACATCGCTATTTATTTCATAATTAATTTATATGATTGACTGCGGTAACTAAACCGCCCACTTTTCCTGATAGCCTGATCATCAATTGTGACTTCCTCAATACTAGTGCTTCTATCTTAACTAAACTTATAGTTCATATATTCTATCTTAAATCTGCTAAGATAAAAATCTTTAAAATTTAAAATATTCTTGCATAACTTAAATTTGCTTTAGCTCTAACCTTTATCCATCAAAAGAATATCATCTACAAGAAGTAACATTTACTACTAGAACAAAAATCACTTGTATCTTCACATTTGATCATCATTTCAATTTGGTCTGCAGAAATGGCTTCATATCTAACAGCACTTACCTAAATGATGTGAAATTTCATCATGTAAATCAATGTAACATGTCTACAAAGGTAAATAGATATGAATAAACATGTAATAGAAATTCAACAATAAGTTATGAAAATTGATATATAGAAAATTCAATTAATCACAAACTTATAAAAAAGAATTTATACAAATCGCGAAACAACAGCAGAAAACGCATTGATGTTTTCTCTCTCTATCATCCGAGTATTATGTCACACCCTGCAACTTGCTCACCCACGTTACCATGTCGGAGAGGCAAATTTCTCTCTTCATAAATGAACAAATTTGTAATTTTGCACTAAAAAACCAATTCTTTTTACTTGGGTAACTAATAACTCGCCACCACTGTGGCGGTCAGCGAAGCTGCCGCCGGCCGTTTTTTGAAACCCGCTCTCATTCCCCCACCAGCACCGGCGCCCATCGGACTCCCTTTCTTCCTCCAGTCTCTCTCGTTGTCCCTCCCCCCTCCTATCCTCCCCTTCCCCACCTTCTCCTTCTCCGGCAGCGTTGGAACTGGCGCTATTAGTGCCGCAGCTAATTTCATAGCCGGAACCTCCATGGCCCCTCCCTGCACGAGGATCCGGACGATTCCAGCGTATCCCAAAGAGGCGGCGATCTCCATCGCCGTCCTACCATTCACTGTTTTCGCCTCCAGATCCGCTCCGCGCTTGACAAGCACCTCGACGGCCTCTGACTGGCCGGCTTCCACTGCGCAATGTAACGCTGTGTGACCCTCATAGTCCCCAGCATCCAACGTCGCCCCTTTCTCCAGCAAAACCCTAATAACCTCCACGTTCCCCTTGAATGCCGCCCTCATAAGGGCCGTCCATCCCCACCCATCCCTTCCATCCAGCGCCGCACCCATCTCAATCGCCGTAGCCGCCGCCCTCGCATCCCCGTTCCTTGCCGCAGCCGCCAAGCTTTCCCCAATCCTCAGCAGATCGAAAAGCCGCCTCTTCCCCTCCTCCGCTGCCACGTCATACGCCGTCTTCCCCGCAGCATTCCTTGCCTCCCGCAGCCCAGCACAGCCGTTATTCACCAGCAATCTCGCCGTCGCCTCGTCTCCCACCGACGCCGCTGCATGCAGCGGTGTCTCCCTCGCCTTCCCTCCGCGCGTATCCGTCCGCGCGCCAGCTTCAACCAGCACCGCTGCGCACTCCTTTCTCCTCCCCTCCGCCGCCAGGTGCAGCGCCGTCCGGCCATCAACCGCAGGCGAGTCCACCGCCGCACCCTTGAGCAGAAGAAGCCGGAGCAACTCCGTGTGCCCCCCCGCCGCAGCATGGTGCAGAGGACCCCACGACGATCCCGAGGATCGCTCCGTCGAGGCGCCGCGGGCCAGAAGAAGCTCTGCAATTAGCGCCTCGCCTCCCGCCGCCGCAGCCTCCAGCGGTGACCGCCCCGCCCGGCTTTTCGCCTCCACGTCTGCGCCGAACTCGAGGATGAGCTGAACCAGATCCGCGCGGCCGCGGGCTATGGCGAGGTGGAGAAGGGTTTCTCCATCGGCGTCCGCGGAGTCCGCGGCTCGCCAATTTGGATCGCTAATCTCGAGGACTTCGCGGACCCTCTCCATGTCTCCTCCTTCAACGAGACGAGAGAGGACAGCGGAACCGACGAAGAAGACCCGGAGGCCGGAATCGGTGAAGACCTGTTTCTTCTTCGCGGTGAACCAGTCGGCGGGGACGGCGTCTAGGGAGACAGCGCCGGATCCATCCTTGAAGGAGACGCCAGGGGAGACGACGGAGTCGAGGAAGAAGGAATCATCGGAGTCCGGAGCGCAGTCGGGGAGTAGAGGCGCCGGCGACGCCGGCGGGAGGTACGTGATCTCCAATTTTAGGGTTGCGAGAGGAGCAATGATCCCGGTCTGGGGCCGGACGCTGAACCGGGCCCGGTTCAGAGGAAGCAGCCGGAAGGCAACCGGCATTGTGTACATGACGTTTCGAAGGGTCAGCTCGCCGTAGCACCGCTGCCCCGGTTCAACCCGAACCGCCACCTGGTTCGACGGTTCCAGCTTTATGAGCCGATCCATCTCCGCCGCTTCTCGTCTTCTCCACCTATCGAGAGGGCGGCGGACAGAGGGAGAGAGAGTCTGAGAGAGGGATTTTTCTCAGTTCTTCCTGAGGAACTGTGCGCTGTGTTTGGGTTCTACTTAAAGGAGACAGTTTTGGGGTTGGCGGAATTTCGAGTTTTGGGGGAAAGTGGGAAATCCCAGGAGATGAAGAAGAAGCTGCCAGATGGAAGATTGCACTGGCAGGGAAAAGGTATGACCTCTTCAGCCCGCGTGAGAATTTCATCGGAGAGGAATTGCTTTAATATTTTTCTAATGGAATTGAAAACTAGAGCTCTTTTTTTTTTTTTTTTTTTTTTTTTTGAAGAAAAACAAAAAAACTAGAGCTCCTTGAGGTTGATCGGTTCTAAAATTTATTTTGAATCTGAATCTGCCGTTGAAATGATCCTTTTGATTGACCGTTTCAAGCAATTTCAAGAGGGGCGAAGCCCATTTAATAAAATTAATTAACCAAACAATTCTGATTCATCCTATAAATCTGAATCAGTTTTAGAAGCGTGAAATCACCGAAAACGTGGTTTTAGGCTCGCGGTCGCTTCTTCTTTTTTCTCAGATTTTTAGAAAAGCATATCCGGGAATAAATTTGGTATTTCTCTTAAAACTGAAACTAAGAGATAGTTGAATCTGATAAATTCAGAATTTAAAGAATAATAATAAATTATTTTTTGACTCATAACCATATTTTTTAAATATCTCAAATTTTGATATATATCCTCGTGAAAATTTTAAATTAATAAATATTCAAATAAAATATGAAAATTTGAATTTTGTGTGTTTTTATTATTTTTGAAATTTTATTGTGAGATGAAATAATTTTTAAATTAATATTCATTCATACAAAAATAAATTAAAGTAGATTCAAAACTAATTTCAGGCTACTTTTCATCCAAATAGAATTTAAGTTTGAAACTATTTCACTTATCTGAAGCCGCTTCAAATTTTGAATCCGATTTTATTTATTTTGAACTCAAATCTACTATCAAACGGGCCCAAAATCTTCTTGAACTAAATGACAGCAATGGGCGAAGATAATCCATTGGCCACCCAAAGAAGATGTTGTAGTAGGTAGGATCTGATATCGATTTTTATTCGTAAATTTGAGTTTAGGGATTTTTTAAAATCATCCATTTGGGATTCTTGTTGGAATTCCGATCTCAAAGAAATTTCACGAAGAATACAACAGAACTACGAATTGTATTGCGAGCACTATGAGAAAACCCTATGCAAATCATAAAGAAAAACAGAAAAAAAAGAAGAAGACATCAATTTACATGAGAAATCTCAAACTCAAAAAAAAAACTTTACAACCGCACTAAAAAAAAATAATAGAACGATGTCTAAATGTTATAAGAAAATATTAAATAAGTTGAAGTTAACACCATGGATTACATGGAAGAGGTTAATAGGCCAAAATAAGAGTAAGCCAAACTCAAGTTGGTTAAATGTTGTTAAAAAAATTTGGTCTTGAGACCATGATGAATTTCATTGGACACACTTTAATTGCTGATCACAAAAGCCAAACAAACTGGTGGAAGAAGGCTCTTGGTGATGATGACTAATCTTTTGGAACATGCATTTTTTTTTATGTCCGGGAGTAAATTTGTTAACACGATAATGCTTATGACGTATTTTGCCTCTATACTGAAGGTTTATTAAATATTTTACGACTTGTTTAAGAAAGTATTTGGTTTAATATTACTTTCGTAGTATATTATATTTGATGATATTTTTTTAGTGATAATTTTATAATTTTTCACAATGTTATCTTTATAACTCTTTTCTAAAACTCAATCGAAGTCTAGAAAATTATAAAAAGTAAAGCAAGTATATCAAGTGCAATGGTTACGTCCTCAATGAAAATCGTATAAAACTTAAGTGAAAGATGTATCCTTATTCCATTCTATATCAGTTATGCAAGCTAAAGAAGTTATAAAGTTTACTGCCTCTTGTAGGCGAAACCTGTATTCATATGTAGCCTCATGTGCCTTAAAGGTAATTTAAAAACTAAAAAGTTCGGGATATAATTCGCTTTCAATTACTCCACATAGTGAAAAGAGGATGTCTCTTATAACAATGGTAGAATCCCCTTCTAGTCAGATGCCTTATGCTTTATCTTCTTAGGTACTAGCCAGTCTTGCCTCCTTTAGAGCCCCTCTGGTCTCCGCCGTTTTGACTACTCTCGTGAATAATCTGGTACTCACAGCTCCAAAAAAGACTCTCTGATAGTTGACATCAACCTCGCCATTTACTCGTAGGAGATGTCAGATTTGACTTTAACCCATCTTGAGGGGGAGATCCCAACGGGATAGTCATCGGCTGATGGGATCCTAGGACTGCAGCTAAGCAAACTAAGGCCACTATAGTCCTGGGAGTGACGTATAGTTGGCGTTAGATTCTAGCATTTCTCAAGCTCCAAATACAGTACGTGGCTGCAGCCCACGATAAGACAAAAGGGTCACCATTGTTGTACGCAGCTCTTTTACTTGTTCTTGTACTGCAAACTATGCCAACTCAAAGTTTTGAATTATTGCAATCAACTTGAAAGTGTCCCATGGTTTCTTTTGAACTATTTCAAACCCCTAGTGTTGTACTTTTCTTTGGATTTCAGTTGGATTCCAGTTGGATGTTGAATTCTTAAAAGTAGAGATTAGAGAAGTCAATGGAAAGTTGCTGAGGATTGATGTTAAGTGGAACTCAGCAGTATTGCTTACTGTATGTGATCTTAATTTGCATTATCTAAAACTCTATCCTTTCTGCTGTTTTCTTCTACCAACCTCATTTTTTTTTATCCAATCTGAAAGAGAGTTTCCTCTGTTTAGGTAACAGAGAAAGGAGCCAGTGCAAAGTGAAAGAAGGTGATCATGCCTTTGTTGTCTTTATCATTCTCTTTACTGTTTACTAAATTCATAGCTGCAAGAGGCTTCAATTTATTAATTGTTTTACTTTGTCATATTTCTTTCTTCATTAGCTTTTATGATATGATAATTACATGTTAAAATAAAAATTTAATATAAAAAATTCATTTTATATCACTTTCTACATATTTTTCAATACATCAATCAGCTTTATTTTATATTCTATACAACAATGACAACAACCAAGCCTTAATCTCACTAGGTGGGATCAGCTAGATGAATTCTTTGTTTTCATTGCGCTTTATCAATTAATAAATTCTTATTTAAGTCTAAGTAACTAAAGTCATTTCTTATAGTTTCTTATTCTGTCTTCTTTGGCCTCCCTCTTCCTCTTTGTACATGGAAAAATATTCAATGATTCGATTGTTCTATCTGGAGCTTCAATTAGTTTACGATTTATATGTCTAAACTAACTAAAAAAAGGTTATGGCCAAGCAGAAGCCTAAAAATGAATGCATATCTGCCGCCTCCAACTTTAACGAATAATTATAATTTATCCTTTATTTGAAGGTAAACAATAGAATCATTATGTAATCAATTCATCTCTCAAGGTGGATAGATTTACAACTTCGAGATTGAACATTAATTATTCATTGAACTTGGAGTATTAGAGATGGGGAACAAATGCTCTAACATCACATTTAACGAGAAATGGTGGTGGATGGCGATGATGGCAAAATTATGAGTGCTAATTCGGGTTGGCGGGTTGAGTTTGTGTCAACCTATTTTTTTTTGCTCAACTCATTTAAGTTTCATTCGAACTTAACTCATTATTAAATGAGTTACTCGACTCATTTAATAAACGAGTTATTTAACCTAACTTGCCAATCCATTCATTATAATTTTTAATATATCAAAATTTGATAAATTCATAAAGTATAAATACAAACATTAAGAATACAACTAAATTATGCAATATATATCTAATAATAAATACTAGAATTAATGTTAAAAAATATATTAATTTGGGTCATTAGTGGGTTATAATCGAGTTAACTCGTCAACCTGTACTTGAGTCCTCTTAGATGGATCAAATTCAGGTCGACTTATTTATGAATCATACTCATATAAGTTTGGCCAATACTTAGTTAATTTTGATCGGGTTTTGCCGAAGATCACAAATAAAGAGAAAAATTACCACCTCTAAGCGGATAACTAGAGTTTAAGCTTTTTAAGCTTTTATTTGGTTCATACTCAAATTGGGCAAAACCATTTAAAAAAAAAAGAAAAGTAGCTTATACAATTTTCAGTATATCAACTAATTTTATTTAATATTCTCTAATTAACTAACTTTGTTTCTCATTATATATATATTTTAAAAAAAAATTTATAAAAAATTGAAAGAATGGCCATGCTCAACTTGAGTATGAACCAAACAGAGGCCTTGATTTTCATCTACAAGGTTTTTCTGTCCTTCTCTTCTATGATGTCTATTCTTTCGAACTCTCTCCTTCTAATTCACTTCAGAGCACGCAAACGTAAATTTTTATTCATCAAAAAAATATATATATTTAAAGACGATTAATTTCATTTTAAAATAAAGGCATATATATTGACCATTTTTTTTAAGTCTCTTTTGATGTTCTCTTACCTCTCTAATAAGTGAAATTTATTTTAAGAAGAGTTTTTCATTGTCTATAAACTTTCTTCAACCTCTTCTCTCTTCATTTTGGGGAACAGTTGTCTAAAAGATCTAATGAAGATCAGCAAAAGCTCACAAATATATAAATTATATCATAAATTATATTATATTAATTATTATTAGCACTATAAACTCTTCTGATTAGCTGTAAGTTCTTCATTTTTCTTTATTTTTAGTTTTGTCTTACATTTTTTTTTCCCTTGATGGCTCTTTTTCAAAGTTCTGATAATCAAACTTCTTTTTGTCACCATATAATTTCAATTGAGTCAGCTTTAAATTTAAATTTGGAACTGGTTCGAGTTTATTATTAAAAGGTAGTCAAAATATTGAGATTATTTTTAAAATTAATTTGAGTTGACCTACCGAGCCTTATCGAAGAGTGTAGTTGATTTCGAGTTCAATTGGCTTTTGGTTTTCATTATTTTATTTTTTAAAATATAATAATATTCTTTTATTTATCAATAATCTTCCATTATTTTAGTTATTTTATTTTTCTAAAATCTACAAGTCATTAAATTATAGTCAGACACTGGTGTCCTAGCACTCACATTTAAAGGTGTTAATATGGATCGAAGATTGAAAATCGATTAAAATTAAATCGATTTGAAATTGAGTTGATCTAATTGAGCCGACTAACGAGCCAAAAGTTCGGCTCGGTAATAATTTCGAGCCGATTTTGAGCCGGAGTAGGCTTGGCTCGATTCACCTCAAAATTGGTTCGAATTAAAATAAATTTTATATTATAATATATATATATAATATAATATGTATATAATATATATTAAATAATATATATGTTATATAATATATATATATATATATATATTATAAACTGGGCCGATCTCGAGCCAGATCGAGTTGAGATTACCCGGCTCGAAATAGACTAAAAAAAAATTGAAATTTGATTCAATTTTGAACCGGCTCGAAAATGAATCGAAATCGGCTCGAAGTTGATTGGAATCGACTCGAGCTGGCTCGAAGTCGAGCCCAATTGAGGTTGAGTCGATTTCGAGTTGATCGAAATGTGATCAATCCGATTTCAAGCCGGTATTGGCTCGGCTCGAAATCGGATCGGTAACAGCCCTACCACATTAGAATCAAAAAAGGAAAAAATTCACATATTAAACTTTAATTTTCTTCTGTCATAATGCACTGACTCAGACCTTTCAATAAATCAAATCATAATCCGATCTGATTCAAGTTTTGATCTAATTAAATTTCTAAATAGATTTTTCTTAACTCATTAACTCGCCACATTTATTAACTCGATCCGTTTACAAATAAATGAATCAAATATGGATTATCATTGATCTGATTTATTTAAAATTTGACTACATAAATTTATAATTTATACTGATATATACTGTGGTTAATAATCTTTTTATAAAAAAACTTAAATAAAGAGCATTATTATGTTTAATTAATGAAAAAATTTTATAAATTATATCTGCAGAACATAACGTATAGTGTGCTTGTTTTTATGATTTACTCTTATAAATTTATATTTCGCAATATATATATCATAAATACTAATATTATAAACTTTGGTGTGTGCTCTTGTTTAATCATAAATCATTCCTTTAAATAATTTATTAGATAAATATTACATATTTATTGCTTTAAAAATTTAATTTAATAATAAATATCATCTAGATCCTCAATATTAGGCCACTATTTTATGTTGGTAATTTTTTAAATGTAACCACTAGAAACTAATTTTCTTAAAACATAAAATATTAATTTCGCCAATATTAAAATTGTTAGAGAATAAATAAATTGTGCTAAGGTATTATAATATCAAAATGACTTTCATACCTACTGAAATGACATAATTGCATAATTTCATAAATTACGTTGGCCTTGATTATTTTAGAAATATAAGAAATTTATCTCTACGTAAAATTGAACTAAAAATATTTTTTTACTAATTACTTTAATATATATATAAATATATATATATATATATATATATATAACTTTATAATTCATATGAGTTTTATAAAACATATATTGAAACAAACCTCCACCGTTGGTCAAAGAATTTTATCTGTTCAAAGAATTTTAATAATTTTTATTCAGCAATAAATAAATTTCATATAATATCTGATTTAATTATGTTAGAGTTGGCAATTTTAAATTGCTAAAATCCCTGAAGATATGAAAAGTTCGAATAGCAGATTTTTAAATATTGTAATGTGGCTTTCACATGATCTGGAGATCTGATTGTGATATAAATTATAAAACTCTAACTTGACTTTTTTTTTAAAAAAAAATTAAGAATATTAGCTCCTATCACGATTAGGGGCGTTAATTTTAATCGAAGATCAATAATTATTTAAAAGTTAAATTGAATTTTGATGCGAAGCAAACTCAATTTAATATGAATGAGCTGATTGATAAGCTATTTTATCGTTTGAGATTTTTAACAATTAATTTTGAGCTAGTAAAAAATTAGATTGAGAAAGCTCGAAATGAAATATAATTAAATCAGATATTATCAGTTGCCTTATCGGACCAAACCGAAACAGACATAACCTATCTAGTGGCTTGCAACTTTTAGGTGATAGTACGTTCGTACTCAACTCTTGTTAATAAAGTAAAATAAATCACGATCAATTTCAAAAAAAATTGTTGACCGGAACCAAAATTTTCACTTGCTACCCAATGTTTTTACATTCAAAGAATTTTCACGTAAAATTTTTGGTCTTTCTTTCATTTTTATTATCCGACGAATGAGAAGTTTATGACCACACAAAATATTCTTTTAACAGCATAGGAAACACTTCACAACTTGCAAAATTTTAACCATTTAATAAACAAATTATTATGTTAAAACTTATGCATATCTGTGAAATAATTCTTATAGCAGTATTTAAAATTGTGCACAATATAAATTTAAAAATAAAGTACATATAATATGAAATAAGGTAATTTTTATAATAGAATTTATGAAATAAATGATATATAATTGTTTCTGTTAAACAGACCTAAGGCCCCATTTGTTTATGAGTTTAAAATTAACCTGGTTTAATTTTAACCGGGCATATCACATCACACATAAAATTTAATATTAAAAATTAAATTTATTTCACATCCTACACATATTACTAAAATAATAACTAACTTATTCCCTCACATATTCCAACATAATAACACTTTATATCACATCCCTCACATATCCCAACATAATAACTAACTTTATTTCACATCATTCACAACTTTCAATAAAAAAATATCTCCATCCAAATTTAATTTTAACCTTCTTAAATTTAACTTTACAAACAAACACAATGTTAACAATTAAACTTAAAGAACTAAATTGAAAGATTTTGAAAACCTGAGGATGAAACACTATTAGCCTAAAAAATGAGAGATAAAATACAGTTTACACCATAAAGATTTGTTTATTGTGTTATCACATTTGAGTTGTGATAAAAATATTTGAATCGAATATTTTAATTTGAGATGTGAAATAAAATTAATATTTTTATTAAGAATTATTAAATATATGAAGTAAAATAATATTTTTATATTAAAATTTGTGTAAAATAATTAAAAAATTTTATTTATTATTATTATTATTATTATTTTCTAAACTCGTAACATTTGGTCTTGATTTTGACTCTCACTTGAGTAAAATAAATAATTAACAAGAACACAACTTTTTCACTTGTTTCTCAAAGAATATATTTATTGCTCTCCTTAATCATTATAATGATTTAGGTTGCAAATTTTTTAATTACATATTAAACTTTTTATTTTTTATTTTACTATAGTTAAATGATTTTGTGTACATATATATTATTGATAATAAGCTTTTAAAAAATTATAATTAACAAAAAGTTTTTTAAAAATTAAATATATTACTTTTAGAAAATCTGAAGGTAAAGTTATAAAAGAAATGAGATTTAATCTAATATTAAAATAAAATTGAGAAGTATGTACATAAAATCTTTAAATTTAACATTGACAGCACTTATTAATAAGTTATATATAACCAATTCCCATGCCAACATAACTCCTTATATTATAGGGGTAATTCAATTTAGATTCCTGAGATTTACTTAGCCACAAAAATTTACAAATATCAAAATATGCAATTCAAACCTACAAAAAATACTATATGAAATATCGTTGTCCCACAGTGATAAAATCTTTATGTATTGTAAAAATAATAAAAAACTCTTACTTAATCTATTAATTTTTAAAATATATCATTATGTTCTTGAGGCCGTGCGGCAGAAGCCTGCGCACAAGGCGGCACGCCGTGGCAACCCGCCCGCGGACACCAGAGTGCGAGGCCACCCGCAGGCAGCCCCCGCGCAGACGCTTGCACGCGACGGCGCGAGGCCTCGCGCAGGTCGCCCGCTCGTAGAAGCCTGCGGGCGGGGCTGCAAGCCGAGGTTGCCTGCACGTGGACGCCGGCAATCGAGTGCTGCCGGCCATAGGCGCTCAAGGCTATGCACAGGTGACCCGTGCACGGAGGTCCTACATGCGAGGGTAAAATCGTAATTGAAAAATATTTAATTTAATTTAATTTATTTGATGAAATAATAGTATTTTAAATGAAAAACGTTATATTGAACCTGATTGGAAGCATTTTAAAAATTACTAGGGCCCTAGTGAACTATATAGTAATTGTTGTCAACCTGCACGAATATTTTAATGTTTGTGAACTTTTATGACAAATTAGACAAATCTCAAAAACCTAAGTGAAATTACCCCTATATTATATGCTACAGCTCTGTCAGTAATTCTTGAACTTCAAAAGGAAAGTTAATATAATTTATAAAAAAATAAAAAATATTTACACATAAAATTTTAATTATTATATATTTTTTCAAACATATACCATCTCATAATTTAAAATTTACGAAGAATATGATATGCTGGTAATTATTTAAAAATTAAAATAAATAATCTCAAAGTTCTAAAAATAGTATGATAAAATTTCTACACCCTGAATAATTAAAAAGCTATGAAAATTACTATAAAAAAAAGCTAAGAAAATATATTCCAGGAGGATCATATAAAGCTTTTATGCAATGAAAAATACAAGAATGAATAGTCTCAAAATGAAAAGGGAGGAAATATTATTGATCTATACATGCAAAATCACGACTTTATAAAAAGACAACCACATCTAATCCGTAACTAATTTTCGATGGAAAATCTCGTCTAACAAATCAAATGGATAAGAACAATCATTGAACATGAAGATAAAAAGAAACTTTTTACAATGAACCCATATAAATGCAAAACTCGCGTGTTTAAAATTCACTATGAAAAAAAGATCATTATAAAGTCGGGATGCTACGAACAATTTGATGAAAGGAGATGAATGATGAGTGGGAGACAAACAAATAAGTAGAATAGCTCCAGATTCGTACCTGGCAAATATAGTTCCAAGTTCCGGGCAATGGTGGGCAGCTTTTGAAGATGAAGAGGATGTCTCATGGAGAAACATGAGCTTGGAGAATGAGGATCAAGGGCGAAAGAGAGATCCCCTCCTCCTTTGTGCACCTCTTATGTATAGCCTTCACAAACTGATGCAATTATGATCAAAAGCATCAGATGAGGCATACTTTTATTTGTCAAACTATGCGTCCTTTTATGTAATCTGGATATGCTGGCTGCTACTTTATTGAAACTTAACATGAACTTCGTACGAAAGAAATTTATCTAGTCTGTTCGTAGTCATATGACAGCGATTAGGCGAGTGGATGGAGTCAAAGATATTTACATGAACCAAAGACGAATTCTATGACTCATATCTATTGTCTTCCCAAAGTACTGAAGGATGAGAAAGTTGATGGGAACCCCACCATCCTCAAGTACATTTTCACTAGGAATCTCATCCGCATGCCAATGGGTGTTCTATTCTGAAAGGGGAAGATATATATATTTTTTTGTGGAAAATAGCAAACAAATTCTTCTTCAACTCAAAATTCAACCTCGAAGAAAATGAACCTCAAAGAGTGAAAGCATCAAGATTCAGAGAATTCATGGTTTCTAATGATCATGAGTATTTTAAATTAATTAACTCTCTTCAGATAGGTGTGTGTGACACTAATATATATGACTGTCTCGTACTTGAGGTCCCAAAGATGAATAGAACGGAGCGTTATCTAATATTTTTCATCTTCTTGTGCTTGACTTTATTTTTCTTCTTAGTTCTATACTCCCTCCTTGTGGTACATAGATAGCTGAGTTCCACTTATTCATGTGATCTTTGATCATTGTTTGAGGTAAATAATCAATGTCAGTTCGATTGCCAATTTTTGAGGTCTTCTAGATGCTTCAAGTAAATGAAGGATTCTCCTCAAAAGTTGGTCAGTAATCACCTTTGTGGTGAGTTTGACAGTAGTGCTATTTCCCACCTACAATGATTAGAGAGTAAGCAAGTTTTTAAAAGGATTTTGCGTCTCGGAGAATGTGATTGACATATATGGGGAGTCAAATCCGTTCTTCTCAAACAAAGACAGCAAATACATCGTTGTCTTCCGTACCCAAGTATAGGGATACCTTACATTATAATTGAAGAGAGCATCAATGATAATGAAGTCGGCTGTCTTGGTTGCAAAACTTTATTCCATCCCCAAGCTTTTATTGGAAGTGAGACAGTATTTATTCTGTAGTCATCTTTCGAGAATCCAAAAACCATCATCAATGGTGGCAATGAATTGTAATCTTGGAGTTCCACTTTGACGAAAGTTGGATAATAGAGAACAACGAGGAAGCCTCTTATTTCTACAAGGACTTTATGAACGTCTGTTGGCTATGTTTGCCTAGTGACAATCCTTTATCTTCCTTGAATAAATTAGCTGCAAAGAAGATGATTTCTAGAGTTGTGAATTTTCGAGGTTGGATGGCACCAACCTCATCAATATGCATGGAATTATTTGTTTTTAGTCTGCTCTGATAAAAGCCAAAAACTCGTCAGAATGGCTTTCTTCTCATTATTCTTTGACTGTTGAGGAATCATTTGCACTTAGGAGGCAAGAGAGTCTAGTTGTTGGTGGAAAAGTTGATGAAGTACCATTGTTTTTTTTTTGGAAATAAACGAGCTTCCTTTGTTACTTCAACTTTTTGATATTAAGGAAGATGACCTTTGTCAATAGGATGATTGATGAGAATCCCTAAGTGTCAGCAGTCATGGAGGTGATGACCATACTTCTTACAAAAGTTATGGCTCTTTGATGCATCTTCATGCATTCGGGGTCTCTTCATTGTGGTGATGGCTTGATTTAACCCTTAGCCTTCAACATCGAAAAGATCTCTTTGATGACGTATATAGAGTCAAAGTTGATGCCTCATACTTCCATTTGAAAGGCTAAGTCAAAGAAGATTGGAAACTATCTCAAACGTTCTTCGACTTCTAGGTTGAATTAGCTGAAGATTCATCTTTTGGTTCCTGATTTTTTTAAAAAAATCTTCAAGATGAACTTCTTCAACCTGTCTAGTGCTTCTAACAATGTTTTGGGCATTTTTGCGGTGAAAGATGTGAAAAGATCAATGTTTTCAAGGAGACAACCGATGAGGCACATCAGCAAGCAATCATAATGGTCTTCGCATTCAATTTGAAGAGATCAATGTTTTACAGAGAGAATCATCCTACTACAAAAATTGGGATGGAGATCTAAATGTCAACAAATTTTCCCATAAAATCTCTTGCAAACTTATCGAAATTATGAATTGATCTTGCTAGGAGTAATTGACCAAACCATTCAAGGGTCATTTCTGTGAGTTGCCAAATAGCATGCAATGCACGCGTTAGAAATTGTCTCACATGCCCATAAGGCAATTTTGCAATGTTTGACATGCTAAACTGGATCAACTTTACCATGATATACATTGAATATGTGGACTTTGAACTTCTAGTGGAATGGGGTTTCCTGAGCAAAACAAGAATAACACGATGTATTCTAAGCATTTGCATCATCAGTCTTCCCTCCCATCTTCATCTTCTCCAGTCTCTTTAGGGCCAACTGTAGTCTATATTAGAGGAGTGAGAGATTAGAATTGGGCTTGGTGAAGTGGTTCGTGATTTATTGCGGCTAGCATTCAGGAGAGGGGGAAGTGGAGTTTATGGAGCTACTGCTGTTGGGTGGTGAGACGTAGCTGGCACTTGGTGCAGAAGAGAAAGTAGCATTTGTAAAAGGGCAAATTTCACCCAGGTCCTTGAGTTTAAGGGTTATTATCACACAGGTCCACATTTTTAAAATTATATCATCGGGGTCCCTAGGTTTTCAAAAATTATCATCTGGGTCCCTTTTTTATTTTTTTATTATTAAAAAATATAAAAATTACCATTATACCCTTACCCTCCCTCACTCCACCAGATCCGGCAGTCGCGCCTTCACCGCGCCGCCCCGCGCCGCCTCCGGCGGCCGCGCGAGGCAGCCGGAGACAGTGCGGGGCGGTGCGGCTGCCGGATCTACAGGAGAGAGGGAGGGTAAGGGTATAATGGTAATTTTTATATTTTTTAATAATAAAAAAATAAAAAAGGACCCAGATGATAATTTTTGAAAACCTAGAGACCTCGATGGTATAATTTTAAAAACGTGGACCTGTGTGATAATAACCCTTAAACTCAGGGACCTGGGTGTAATTTGCCCTTTGTAAAATGATATTCATGTTCTAAACCATTTAGGCCATTGAGTTGTGAGTTGGTTTGGACTTTGTTCAACTTATTGAAAACAGGACAAGGTAAAAAGGATTTTTTACATGAAACAAGAGTATTCAAGAGAAAATCAGAATACCAAACTCGATGATTTAAAACTCACTGTCAGTTACGGAGTTTCGGTGTTAAATACAATTTTAATGAAGGGAAATGAATGGTGAAGGGGAATGAACAAACAAGCCGAACAACTCCAGATCTCTTCCTGCAAAACAGAGTCCGAATTCCAGCAGCATAGCGCAGCTTCTAATGTGAAGGATGCCTTTTGGAGAAACTTGAGCTTGGAGGATGAGAATAAGAGAAAACAGGAGAGCTCCCCTCCTCTGCTCATCTCCTATTTATAAAGGGTTGCAATTATGACCAAAAGAATAGGATGAGGCATCACTTTTATCACAAAGGCTTTTACCTTGTCTGGCTGCTATCAAACGGTAACACAAGGCAGGTGAAAAAATTGAGTCAAAGATTTTGACATGAACACAAATTTCTTGACCTAGCTCCTCAATCAACATGATATTCATGTGTACGGCTTAGATCAATCATCATCAAGAACTTGTAATTTGTGGCTCATCAAACACATTATGATTGTCAAGGGTCAGCTGGAAACCAAATCTACCAAATTTAAGCTACAATGCTCTAGGTTTAACTCAATGACACTAAAGTGACAACCAGCAGTACAAATGGCAATTGGACAAAATTGTCACTCCAAAGGTCAGTCTAAAAACATAAAAAATGAAAGATCAACAAGTTTCATATAATAGAATTCTTTCTCCTTTTTTATTATTTACCCATAATATAATCATTTAGCATATTATGACTTCACGTTAGCTTAAGCATGAGGAGACGCTATAGGATTTTTGTTAGTCATTGATGATTTCAAGGTCAAAAGACTCTTGCATATGAATCCAAAAGCCAATAAAAAATATACGACAGTAGCAGAAAAAATATAAAAAATCTGCAATTATTATTTTTTCTTGTCTCATATAACAAATCAAGATGTCAGCTTATGTATGAGGAAATTAATAAAACTTGCAATATCTATAAACAAGCTAATTATCATTTGATTGGGAGGCGAAGAAGTTGAAGTTTGAGTGATTCATCTTTTAGTATAACACAATCACAGAGTTGGGAAAATATGCCATATGAAAATAAACCATGGTCAATAAAAGGGCATGAGCTTTCATTAAGAGCTGCACTACCAGTTGATGTTTGTCATATATTAACTGAAACAAAATTAGTAGTGCTAGACTTGTCACCTCATTGACTGGATTAAATATCAGCTATCTGATTCATTTTCCCCTTGCCTTCTCCAAGTCCGGAAGATCTGCAAACAAAGAAGCAATTACTTTTTGGCTTGCAAATCAGAGCATCTTTGGTTCCTTAGCTATTTGAATGCGAGGTTTATCTAATCCCAAGAAGTTCGAATAGGTAGTGGTGATGATACAACAGTTTTAGATTTCCCAAATAGATAAGGACATCAAAACTAACACCAAGCGACTCAAATGCTCGGGAGTGTTGTCTAATAAAGGAATATCATAAATACATGAAAAGGAAAGCAAATACGATAACAATTAGGCATCGTTTATAGGAATGGCAATGGGGGGAGGGTTTGGGTCGGATTAAATAAAACTCATACGCACCTCGCTATCTATTAACCATTACCTATATTAGCCCTATCCCAGCATAGCATAACTAATGATTTGTTTTGGGCTAAAATAAGGAGATAAATACCCATTCAAATCTTTCTAGCCTTACGATTTTATAATTTTATTTATTTGTAGTGCCTCATGCATCAAGGTGGATATAATTGTGTTATACTAGAATCCGAGTCACGGCTCACAGGTATTTTGCGACCCATACTCACCCTGTTAGAGGTAGGTTAAGGCGAGTTAAATGAGTTTAGATAAAAATTGTCATCCCTAATCCTTTATATGATCTAAATGGTAAAAATCCACTATCCAAAAAATTGAGTATTGAGATGATGCGGGAAAAGATTAAAATGGATACAGAAAAAGAAAAAGAATAAGTTAGGGAGAATGTTTAGTCATATTTATATAAAAAACATATCTGGAGAATCTGTTAGAAGTTAGCTGTTAATTGAAGTTAAATTAAGTAAAAGATTACGTGTAGAAAACTCTAGCAGTGACGTGTGATTTGTACAAAAAGTAGAGTGATGCATGAAAGACTATGAAGCATGAGTACGATACGACAATACAGATACGATATGACAATATGGATACGATACAATACGGATATGACAATACACCAAACTTAAAAAAAGTAGGATACAAATACGTCAGAATACGACCATTATATATGTATGTATAATATATTATATTTTCATACCTAAAATGAAAATCTATAGTAAATCATAATAAATTATATATTTTGTTGCTAGAAATTTCAAAAATACATGTTAAATTTTCTTTAAATTAATTATATTTTTTAAAAAGTTCTTGATAACACTAAAAAAATATTATGGACAACTGAACTTGAAAAAATAAAAACATCCTTCAACACTATTAAATTTAAAAAAATCTTAAATTAAAATGATGTCATAAAGTTTGGTTAATTGTTTTCAAACCTGCTATAAATTATCTAAATAGGATGTGACTTGTGAGTTTAAATATACATTAATATATTAGTTTCAATTTCAATTTAAATCCGATCCAAATCAATTAGCTTGATATAAACAAGATATAATTAATAATAATCCAAATATCGTGACCTAAACTTAAATATACTAACCTAATCCAAGTATATGCATGCTTTCTTTTGTCCGAGTCTCTAACTAAATTAATAGATAAAATAAAAAAAGTCAAAGTCCTATTATTTTCATAAAATGAGCTTGATTAAAGTAAAAAAAATGATCAATGTTCAACATAAGTAAAGATAGTATCGATTGAAGTAAAAAAAATTAAATGACACAACTGCTTACAAATACTAAATCTTTTTTTATTGCCGAAATACTAGCGTGCATGAAGCTTTATGCGATCCCAATTGCGTGAGCCTAGTATATCTCTCTTAATTTTAATATTTGAGTTTATGCATGAGCTGTGTTTTATATATGAGATTTTTTTTTAATTGTAGCGGTTGGACCAATTATCTCAATATATTTCTTTAATTAGAAGTATCGAAAAGTATCGAGCAAGTATTAGACAAATATCAAACAAGTATCAAACAAATATCGGACAAATATCAAATTTTTAAAAATTAAAAATAAAAATTGATACGTCTCGTAGTGTATCAGATACGTATCAGTGGAGAATCGAGGAATATCGGTATCCGATACAGATATGCTACGAATATATTTAGCTTTACAAAATATCGGTACTTCATAGATAAAAGATCTAGAAGAGTCAATAAATTATGAAAAAATAAGAAGAAATATGAGACATAAGAAGTAGTTAAAAGAGTCATGTAGCTTAGTGTTTCTAGAATCTTCTTTGATAAGTTCCTAACAACATGAATGAAGAAAGAAGTTTCAAACTACCAGCTTCTACCCAACTTTCCTATTCTTTACACTTCTCTAAGTCTCAATTCCATTATCTTGTTTAAATTCCATCAAAGTGGTATCAGAGTCAGGTTGTTTGAAGGTGGATGCTCTGAACTCTCATGGCCTTATCTCACCAACAACTATGAAAATTAGAGTATATAAATTGATAGAACATAAAATTATTCTTGGACTATAATCTACAAGCTTAAGCTTTTAGGTCGATTAATAATAAAAAATCTAACATGATAAGAAACCTAGAGGCCTCAAGTTTGAAGCATGGTGACTCCCAATTATCTATAGCATAAGTTTAAAAAAGGACTTATACTGAATTGCATGCTACAAGGCAAATAAGCTTGTGAGAGAGTGATTGTTAGAATATAAAATTATTCTTGGACTATAACCTACGAACTTAAGCTTTTAAGTCAGTTGGTAACTAGAGATCAAACACAAATACTCTACGGAAAGTCGCTGAAGCAGGATAAGTCAAGCCTAAAAATAACACCACCTTGACAGTAGAGCAAAATGAGCTAAAAGCTATGAGGAACAAGAGCAAGAAAGCACTCTACTTATCTATCAAAGAGTTAATGAAACAATATTAAAGATGATTGCAAAGGCCACCTCATTGAAAAAAACTTGGAGAATACTTAAGAAGACCTAAAAGAATAGTCAAGAATTAAGGTTAAGAAAATTTGCTTGCAAATTCTTCGTGGTTAATTTGAACACTTACATAAAGAAGAATGTGATAATGTTTCAGATAACTTACCAGGGTCTTAGCCACTATTAATCAATTGAGAAGTAATGACAAAACCTTAAGTTATGAATGAGTTATAGAGAAAATTCTATGATTGTTAGATGATAAATTGGGTTAATTCCATTCAGACCCTTAAGGTAGAACTCAGATTCTACGCAAGCTCACAAAAATGAAAATGTATCATCTGAGTCTCTTTTATACAATTTTTTTTTTCCACGTGAATAATTTTTAAAAGATTCCGTTAAGTTTGATCATTAAGTTGTCATTTAAAAAAATAAAAAATATATATTTAAGCATTGCAAATAAATTTAAGTATTTCAAATTACTATTCTATTTTAAATTTTTATTTTTCTCCATATCCTAATTTATAATAGTAGTTTTCAATATTTAAATTATATTTTAATTTTTAAATATAATAATTTAACAGTCAAACTACTTAATAGAATCTATAAAAAAAGACCCATGTAAAAAACATTTTGGGCTGGAGGATCCCAGACAACATGTGGACCTGCGTGGAATCAAAAGTTTATCTCAAGGGCTTGGATGGCATTACCCCTAATAAATTTGATCACACTGGAATCTATGACCATTGATGAGCTTGTGAGTTATTGATACATTCTGATTTGATTACTTCTGTGACTTATTGATTGTTCTTCATTGGTTCAGTGTTTGTTATCACCTATAGTTATGTTTCAGGTGCCACTAAGCTAGATGCAACATAGATATTGCTACATTTAGCTAACATGTACAACTAGTTTGGGTTGAACTATTATCTGCAATGTTGTTATTCACTAAAACAAGGAACCAATGCCATGCTTTTGTAACATATATACCGTGATGTCAGTGAAATAAACAGTCACACTTTTCAAATTCAGAAAAACTTACAAAGTAATCCATCTTCATTGTCACTTTCATCTCCCTACATGAGGACAGTTGAAACATGTATGTTTATGTGAGAGAATGAGAATGCAACAGCAAAATGACATAAACCAGAGGGAATATCAGAAGAAATGACGCACCCCATCATCATCATCATCAGAAGCTAGCCAATCAGCTATTGGAGGATCAGCAAAAAAAAGTCACCAAATGGCATGAATAAGAATACAAGGCATTATTATACACAGAGCAACAGTATCATTCATGATTCTATTGACGTGTCAGCATATCCTTAAGGAAAATTTGTTGAAACTCTTTAGTATAAACAATAAAGAAGTATTAGTTGCCGAAATCTCATTAACCGCATACATGGTATTTCACTAATATAGTATAAGCATGTGCCCGAGAGTTGTCTAACTTGTTAAACAAGCTAAGTATTAAGCATCCCATAAAAATGAATACGTGAGTGAGATTTTCACATAAATCTCCTAATCATTTTAAAGGTATTTCCTAATAGCAGGTGGTTGAAAAATATTCTACTTTTCCTAAACGTTCGGATTCAAATACCCACAGATTTTTTGTTTACCTATTGGCTTCATATAATAAAGAAAACGCTTTCTTGAAGACTCAAAACAATTGCAAACATATAAAACATGACAAATACATTGAAGTTCGTAGAATGAAAAATTGGAGAAGATATCAGATATTATGTTTCATACAAATATTAAACAAATCTTTTTATATAAACGTCTGGAGTTTTAAATTAGATTGTCTTTCTAACATGCTGCCTAACAAATCCAGTACCAAAGAATCTTCAAATGGGGAAAATAAACATTGCAAAAAAGCAAATAGTTTAAACTGTAGAAAAGACACTTACATTGTCCGGATTCTTCATCCTCATCACACCACTTATTCCAATCAACCTTGATATATGGAGCAGGTTTCCCTTCTAATTTCAGCAGCCGCTTCCACCACCCTTTCTTTTCCTTATGGATTGAACAAATAATGTTGCGTAATCCAATATGAACTTTGCTTTTCTGAAGTTTTAACATAAAAACAGAGAAAAATGATGAAAAAATATTCAAAACAAAACAAAAACTTTCATGAGAAAACAGGTTCGTAAAAAAGAAAACGTTAATCATGAACAAGTATCACCATATGCAAAATTTGCATGAAAATGTTTTCATAAATTTTTAAAAAAAATAAAAACTAATTATACTAAAGATAATGAATGATTAATAAACCATATTTTAAATATTTGAAATATTTCATATTTTTATTAATTTTTTAAAAATTAAAGATTAAATATAATAATTACATGAATGAAAAAATAATTTAATATAAATATTTTAAAAATTTCAAAAAATTTAAAAAAGATTTTTTATTTTTTATATAAATAAATTTGACTAATATATATTTTAAATAAACTTATTATACTATATTTACAAAAGCAGATATTATAAGAAATTTTATCAAATTATTTGCATATATTTATTAAATTTAATTTTATAATAATTAAGTATTAATTTAAATATTTTGAATATACAATTTATAATATAGGTATAATATTAAATTTTATATTTTAATATCAATAATTTCATTAAGAGTAAAATTATTTGAGAGTAAAAAAATTTGAAAATAGCAAATTTTTAATTATATATATAATTTGATTAACAGTAAAAATTTATTATTTGTATTTCATGTAAAGACAATACTTAGAATTTATTTAAAAATATTCTTTTTATAAATTATTGACATGATGAGAGAAAAATTTAAAAATGATAAAGTTATATTAAATTATGTAAAAAATATAATTATATAGTTATATAAAACTTATAAAAATATTTTTTAAAAAAATCAAAAAATAAAAAATAAAAAATTTCAAAATATATTTAAGGATTTAAATATTTTTCAAAATTTTAAAAATAATAATTTAAAAGTTTTTCAAGTACTGTTCAAAAATATTTTTAATTATTGATTGTATTTCAAAAATATATACTTTTTTAACTTATGATTCAATTTATCAACATTATATTTTTAAATATATTTTATAAATTTTTTATAGAAATGATGAAAAAAAAATGATATTTTAAATTACTTAAATCCAAAATTCTACTTTCTTTGTCTACATCCCTCGTTATCTCTCCACAAATTTATTTATATAGAAAATAAAAAATCTTTTTTTTATTTTAAAAATATTTATGTTAAATTATTTTTTTTTCTAATTATTATATTTAACCTTTAATTTTTAAAAATTTAATAAAAATATTAAATACTTCAAATATTTAAAATATGATTTATTCATAATTTATTATTTTTAGTATAATTAATTTTTTGAATTCCTATTTCGCCCTTTACATTTGGTAAAATTTCTATAAAATAATTAGTGTTGTTGTCATGCTAATAAATATAATCTTTTTCATTTTTATCATTACATTATTAGAGAGAGAAAAATAGTTGGATATATTTGCAATGGTCATATCATGGTATATGACGAATATAGTTTAACAGAAATAGACACTGAGAATAATAAATTAGAATTTTGATGGAGGCCACAAATAGAAAAATTATTAAAAGATATTCAAATTGGGTTTTCAACATCTCCAGATAACATTTCACTGCAATCGGATTAATTTTTGAAGCGATGGAAGGTAAAAAAAAAAATAAAGCATCCGAAGTGCATTAGTGAAGGACAGAGCATCCAAGGCTGTAACAGTAAAAAACTATAGCAGTATGGACGAACTGTAACAGTACTATAGCAATAGTGAAAATACTATAGCTGTACTGACAATATACTTTGAAAAAATCTTATAAATGGGTGATCCCCGACTTGTGGAAGGGCATCCATCAGAAATCCATCTGTAAGCTTTCTTCCTTCCTGAAATAAAATCTTTCTTTTATATTCTAATTTGGAGTTCATATCTGTGATGAAGAAAATTGGTATCAGAGCTATTCTGGTTTTTATCTGTAAGTTATTTATATTCATATTTTAATTTCTTAGTAATATTAACTATCATGTTTGCTTAAACTTTTCTTATCTTAGATTTTTATTGAAATGAAGTTAAAGAATATTAAGTTCAGGCCTTAAAAGAGTTATTATAAATATTTTTGCTAAAACCTATATGTTATTCCGTAATCTTGCCTATTAACTCCCAAAAGGTCAAAAAAGCCACGAAAATGAAGAAATTTAAAGGCAGTCCTGTTAAAAGTTGAAAAAGAATATCGATCTTAAGTACCATGCAAATATTTAAAAAATAACTTTCTACATGGATACTTAAGACTTTTAGAGTTTATTTCTTTGAAAATCTAAGACCATTCATGATCCATAACTGAAAATTTTTGTTTAAATGAAAAAATTGTAAAACTTACTTTAGGTAATATTAAAAATTCAATAGAAATTAAAAACAAATATATAAAGAAAATAAGTGGAACCAACTTGGCAAATAATTTCAAAATATTAATAAAAATGATGGGTGAAATTTATGAAATATTAAATATTCAAGGCAATAATCTAAGTGAATTAAAAGATAACACAAAAAATATATTTAATAAGATAAAAAAATCTAAAAAATTTAAACATATAAGAGACAATAAAGAATATAATAGAGAAAAATACTTTCACTAGATGATTGTTCCTACAATTAAAAAATCAATTGACCGTGAAAAAATAAATTATATAAATGCTATAAATAAAATAAAAGGGTAATTCCATTTAGGCTCTTAAGGTTTGCTTACTTGGAAACAAAAGTTCATAAATCTCAAAACATACCATTCAGGTCTATAAAAAATATTACATGAGACATCGTAGTCCTTCCTTGAAAGAATCTGTTATGTATTGTAAAAATGATAAAATACTTTTCCTTAATCTATTAATTTTAAAAATTTACCATTAAGGCCAGCGCAAGCGCATGAGAAAGGCTACAGCGCGCCCGGACGCCGGAGTGCGGACGCCCTGCGTGCCACCCCCTCGCAAACGGCATGCGCACGAGTCCTCGTGCAGGCCACCCACGCGTGGTTGCATTGCGGCCGCCCGCGAGCAGACGCCAGAGCGCATGGCTGCGTGAAGACTGCCCCCGTGAGGATGCCGTTTGCGCGAGAGGCGGCGCGCTGCGGCGGTGCGAGGATGTCGCGACCGCACGCTGTCGGCCGCCTGCCAACCGCCGCTGCGCGGATGCTGACGGGAGCGCGCTGCCGGCGGTCGATTACTTTAAAGTAAAATTTTCTAAAATAAATCGATATATAGTTAAGGGGTAATTCCACTTAGGCTGCTGAGATTTACTCGACTTGCCACGCAGGTTCACAATTTTGAAAACATGCCAGACAGGTTCCCAAAACTTACTGTATAGGTCATTGTGATCCTTAATATTTATAAAAAACTTACAATGAGGTCCAATTAAACGTTTTCCGTTAAAAATAATTAAAATTTCAATTTAACCTACAATTAACTTAAAAAATAATACATTTTGTAGAATATTTTGAAGAAAATATAAATAGCTCAGAAGAACCTATGACAATAACCAAACTACAAATAATTACAAAGAATAAAATTAAAGAAATATTAAAAATAAATAAAAAATATAGATAAAATAAAATATCTACACTTAGAATGCATACAAATCATAATAAAAATAAATTTTAGAGTAGGACTTGATTTACTAATAACTTTAATAATTTCAGATAATAGATTAATAACAATCGAACAATCTCTTATGGGAGTAATACAATCTAACTTAGTATACCAGGTAATAAACTTCAAAATTTTTCCTAATTTTTCTATAAGCCTAAAGGATGAAAATTTAGATCAAAGTCTGATGGTTTTTTTACAAGTTAGAAAATATAGCTATGATAAAAGGAAGTAAACCTTTAATCTTTACTTAGAGATTATTAGGACATTTTTCTGAAACTAATAATATAGAAATCCGACCCATACATTCTGATATTAGGTTAGATGATTTTCATAATTAATACTCAAAAATTATATATCTTAAATAATTAACTAATAAAGATATACAACGTCCCATAGAATGGAATATAAATTTAGATGAAATAAGAAAAACTTGTACACCAGAAAAACTCCTAATAAAATAACTACAAATAAATGAGGGAAGACTATCCATAGATTATAGTCCAAACGCACAATCGTCCATGTGGCAAAAATTCGATCGCCCAAACCAAAGTCAGGCCCAACCAATTAGACCACAGTGTGATGGACCACGGAAAGCCCCATTGTAGCCATGGTCCATCTAGAATATCAGTGATGGACTATGCTTCAGTCCCTGTCAGTTCATGTCAATAGGACGCAACTTGCATGGCTAAGACGATACGCCCTCCTATCTTTGAAAATCTGTGATGCACTCGCTTTGTTAGTCACCCCTATTCTGAGGAAGCAGCATATAGAAATGGCAACGACAGAAGGCTATTCGTCGTACAGGAAAGAACACCTGCCATCGCCACTCAGCCAACAACCTAACCATCCTTCCTGACAGCATAGAGGACCAAGCTAGCTTTCCCGCCAAGAACCCGTAACTCCAGGGTGACATGGCAAGATCCGATTTACACACATTGCTAGCTCACGCCGTGCAACTTGGACGAAAAAGGGCCTCTATCCCTCAAGATCCCCCACAACCACTATAAATATCAGAGCTTAGCTACTAAAAGAGGATTTCTTAATAGCCTACTTGCCCGTCATTACTCTTTAACAACGCATACTCTCTTTTTAACAACTTGTACTCTTTCCCTCACGGGACTTTTGAGCATATAGTGAAATCTAGACTGGCTTGGCTGGTAGATGTAGGAGGATCTCTCTAAACTACCTAAATCCCGATGTTAATTACTTTCCTACACTCTATTACTACTTTTCCCTAGTCCACAGTCTATTCTCTCTCTACATTACCTACGAATTAACTGTGCGGCGTCTGTTGGCAAAGCTCTCCCTTCTTTTTCGTTAACACTCTTATAATCCCTTTCTGAAGATTCTTGAAGAACAATAGAATTTCTCCTAGTGCAATGATGATTTTTCTCCAAATTTAGGGTTTTTACGTAAACCTAGTGTCCTTTTATTTTTTTCTTCTTTCTCATTTGATTTGCATTGGATCTCCTCGTATTACTTGTATTTTCAACCAAATTTCAATGCATTCATGTTGAATATTTCCCAGGATGTGTGTTATCACACAAGGTTTGATTCCCAACAAAGAATCTCAATTACGTTTATTCATTATTGTTGGAGTTGCATTGAGGCTTTCCCTGAGCCCTTCTTATAGAGAATTTTCCATTTCAGAATAAATAAATAAATAATATAAATAAATGCCCTAAACGCTAAAACCTAAAATCTAAGTTGCAATATGTTAGCAGAACATTGATACCACAAATGGAGGAGCTAAACACGAACATTTCCACAAAAATGAAATGAATAGTATGACTAAAGCTAGAGCATTATCATGAAAGCGAAAAGGAACTTAAGGAAACGTAAAAAATGAAGGTCAGAATGCAATCTTTTATGAATTTACAGAGTGGGTCAAGAATCGTAGCATTCCACTCAGCAGCTGTTCAACTAATTGTCATGGAAGAATCAAGATTCTTTCAATAAGTGTCGGAGAAGAAGGCCTAGGAAGTAAAATTTTAGGTCTTATCAACATTTCACAAAGTTTCAAGGACCTTCTACATGCTTCTCCAATCTACATATTCATAACAAACCGATGATGACAAACACCATCAACCAAGCATCAAAGTATAACACATCAAGAGTAAAAGCACATAGGGAATTGACCTCAGGAATAATCGGTCCATACAACTCCAGACTGAAGTTAAACGGTTCCCCTTGAGCCCCAGATGCCGAGAAACTGAAGAAACCCTCAGGCTCACTCTTCACGGATACATCCTTGGCGTCCGGCAAAGAGACCGTCAAATAAACTTTCTCGGAACGCTGCGCCCACAAAACTTCCGGCTGTCGACTGGGCAACTCGCAGCAGAAGAAGCAAAGAGATGGAATTCAGTATAACCTTACTAAGCCCCAAAGCCCTAGCGTTTTCTTCAACGACTGGTAAGCATCTCCATTTTCCGTATAACTTGGAGAAAGTCCACGGATCATGGAGGAAGAAGATCGCGACTAAGATCGAACTCGTTGTGCAGAAAAATTCTCAGGAAGGTAGATGTGCGCGTACCTCATTGGCAAGATCGGATAGAGACGAGGAAAGCTATTCGATTTCGAAAGGGGAGAGGGATAACTGAGATATTTTTAACGGACACACAGAATACAAAATCAAATTAATTATTAGTTAGGTAATTGTTGAGCTCTATTTTTTAAAATATATTTTCTTCAAATCTTACTTGAAATTTAAATAAAAAATATTAAAAAAATGATTTAACCTTTTTTTTTATGATAGAAATGATTTAACCTTTATCACACACCAATCCCACTTTAGCAAGAGGAAGATTTTATAAAAGCCTTAATTATTTTAGGGACTGAGAATAAAATAAAAATATTTTAATATTTTAATATTAAAATTGGTATTAAATATGAAATAAAATTAATTTTTTATTACTAAACTTATTTGTGATATTGCAATGAAAAGTTGTTTAATTGCTTGTATTTAAACACAATATAATGATATACAATGAATTTATTTTTAAAAGTATGTAGTTAATTGAAATACATTGATATACTATTATTATATAGTTATGTGATTATTGAGATTCAATTAAAATACCTCTTTATGTATCGAGTTAGTATATAAATGCGTTAATTCAGTTAAAACAAACTTATATAATAATGAATAATTGTAAATTATTAATATTTTAGTAAAATAGCAAAATATATTACGAATCGGTGGCCAAATCCTTCTCCTCCTTCCTCCTCCTCCTCCTCCTTCCCTTTCTTCTTCTCCTCCTCCTTCTCACAAGCCTCTTTATGTATCAAATTAGTATATAAATGCATTAATACAGTTAAAACAAACTTATGTAATAATGAATAATTATAAATTATTAATATTCTAGTAAAATAGCAAAATATATTACGAATCGATGGCCAAATACTAATATTTAGATCAAATATATGAAAATAGCATCAAGTAATTGTACAATTGCAAGCATTTCATAATAATAGCAAGAAATGTACCAAAACATATTTATAAATATGTATATTCAGTTTAAATTTATCGATATAATAACATATAATAGTATAATCGCTAACATTTAGTTAAAATAGGTTAATTGATATTGATTAGGTGTCTAAAAGAGTGCAGTTAGTTAAAACATATCGATATTTCATCAAATAATTATATAGTTATTAGTATTCATTTAAAATACTTTGATATGTATTGAATTTGTCTTTAAAAAAATTTATTCACCTGAACAACATCAATATAATTATAATTAGTTATAAAATTATTAGAATTCTAATAAAAAATCTTGAATGTTAACAAATCAGCCCTTAAATGGTCATATTATATTCAAATAAATTAAAATAATATCGAATAGTTATTTAATTAAAAATATTAAATTAAAATAATAAAAAATATAATGAATCAGTCTATAAACACTTATATTTAGGTGAAACACATTAATATAATAATAAATAGTTGTAAAATTCTCTGTATTATTATGAATAAGTGTCAAACTAATATTTCATTCAAATACAATCAAATAGTAACCAATAGTTATATAATTGCAAGCATTTTTTTAAAGTAACCTAAAATAGAATTAATTGATCCACAAATATATGTATTCAACTTAAACCGACTAATATTGTAATAAATACCTGTATAATTACTAATATTTTGTAATATTATACTAATATATTACTAATTTGTCTATAAAGGCATATATGCAGTTGAAATACATTAATATATCTTTAATTAATTGTATAATTTTTGGTATTCAATTAAATTACGGCTTCACATATCGAATTAGTCTTTAAACATATGGATTTTAAACATATGTATTTAGTTAAAATCCATTAATGTAACGATGGATAGTTAAAAATTACTTCTATTCTATTAAACAATCTTAAAATATAACAGGTTGAAGCCTAAATACTAGTTGTTTGTGTTAATACATCAAAATAGTATTGAATAGTTCTACAATCGCAAATATTCAACAAAATTAAGTTGAAATGTGTTGAACTAGTCTCTAAATACTTGTATTCAACATAACTTCATCAATATAGCAATAAACATTATGTAATTGCGTTGTTCTATTAAAATACATTAATGTTGTAATGAATAAGTCTCTAACGCGCCGGCGCGTATTTAGTTAAAATATATTGATATATCATCAAAAAGTTGTATAGTTACTGGTTTTCTTTTCAAATACTATGATATGCATTGAATTGGACTTTAAACGCTCACATAGTGTTGAAATACATTGATATAATTATAAGTTACAGTTAATTTATCAGTATTTTATTAAAACTCATGATATGTAACAAAGAGGTTTTAAATGCTAGTATGTTCCAATAAATTAGAACAGCGAATAGATGAATAAATGCAACTATTCAGTTAAAATAACCAGAATTGTAATAAATTAAACTCTAAATGCATGCATTCAGATGAGATACATCAATATAGGAATGGATAATTACAGAACTGCTAGCATTCTTTTATAATACAATTATATGTAATAAATTAATCTCTAAAACTGTGTAATCAAATAAAATACATCGATATATCAACAAAAAGTTATAAAAATACTGGTATTCAAATAAATTTCTTTGATATATATCAAATTGGTATCAAAATGCATATATTAAGTCAAAATATATCGACATAACACTGAGTTGTTACAAAATTGTTAGTCTTCTGTTAAAATATATTGATATATAACAAATTGGTCTGTAAATGCGAGTATTCTATTCAAATACATTATAATAGTGTCAAATATTATGTAGTTGCAATTATCGAATTAAAATAATTGGGAATGTATCGAATCAGTGTACAAATTCATGTATTTTGCTTAAAGTCATAATATAGCAATGAGTTATTGTATAATTGCTAGTGTTCGGACATAATACGTTGAGATGTTTCAAATCTATTTCTATAAACATGTATTCTGTTGTAGTGCAATGACTTATCATTAAATAGTTATGCAACTTTTAGTATTCAATTAATATGCCTAGATATATGTCAAATTTATCTATAAATGCAAGTATTTAATTAATATACATCGATATAACAATTTAAAATTATGTATATTCTTTTAAAAAATATGATATGTAACAAATGGAAGTTTAAATAATAGTATTAAGATTAAATATGTAGAAATAACACTGAACAGCTATATAATTGCTGGTATTTAGTTAAAATATATGAAAATATAATAATTCAACCTATAAAAGATTGTATTCAACTAGAATTCGTCGGTATAGCAATTAAGTATTGTGTAATTACTAGTATTCAGTTGTATTACAATGATAGGCGACGAATATATCTCAAAAAGCATGTATTCAACTGAAAGACTTCACAATATCACAAAATAATTTCATAATTACTAATATTCTATTTAATTTTCGTGATATACAAATTCAGAGATGTTACATGTTGATCCAGCATCCAAATACCACTATTTTATTCAAATATATAAAAATAGCATCAAATAATTCTATAATCGCAAATATCTCATTAAAATAATATGAAATATAATGAATCACTCTCCAAATTCTGGTATTCAGCTTAAATTCATCGATATAATAATAAAATAATAATTAATTGTCATTAAAATACATAAATATATCATCAAATAGGTGTACAATTGCCTGTATTGATTTAAAATACCTATGTATGTATTAAACTAATCTCTAAATGCATTTATTTTGTAGAAATACTTTGATTTAGCAGTGAGTCAAACTTGCTATTATTACATTAAAAAACCTTAATATGTGATGAATCGGTCTCCAAAAGCAAATATTATGTTTGAATACAATAAAATAGCAACAAATAATCATATACGTCTAAATATTCAATTAAAATAACTTGACGCGATGAATTGGACTTTCAATGCGTATATACATTTGAATTGCATCGATATAGCAGTGAATATATGAAATTATCAATATTCAGTTAAAAAATCATTATATGCAACCAATCTAGGTCTGAATGCCAGTATTCAACTCAAATATAACGAATAGTATTGAATAATTGTAAAATTGCAAGAATTTAGATAAATAACTGAAACGATAATGAATCCGTTTACAAATACATCTGTTCAATGAAAAATTGTTTAATTGCTGGTATTTAAACACCATATCACATATAAGGAATCTGTCTTTAAAAGCATGTAGTCAGTTGAAATACACTGATATACCATTATATAGTTGTATGATTATTGATATTCAATTAAAATACCTTTTTATTATTGAATTAGTCTCTAAATACGAGAATTCTGTTAAAATAAACTTATATAACAATGAATAATAGTAGATTTCTAGTATTTGGTTAAGATATCTTAATATGCAATGAATCGTTATCCAAATACTAATATTTAGATCAAATACTCGAAAATAGCATCAAATAATTGTACAATTGCAAGTATTTCATAACAATAGCATGAAAAAGTGACTTAATAATAGTAACAAACTTAGTGATATTGTAATACATAGTTGTATAATTATTAGTATTTAGTAATATTACACTAATAAATAACAAATTTGTCTATAAAGGTATATATGCAGTTGAAATACATCAATAGATTTTTAAATAATTATATACTTTTTCGTATTCAATTAAATTACGACTTCACGCATTGAATTAGTCTTTAAACATACGTATTGAGTTAAAATCGGTTGATGTAATAATGAATAGTTGAGAATTAGTTCTATTCTATTGAAATATCTTAAAATATAACTAGTTGGAGCCAAAATACTAATTGTTAGAGCAAATACGTGGAAATAGTATTTAATAGTTTTACAATTGCAAATATTCAATTAAAATAATCATAATGTAATTGCATTGTATACTTGTAAATACTCGTATTCAGCATAACTTCATCGATATAGAAATAATCATTATGTAATTGTATTGTTATATTAAAATTAATGTTGTAGTCAATGTCTTTAAGGTCATGTATTTAGTTAAAATATATGCATCATAAAAAAGTTGTATAGCTGCTGGTTTTCCTTTCAAATACTATGATATGTATCGAATTAACCTCTGAAAGATCAATTTAATCGTTGTATAAGAAGGCAAAAAATATTAGTATTTTATTAAAATCTCATAATATGTAACAAAGAGGTTTTAGATGCTAGTATTTTGTTACAAAAAATTAGAATAGTATCGAATAGTTGCATAATTGCAACTACTTAGTTAAAATAACCAGAATTGCCCTAAATTGATCTCAAATGCATGCATTCGGATGAGATATATTGATATAGGAATGAATAATTGCAACATTGCGAGCATTCTGTTATAATGCAATTGTATGTAATGAATTTATCACTAAAACTATGTAATAAACTAAAATACATCAATATATCAACACAAAATTATAGTAAATATTAGGTGTATAATCAGAGTATAATGTTAAAAAAACTTTATATTGACAAGGTCAAAGTCAAATTGCATATATTCTATTCAAATACAATAAAAACTAATTGAATACTCACACAATTGCTTGTATGTACACCACTTGAATTCAACGTAATGCAATGAATAGCTGCAAAAATATCACTATTCAATTCAAATTAATTGGTATATCACAAATCAGTCCCTAAAAAAGCCTTAAACTTGATCGATATACTGATAAAAAAATGTGTAATTGTAGGTATTACATTAAAATATAATTAAATATCCCTAATAGATCACTAAATATCAATTTTCAATTGAAATACATCAATATAGCAAATATTAGGCGTGTAATCAGAGTATAATGTTAAAAAAACCGTTATATAGGCAAGATCAAAGTCAAATTGTATATATTCTCTTCAAATACAATAAAAACTAATTGAATACTCACACAATTGCTTGTATTCAGTTAAAATAAAGTATTATGCAATGAATCGTACTCTGAATGCTTGTACACCACTTGAATTCAAAGTAATGCAATGAATAGCTACAAAAATATTACTTTTCAACTCAAATTCATTGATATATCATAAATCAGTCCCTAAAGTGTCTATTCTCTTAAAATTGATCAATATACTAACAATAAGATATGTATTTATAGGTATGACATTAAAACGCCTTCAAAAAGTCCCTAATAGATGCCAAACATTGATTTTTGATAAAAATACATCAATATAGCAAATATTAATCGTGTATTCTAAGTATTATGTTAAAATACCTTCACATAGATAATATAAAAGTTAAATAGCTTATATTCTTTTCAAATATAAAAAAAACAAATTGAATACTGATATAGTATCTATAATTTAGTTAAAATAACTTATTATGTAATAAATCGTACTCTAAATGCATGTATTCCACTTGAATTCAACATAATGCAATGAATAGTTGCAAAAACATCACTATTCAATTCAAATTCATTGATATGTCATAAATCAATCCCTAAAAGAGCTTATTCTCTTAAAATTAATCAATATACTGATAAAAAGATGTGTAATTGTAGGTATTACATTAAAATGCAATCAAATGTCACTAACAGATCGCCAAATATCAATTTGCGATTGAAATACATTAATATAGCAAACATTAGGTGTGTAATCAGAGTATAATGTTAAAAAACCTTCATATAGGCAAGATCAAAGTCAAATTACATATATTCTCTTCAAATACAATAAAAACTAATTAAATACTCACACAATTGCTTGTATTCAGTTAAAATAACGTATTATGCAATGAATCGTACTCTGAATGCTTGTACTCCACTTGAATTCAACATAATAAAGTGAATAGCTGCAAAAACATCATATATCAGTCCCTAAAAGAGCCTATTCTCCTAAAATTGATCGATATACTAACAAAAAATTGTGTAATTATAGGTATTAAAATGCAATCAAATGTCCCTAATAGATCGCCAAATATCAATTTTCGATTGAAATACATCAATATAGCAAACATTAGGTATGTAATCAGAGTATAATGTTTAAAACTATCGTATAGACAAGGTCAAAGTCAAATTGCATATATTCTCTTCAAATACAATAAAAACTAAATAAATGCTCACACAATTGCTTGTATTTAGTTAAAATAACATATTATACAATGAATTGTACTGTGAATGTTTGTACACCACATGAATTCAACGTAATGTAATGAATAGCTGCAAAAATATCATTATTCAACTCAAATTCATTGATATGTCATAAATCAGTCCCTAAAAGAGCCTATTCTCTTTAAATTTATCGATATACTAAAAAAATGTGTAATTGTAGGTATTACATTAAAACGCAATCAAATATTCCTAATAGATTGTCAAATATCAATTTTCGAATGAAATACATCAATATAGCAAATATTAGGTGTGTAATCTGAGTATAACGTTAAAAAACCGTCATATAAGCAAGATCAAAGTTAAATAGCATATATTCTCTTCAAATACAATAAACACTAATTGAATACTCATACAATTGCTTGTATTCAGTTAACATATATTATTATGCAATGAATCGTACTCTGAATGCTTCTACTCCACTTTAATTGAACGTAATGCAATGAATAGATGCAAAAACATCACTATTCAACTCAAATTCATTGATATGTTATAAATTAGTCCCTAAAAGAGCATACTATCTTAAACTTGATCGATATACTAACAAAAAGATGTGTAATTATAGGTATTACATTAAAACACAATCAAATATTTATAAAAGTGCAAACTTGACTAAGGCTCTGTTTGGCATTGCGGTGCTGTATAAAAAAGTACTGTACTGTATAGCTGTATAAAAAAGTACTGTTAAATAAAATTATTTTATACGTTTGGTAAACTACTATTAAAAGCTGCCATCAAAGGCAAAACTATTTGGTTAAACTGTTGTCTTGTCTAAAATATTTTTATTTTTGACTAAATTAGAATAATTTAAATACTTTTTATTACATATATTCTATAAATATATAATAATTAACTCATTTTATTAAATAATTAAATTTATGTGTCATTAATTTTATAATATATTTTATATTATTTTATAGTTTATTTGTATATATTACTTATAAATTTTTAAAATAAATTTTGTTTATTTTATATTATATCTACATAAATATGTATACTTTTATTTTACTATATTAATAATATCATTTAATACATTTTTATAAAGAAAATATAAAAATATGAAAATTACGTCAATTGCATATTTGGTCTAATGACGGGACGTGAGGAAGAAAATAACGGGAAAGATTAGTAAGATGCGTTCGATTAGAGATAAATAATGTCAAGAACATTTTTTGTCCATAATAAATTAGAGCATAATCACTTTTCTAAAAAGTTTTTTTTTTACTTTTCTTTACAGCTATTTTTTAACTTTTTGATAGCTGAAAATAATTAAATAGCTATTTTATTAAATATAATTTTTATATTTTAGCTATATAGAAAATCACTTTTTAATAACAAAAGGTTTTCCAAAAATCAGCCTAAATATAGAATCCATTCTCTCTCTCGCGATCGGCCGGGCCAAGTAGCAGCAACCGTTAGGGCACTTGGCTGTGTCGACGTCGACTCGATGGAGGCTTCGGCAGGCGGAGGAACCTTGTCGGAGATCTACCAAAGTGCCCGGCGGCTGCTTCTCCGCACGAGGGACGGTTTGGGGAAGCTTGAGAGGCTCGAGTCGTCTTCCTTCCCCTCCTCCTCCTCCTCGTTCTCATCCATTTCCACGTCACTTCCGTCTTCCGCCGCACCGGCTGGGGTCGGGATGGACTTCGGCGAGCTTTCTTTCTCGATCAAGAGGGACATCACTCGGATCAAGTCCCTCTGCACCGAGATGGACCGCCTTTGGCGGTCAATCGGCGCCAAGGGTCAGCGGGATCTCTGGAAAAGGTAATGCGTTGATGCGATCTCGCTTGTTTATCATCCGTTCGAGCTTTTTTTGTCTTCTTTAGCCAACATAGTTTATGAATTATTGTCATATTTCTAGGTCTGATTTTCTCTAAATTCAATAGACTCAGGGCCCGTTTGGATCGGGGGTAGGATAGGCCAACCCGGGATAGTTTACCCCCATTAATAACTTATCCTGCTGGGATAAAGAATTTAATACAGTTTTGTGTTTGAATAATAATTATATATTCTGCTTGGTAAATAAATAACTTAACTCAAGATAGTAAACAAAAGAAAAGATAAAAAAAGTACTATATTTATATATTTTTTAAATTCATAATCTAATCAATAAATATAAAAGTAATAAGCTTCTGTTACATGACATTATTTATAGTTTAATATACAAACACAGAAATAGTACAATCTCTAAGATGAAAAATAAAAAAATAAAGCTGCAAATGTTCATTCAACCCAATGTTGTCATACAAGTAATTATCATCAATTGATTCATACAACAAACAAATTATAATTAATAATGATACAATAACTATTGCTATGTCTATATCATAAAGGTATAATACAAAATAACCTGACTTAGCTACAACTGTTCGATGATGCCTTATCGGATAATCTCTCCTCTTTGTTCATTTGTGAATATATGAGTTATCGGGTCTTCATCTACTGTCTCATTATCCAAACTCTCATCATGTTCTATGTCAATCTCACGCATGTTGAAGTACATGTCATAATCATGATACCTGTCAATATAATTATGCAATATATAACATGCAAGCACAATATCTGCTTGTATACTAAAGGGTAATAGTTTCATATCAGTTAGAACTTTGAATCATTTCTTTAATATACTAAATGTGCGCTCAACTATATTTCTGAGCTGAGCATGTTTATGATTATATAGCTCCTGTAGGAACTCATATCTTCATTATGTACGATTACGGAAACTACTCAAATGATATCGAATGCGATGTATTGGTGCCAAAAATTTACCATTATTAGCATATCAAGAATCAACCAAATACATTTTTCTTGATGTGTTCAAAAATGAGAAAAAATTATTATTGTGTAAAAGTATAAATAAAAATTATTATTTAATTTTGCTTACTTTGTGGTACTGAAAAACCCTTGTGTTCGATTGCCCATTTAAGAACACGCATGTCAGCAGCCGATCCTTCCCACCCAGTTGTAACAAATACAAATTATCGATCAAAAAAGACAGCAGTCATAATATTCTGTGATATAAAATCTTTTCTGTTTTTATATCGATTTTGCTTACAAATAGGAACTATTGTAGTAACATGTGTCCTGTCAATAGCACCAAGCATATCTTTAAAATATGGATGAAGATTTGAGTTATTTCGAATATGAGGATAACATGGGCTGCTTGCATCTTAAATTACAATGAAATCATCTTTTAATGCAAGTATACCTTGTAGGACTTATTTAAAATTGCGACTTATGATTTCTAGTGAGTGTTGGAAAAAGTCACACACACTGTGATAACTATCTGATTTGTCTGTGCAACGATTCTCATAAAAACTGCTAGTTGTTCTGCAGCTGGCATGAATCGAGTGTCTCTTGAGACAGCACGGTCCACTAACATGTCTCTCAATCCAATGAAAGCTTGCGTAGACATAAAAAAATAATTATATACTCGGATATCATGGCCATTCAAGATCTCATGAACATACAAATTACCAGGATACGATCTATCATACATGACTCGAGGGACTTTTGATTGATCTAATTTAGCAAATTTATGGATAGTTTCTAATAATGTTGCCTCCTCATCCAAATTTATTATAAAGTTTGCAACTTCATTGCTATAAAATTGACTAATATCTATCTGTAATGTAATGTCAAAAAAAGTAACATTCAATAATAAAATTTATGATGTACTTGTTCTTTAACACCCGAGCACTAACATACTTTATTACTTCAACAACATAATATTAATAATAGTTCAAATCATGATTAAATGATAACCAGACAAAATTATTAATACTATCAGTGCAAACGAACCAAAGTTATTTCTGGCAATATCATGAAAACAACAAAAAGAAGCTAGAAAAGGGGGGAGGATCAAATGATGGTTCGGTCTGTCAGTAAATATCGTCATTCGTCCAAATTAAGCATGTTGCATAATAGTTATTGCAAGCTATGTTTTTAAGCGAGACTCATCCAATATCAATAATATCATGTGACATTGTTTGGAATTTCATTAAATGCATCTATTATCTCACAGAGTGCAGTATCTGTTAGATTTTGCATAGCTGCTAATTTTTTCATAGCATTGTTCACAGTGTACGGTATTGTACATTGCATTGTATGCAAAGCAATATTTATTTTGTTCTTTGCTTCAGTCAACAATGACTCTGCTTCTTCTTTAATAAAACTTTTTCTTCGTCACTTAGGTTGCTTAGAAGTTTTAGCAGCACGCTTACTTCCACTTAAAGAAGAAGGATCGCATGTTACGTCATTATTTTCAATGAAAATATAATTTTCAGCTAAACTTGAACTTTCTCCCTGATCTAAATCTTGGATATCATTACTATTCTCATTTCCATGAACATTACAGTCCATCTCCGGAGACTTGCTCGTTGAGACGTAGTTTACAGAGGGCCTGATGTGATTTCCTAATGCGTAAGTATTCTTGACTAAGGCGCCAATTGCTTTGTAATTCTTGAAAGATTTTCTCCTTAAAGATTCATATTCTGGGTGAACCTACAAAAATTAGAAGTATAAGTTGAAGGAATAGAAAGGTCTAATTGTCAAAAATGACAGTTAGTTGTTTGTCACACTTGAAGAATTTCATCCCATAAATCGTCTGTGGTATCTGGTATGTTTTTAATCGGATCTCAGCCCTATCCACTCCGCCCAGCGAGTTCTTGGTATTTTCTATATTCTTTTTTCAAAGTTTTTCATGCATCTTTAAGTTGCACTATTTTTTTAGGACCCATCTAGTTGTTGTAGGTTTTACATATTTCAGTTCATGCTAATAACGTTGGATTCCCATTGACGACATCTTCATTATTGTGTTTCTCAGAAATTAGTACAATTAAAACATCTCTCTCTTCATCAGAATAATTTGGATCTCTTGTTTTCCTACCTACTTTTGGATTTAAATGATTCGTCTGAGTAATTTCATTCGTAGGCTGGACCATTTCGTTAGTAGACATGGTTGATGAGGATTTCCTAATTGATAGTTTCTTCTGACTCATACGTCGAAATCTGAAGTTCATATTGCCTGATATGAATAAGAGAAAGTATAATCTTGGCTAGTAAACAATACAGTCTTGTGTTAGAAGATCACTAGTAGCGCTCTTCATTGCCTCTGCATTAAGCATATCTTTAAATGGGCTCAGAATTGTGTCTATCAACTATGATACCTTGGATCGACAGAAAAGCATAACATTCCTATGTGCACCTCGCGACCATAATACCAAAGGTAATTGACATCATGATCTCTAACAAATAGTAAATCCTGAAAAGAAAGTTGAACTAGGCACGAAATATTAACATTTTCAACATTCTAACATAAAATTGATGTACAGGAAATTTAAAGCCAACGAGTTTTTGCCTCCAGTAGGACTTGCTGTATGTATATTAAAAAATGTTGAAAATAATTTCATCCAATAAAAGGGAAACAAAAATATGAACAGACTGACAAGGTAAGTGTATATTACCAGTTTATTCTTCCAAACAAACTCGTAGATTCAAAACAAATATGGAATGTGCAACAGGGCTGTACTATTGTGGCATAGTTATGAAGATACAAACCTAATCCAACTAAGATTAATATTCTTCAGGTTTTGTTAAAAGGAATTAAGAGATGCGATCCAATAAATGCACCAGTAGCCAATACTTTCTAGAAACTAACACCATGAACCCTCAAATATTTTCCAAATAATTGAAAGGACATTTCCCGGAGCATCACAAAAACAGAGAAATAGAACAATAAAGCACAAGAAGAATAGCAGATCCTGAAGCTGATCTTGGAACGCTATCATAATATAGAAGATACCATACAATCGAACGAGTAAAGGCTCGTCAAGATCTCGAACAGATCATGCGGTCAAAGCATCAGTAATATTCACGAAAACCAAATGAAATCTCGAAGTTGAAATCAAGAACATCGCCCTCAAACCAAAAGAAAACATCTCATTCCCATCAAAATCAGCAAGTCTAATATGAAAAGGACAGGGAGATTTCTTGCAAAAATAAAGCAAACTGCCAAAAAGAAAAAATCCAGACACAATAAGCTAAAGACTTTAATTATGAACTAATTTGCTGTAATCACAAACTAACACGGCATTATCCAAAAGGCAGGAACCCTTCACCAAATAGAAGTTAAAAAGATGATTACCAAACACACCAACTAAAAGGAATAGAAGCATCAGGATTCCCAAGCATGTTCTAGGAAGCATGAAGAACATCATCATTACCCACACATAAACAAAGAAAAATATTTATCAAGTGCATAATATTATGATATCATCATTGACAACACCAATTTCATGGTTCAGTGCAGTATTTGTTTTCATAGATCAGTGAGTGTCAAGGACTAAGAATATTTTAATTGCATGGAACTAACAACCTAAATCATCTACCTAATGTTATCTAAAAATATCCAGCTAATAATTAAGCAAGTTAACTATAAAACTTGCAATCAAAATGGACCAAGACTTCAAAAGAAGGTCCATACAATAAATATAATTGTATGAATAAAAAAAACAGAGTAATCTAGCAAAGACCAATGAAAAAGAAATAAAAAACACAATAGGTGAATATGATAGACATATTTACATACACACAATTAATAATGTTGCTTCTTAATAACGAAACTTTCAATCAACTGGGCTAGCAGGGCATATTTTGTAGTGAATGAATAAGGAAAAAAATGTTAAGGATAAGAGTATACCATAAATGCAGACTACATGATTCCTAACAAAAAGCAAGTTTGTTCTGTTTGATCCAAATAACAAAACGATCTGAATGTCAGTGAAAGTAAATTTGCGCATCATAGGGCAACATGGTAATGAAAATGGTCACATGAGTTGCATGAAAATAAATCCAGCTCATTACAATGCACATTCAGCCCTCAGCTAAATTTCAAAGAAGATAACAGCAATAAATGCAAAAAACATTCAACAAGATGTTATTGAAATCATGTAAAAAAATTCAATAGCATGTTAACCCTCTCAGATCACTTCAACACTATCAAAAGTTTGTCAGAAGAATTTTTTTCTCCTCAGCATAAGAAGGATGATAGAACACAGATCTAAAATTAGGGCATACTGTTTTTACCGTGTCCATGGACGAAACAACGTTCTTACCTCATCCCACCGCAGCGCATCGCAGCGGAGTGTCACCAGCGAGGGAGACCATGACCAACTCACGCGTTCGCCGCTGCCAGAGAAGCATTGCGCCGGCCCACGTTTGAGTGCAGAAGACCGCGCCTGACGCCACGCCATCATTCGGTGACGGCCCCCTGCGAAGGCGCACGTGAGACAAAGGCATCTTCGCCATCTCCGCCATTACCCCAGCGTCACGCGTGGGGTAGCTAAACCCGGGAATAGGCGGGGTATGGGGAACCCGCTGGGTTTATTAACCCAGGGTAATAAACTGGGTTAATTAAAGTGTTTGGTGGGTTAACTGGGTTAACTTAAGTTAACCCAGCTAACCTGGGTCTACCAAACGGCCCCTCAAAGTATATCATTGCGCTTAAGCTTGAGAGATTGAGTTATGGAGGTTATCTTAAGTAAATCATCATTTTTTTCAGTTTAATCTCTGTACGAAATATCTTATATATTCATTCTCTGTCTTGATGTTGAAATTGTTTTTCCCTGTCAAAACTTGGGGTCCTTTGTTCCTGGCTTTTGAAGTTTTTGATGTGATTGGGTAAAATAGTATTAACTTTCTCTTTGTTGGTTGTTGTACATATGCTGATTTGATTGTGGTGAATTTCTGCTTTAATCATGTCATAATTTCACTAAGAATCAATTCACCTAAAGAGATGTACCATATGAGATCATTGATGTAGTTTTCATGAAACATCTATTGCATTTTCTTTTGCATTTGGTTTTGAAACTTGTTCATTTCTTAGTTTGATTATGGAATGTTGGCCTTACTCTATCTTCATAATTTGAAGTAACCAAGTAGGCAATGTATATCACCCTATAATGTTGTAAATCCGTTGACTTTTCTAGCAACCTTGGGTATTTATTGTACGGTCTAACTAATGTTGTTAAAACGGGACTGGATTGCTTGGTGTGACTGTGAACCGGTGTGTTATCTAGTTTGCTTTAATGTCAAAACTCAATTGCATATCAGATTAGATGAAATCATAATAAGTGAATCTTTCTTTATGATTTTTAGAATTTCATGATGATAATAAATCATATAATAAATAAGTTTATTGTTATAAATATTAGAAATTATTTTTGGTGGATAATATTATTTTTATGAAATTTTTAAAAAATAGTAATTTACCGGCTCAATTGGTTTGATGACTAACCTGATCAGTTTGACCATGAACCGAATAGTAGATTAGTTTTTAATCCAGTCCAGTTTTTGCAACATTAGGTCTAGCACACCCAAGAAGGGGGTTGAATCAGGTTCGATTGCAAAAACCTAAGGGTTGTATTAAATGGTTCAAACTAGAAAATTGAACCAATCAATTAAATTTGGTTGATTTGGTTTAGTTTTGAATATGTTGGTTTAGCTAATGGTTAGATTATTGAATTTATTTGGTTGTATGAGTTGGGTTTGGGTTCGTATATTTGAAAACCAAACCGACTAAATTATCAGAAATATCACATTCCGTTAAGTGATAGTGTTGTCGAAATTATGTAAAATATTCATCCTTTATCCATGGATTACATATCTTAGGTTTAACTTATGTGATATATTCATATGAAATATGTTGAGATTTTTTTTTGATATATCTTAATTTATTTAATCATATTCATTATTTGTTTTTGAAAGAATCATATTCATTATTAATATATCTATTTTTAGACCATCTCTAAAGTTAATATCTTTAATTTTCTTTTCAAATATATAGTGTTCACTTATACTCTTCTTGGTCATGTCCTCAATCTTTATGGTTGTGAAAACTTATAGTAATATGTTATGTTGTGAGATAGTTTTAAGTTTTTAAATTTTTGAAGATAACCAATTAAATTTTTAAGTTTTTAAATTTTTGAAGATAACCAATTAAATTAAGGAGAAAATTTAAACTGAATCAACCAAATTTTATTTGGAAGATTTCATTTTTGGGTTATAGTTTATGGTTTAAAATTCAAAACTGAATTTTATTTTGTGCTTTGTTATCATAAAACATGATGAGATTTATTCCCAGCTCTCGGGGACAACATTTATTGTGTATGGCTTCATTAGCTTCATGTTCATCATTAAAATTGGATGTTTGATATGGCTTATTTAACACTGAGAAACTATGAAGCACGGACACGACACGGGGACACGGGATACGACACGACACGGCGACACGACGATTTTCTAAAATATAGGACACAGATACGGCATGACACGTCAAATATAATTATAAAATTAAAAATTTATACTTAAATATATATAATATAATACAAACTTAAATTTTTAAGTATAAATAACTTGTAAGTAGTATTGAAGTCTCATAAAATTAAGATGAGAACTCGAGAACAAACACCGTCGCATTAAAAATATTTGAGATATAAATTTAGAGTTCACTTTGAATAAGAAAAAAATACAAATTTGCTTATTAGGACAATCACAGTGAGCACAATAATAAGAGAAAGTAAGAGTTCTCGGTGTTGATGAAAAAAAAAAAAGGTAAAGCCGGAGTTCTAAACTTTTTGTGATTGATTTATTTTCGTAAGGCTTAAGGGCAATAAAAGAGGAATAAATTGATTTAACTTAGTTAACTTAAAATTTTGACTTATATTAGGTAAAATTTTAACAATAATAAGGATAGATTTTTAGTTTTGTTAAATAAAATTTTAACAATAATAAAAAAAAAACGAGATAGATATATCCATAAATTTTATTAAAAATATATAATATTAATAAATAAATTTAACATTAATATTAAATATATCCAATTCTATCTTATGTATCTCAGAAGTATCCTAACGTGTCCCAAAGTGTCTTCGCGTGTCCAAGAAGTGTCCTTAAAGTTTTTTAATATTATTTTATTCGGACACGCCACGTGGCGTGTCCGATACAGTATCCTCGCGTGTCCTCGCGTGCCCTCGCGTGTCCTCGCGTGTCCTCGCGTGTCCCCAAGTGTCCGTGTGTCCGACATGGACACGACGTGGTTCTTGAAGTGTCCGTGCTTCATGGCTGAGAAATCACACATCACTATATTCTTAATCTGGCTGTGAAGACTGAATAATTTCAATGTTTGTTTTTGTCCATGAAAACTTATCTTTTTCATTATGTATATTTTGCCTATTATGATATTTTTCATCTTTATGTTTCTCCTTCTATGCTGGTAGTGGTATCCCAATGGTTGTGATACTCTTATCTGGGTACCATTTCACTTTATATCCTTTTTACTAAATATCTTGGCTCTTTTCTTTTCGGGGTTTATGGAAAATCCACACATTTTCTTTATGTATACTTTATATAAACTCTAGTTTCAATGAAAATATGTTGAAATTTGTCTTCATGTGTGAATTAAAGGACATTTGATGCGGGACAGATGAATGATAATGCAGTTTAGAGATCAACAATATTACAAAGCAGATTATTCACAAAATAATGCTAAATATCAGAGAATAATTTTGTGATGATTGAGAAATTATTTAAACCCGCAAAAGCTAATTCCTTTCAAAATTTTAAATAAATTAGATCGAAGGTAATTGAAAAATTACCAGTTCAGATTAGGGCGCAATTCGGTTTTCAATAAATCAGAAACAGGGAACAGGATTAAGGGTCTCACAATATTTAACCAACAGTAATTTAAATTCACTCAATAATTAAAGGTCGCACAGGCGGAGCAAGTTCGCGCAAATCACAAGCGAGCAGAAAATCCAGACTATTCGATTTTACCCGGTTAAAGGCTTTGTTGGAATTCGTACATGAGTAAGAGACTCCAAGGACCACGACGTAATTTCCCCAAATATTTGGGCTCGGGGTGACTCGTCGCAGCAGGGGAGGAAGCGCGCGCGGAGCAGAGGCACGGACGCAGTCGGCCGCAACGAGTGCGGTCGGGCGCTGGCGCAGGCGGTGGGTGGCGGGCATGGGAGATCGCGGACGGGCGGCGCGCGTTGGAGCGCGCGGACGGGCGAAGCGCTCGGGCAGCGCTGACGGGTGAGGCGGCGCTGGTGGCGCCGGCGGCGCAGGAGTCGCAGGCGGCTGAGGCGGCGCAGGCGTCGGGCGACACAATCGCGCCGATCGACAAGTGCGCGTGAGCGCGCGAACGGTGCTTGCGGGGCGTTGTGCTCGTGAGGCGCGGGAGCGTCTGGAAGAGTGCTCAGGGGCTTCTGTCCGAGCTACACGGTAGCATTCCGTCGCGTCGGCGAAGTCGGCACATCCTCGGCCAGCTGGATCCGCGAATACAGACTGGCGAGCAGCGTGAGCAGTGAAACGAGAGGAACGCTGAGGAGTGTAAGATTAGTGGAATCGAACCCAGAGGGGAGGAGCTGGAGCGGGTGGAGTTTAGGGATTCTCACCCAAGGCCCAAGCCCTTCCCTATCCAGGATATCGATTCATTCCAGAATCAAATAATCCCAAGGGAAACACAATTCAAATTTATTCAGCATTAAAAAAAAAGAGTAACAGAGAGGCGTTTATATAGGCCTCCATACATACTGACTCAATAAAGAAAAATACATAATATAATAAATTCCTCACACAAACGAGGAAATACTAGATAATATGCCTAAAATAATGATCACCGAAATAGAAACAACTAATACAAATAAATGCGAGAAATAAAATCATCCCAAAATGGAATCTCCAATCAATCAGAATGAATAGGAGATTTCCAATCCATCGAGTCAGCGATCCGCAGCATCCATATTTTCAAATCCGTCCTAATAGTCAATCAATCCAGATCGAAGCAGTATGGTTAGATCTCGGCCGTCGACGGTAAACTCTGCCAGGAATGAATCGACGGTCGATCGTGGTGTCCCCACCAATATTTGAGTAAGGAATCTTCTCGATGATTGTTTTATTGCCCTTACATGCTTGCAATAAAATTGTTCCTATTGCATCTGATTGTATTTTTGGTAAACTAAAGTATTGGATTAAAGACCTTTTGGTGCATTTACCACGCAAAGTTTTAAAGAGAGCCTGGACGAATCCTGTTGGTTAGATCTTGAAATATCTTCTATGTTCACCCCTTCCACCCTGCTCTGTTGGATGCTTGTATTGTTTTATTATCATTTGCTAGGTTGCATTGACTCACAGTGGTTTTGAGCTTTCTCATGGTTGAACTTAGATAGAAGACAATATATACATTTTAGTTCACGTGCTTTATAGTTTTTAACTTTTTATTGTTGTATTATAAGCAGATTTGTGTTTTTTTGTCAGTGCAGAAAAGTGGAACAGGTGGCTGAGGAGACTGATTCCTTGAGAGACAGCCTGGAAAAACTTGCTTTGAAGCAGCAAAAGCGATTGCAAGAGGCTAAAGAGAGGACAGAATTACTAGAAAGAGCGGTAATGATCTATATACTAATTAAATTGTGTTTATTTCATTGTTTGCATGCTGGAATATCTTGTAGATATGAGAACTAATGGCTTATTGAGCTATGTTTGCCGTCTCTAAGTAAATTAATTTGCAGAGTGGTGAATCAGAGCATGTTCTAAAAATTTTTGATGATGAAGCTCAAGCGATGCAATCAGCTCGCAACTCTCACATGATGCTGGAAGAAGCATACTCCACTGGAGTGGCAGTCCTTTCCAAATATGCTGAGCAGCGAGATCGTTTGAAGGTAAGCATGATCACATGACCTGTCTTTATGCCGTAACTTTATAATGTTCTATCAAATGTATGAAGAATCAAATCTGACCTCCTTTTGTGTATTTAGTACTGGAAAACTGTATTAGTTCATTTATTAGTTTGTATATCTATGTTGCTCTGCTCTCTGTTTTTAATTTTGCAATGGAAGTTCAAGAAATACACAACTGGCATGATTGATTATAAGTGGTGCAAAGTTTAAAAAATTGCAAGGGATCTACAAAACTGATAGTTTGCAAAAGAACTAATCAAAATTTGAGTTTGTAAGGTTTGACGCAATCAATTGTGATTAGATTTGGGTCGTAGTACTTGATGGAGGAATGTTCTAGTGTTTTTTGTGATAGAAAAATCCCACTTAAATTTTAATTTTAATTTATAGGACAATAGTAAGACCGACAATATTATATGATGTTGGGTGTTGGCCTACAAAGCAAAAACATATAGATAAAATAAGTGTAGCAGAAATGGGAATTCTAAATTAGATAAGTTTATATATAAAAAAAAATAAGATGAGGAATGAGTACATCTGTAAGAAACTCTATTCAATTGAGGATTAGTTTAGAAAAAGTTGGTTTAGATGTTTGGACATATATATTGTAGGTCGAGTGAAGTTCTAGTAAGAAAAGTTGGATTATTAGATCTTTCCTATGTAAAAAGAGAAATAGGAAGACCAAAAAAGATATGGTAAGAAATTATAAGGAATGACCTTGTATATTTAGAGTTTAATGGGGAGCTCTTATTTGATAGAATGCAATGGAAACAAAGTATTCATGTAGTAGTGGGATAAAGGCTTGGTGGTGATTATTGTTGTTGTTGCATACAAGGTTTATATTCAACACTTTAGTTCACTTGGCAAGATATAAACATAAGCATGAATGGTCCTATCAACTTTGACATTTGCACCAAGCATGGACTTGTAGTGTTCTTAACATCATCAATAGGTAATAAGCATGTGTTGTAGTCCTTGGCATCAGGAAGTAAGTAACAAGTAGTTTAACCATGAAACATGATCAAGTGACTTGAGCATGGTAAGTATAGTTTGCAATGCATAATTTAAATGTATCAGATATGTAGCATAGCCAAAACACAAGATGTCAAGAACACATTAGATGTCATACTGGGATGCACCTTTAGGGGGGAAAAAACAAAAACACATTCGCATTTAGATTCATTTTAGTTGCGTTCATTTAAGAATGGGTCTAGGTTTCTCACATCAATCGCCTTAGCAGCTTTTCCAACGTTTGGGGGTTGTCACCTCACCTAGCATGTCGTCACATCTGGATCAATCACAAGGATTTTTGGAGGTTGTCACCTCATCGTGGGTGGCCGATAACTATCACTGGATGTTGTTGCATCAAACAATCAATTATTAAGCCCAAGCTGGCAAGTGTGAGAGCCTACGAGAAACCTTGTTTAGTTTTAATATTCATTGTCGTGTTTAAACCATGAATGCAAATTAGGTTAACCTTATTGTTGTCTCCTTCCAACAGATCATCACCTTGGCTTTTTCCAGCACGAGCCCTTACTTTTGCTTGGCCAGTATCATCTGCACATCATTCTCAGTTATTTAATACGTGTTAACATCGCCCAATTTGGCATGAATGGAATACACAAAAGAGATTTACATAGATTAGCATATTTTCAATTTGTTAGGTTTGGTTATCACGCCACTGAGGATCAAAACTACATTTGTTTGGTTAAGAACATGGCTGTTCAGCATTTCAACTTCCAATTTTATAGGACCAATCATTTTTGTAGTATACCTTATGACACCTAATCATATAAACAATGCGTATTCCTCACATCCAAAAACATCCCAGTATTCATCAACTTCAAACCAACTTGTACAATAAGATTCAAAATATGACGACAACAGTGTATTTGGAAAAATTCGTCATTCATAAGAGGCACCTTCTTTGACAGTAAATGCTTCTTAAGAGATGATACCATTTTATCATTTTTAGAAGCATTGTCCAAAGTGATTGAAAAAATATTATTCTCAATGCCCCACTGACTAAAACAGAATATTCTCATCTCTAATAGATAAACTATCATAAGATGTCAAAGCTTTAGATAAACCACCATACGGTGTCAAAGCTCTAAAGTGAATTATTTTCTTTAACAATTTCCAATCAACGTCAATATAATGTGCAGATATGTAATATACTCATCTCTACTTTATTCTGAACTCCAATTATCAGAAAACAAATTTTTCCTGGACACTTGGAGAAGAGTTCATGTTATTTTTGTCTTTCAAATAGCAAGAATTGATATCCCTCTTGATAGTCCTTTTAGTCACATTTTTAAATTATGGGCACAGAGTACTAATTAAATGCCAAAAGGCAATCTTTTGAACTATGTAAAAAAGGGTGATTTCCACAAACAACATATACTGAAAGTGCTTTTCATGATTTCTCTTGATCGTACTTATATGTTTTCAAACATGAACTTCCATCAGCACCAATCCCACTTGTTAATGTGAATTGCTTAATACTATGATTCTTATTTTTTGGGAATCTATCATGGTGATGTTTCAGGTGAGAAGTACCATTCTTAGAATGACCAGACATGATAACATTACATGCTTACATTGCACTTTCAAGATGTCTTTATTTCACCTTTGAGTTTGGAAACATCACTCCAAACTTTTGAGGTAGATCTGCATCATGTAGAAGCCAACTCATATTCTATGAATCCATCCTCCACGGTGTGTGCATTGTTGCTAACTTCATTGATTTCAGTTTACCTACATAAGAATTCAAACCATTAATGTTTAGTGTCGATGATTTCACTATAATATGAGATGCTTAATTGCTTAAATCTACAATATTAAAACGAAATCAATGTATTTGTCAGTCTACAAGCAACAGGTTCAATTGAAATTGCATGAACATGTGATTCCAGAAACACACGTGTGTGTGTGAGAGATCTTAATTGAAATTGAAATCATAAGGACCCTTGTAAGATGATTCCAGCAACATATATATGTGAGAAAAATATACTCTTTTTTTATATATAGTGAGAAAAAACAACTGGGCGACATCAAGGGCTAAGAGCTCGAGAGGCTAAGATCTTGAGAGAGAGAGAGAAAGAGACTTACAAGTGTTTCCCCTACGAAAGCTTCACTAAATCACTGGCCACACTAGGGAACAATAGGTTGTTGGAGAAGAGTGGAGAGAGGCAAGCAAACCACAATAGTTGAAAGTTTTTGCAGCATAGTTGGCTGCAAGCTTGTTTTGCGACCTTGTCCCCCTAGAGAAGAGAGGAGAGAATCGAAAAGAAATGCGGGGGAGTTTAGATAGGTATGCGGCATAGGCACTAGAGTTTAGCAAATTTTGATTCTCCAGGGCAGCCAAGATGGCTCGGGCGAAATTATTTTGCCTAAATCTGGACTTGATTTTCGTCAAGTTGGGTTAAAGCAATCTTATGGGCTGGAAGTTTGCTCTCAAAGCCCTATTTATATCGGACCGGGTACCTGAAGAACATGGTGACGTGCACTAGACGTCTTCATCTTGATGAATTAGGACCATCGAAATTGCTGCGTTTATCGCGCCTAGATGGAGGCACAGAGTCTTATCATGTGAGGTACTGGTAAGACAGGTGATGAGTTGTGGTACTTCGTTAGAGCAATGAGGACTTGCTTACACTCGATTCTCCATTTGACACTATGCCTACATCTTGATGAATTAGGACCATTGAAATTGTTGAGTTTGTTGCGCCTAAATAAAGGTACAAAGTCTCTTGTTAAGGTGTTGATGGGATGGGTCATGAGGTGAGGTACTTCTCTTTAGGGCAATGAGGGATTCTACGCACTCTATTGTTCATCTGACACTATTGCCTCAAAAAACCTTAAAGAAAGGCAAACACTTTTCTCCTGATTTGAAGATGAAGCGGCTGAGGGCTGCAATTTTATCCGTTGGTACTTGTGTTACCTTTTCTATTTATTAAGAAGTTTAATGGAGAAATTTAAGGAGAGAAAGGAAAACCTACATTTGGTTTTATTGATTTGGAAAAAGCTTATGATAAAGTCTCAAGAGAAGTAGTACTTTGGAGAGTTTTAGAAAAGAAAGAGATTTGTACTGCTTATATTCAAGTTATTAAAGACATGTTTACCTGTGTTCGGACATAAGGAGGTTTGACTAAGGATTTTTCTATTACAGTTGGATTACACCAAGGCTCGGCTTTAAGTCCGTATCTTTTTGCTTTGATTATGAAACTCATGACTAGGCATATCCAAGATGAAGTGTCTTGGTGTATGCTCTTCGCAGATGATATTGTTCTTGTTGAGAAAACTGAAGAGGGAGCTAAAGCAAAACTAGAGCTTTGGAGGAATACTCTAGAATGTAAAGGTTTTCATCTCAGTAGATCAAAAACTGAATATATAGAATGCACATTTAGTCAAGAAAGAAATACTTCAGTTGGTGATGTGACAATTGGTGATCAAATTGTCAAGAAGAGTGAGCGCTTTAGATGCCTTGGATCAATTATACAAAATGATGGCGAAATAGATAATGACGTTATTAGCAGGATTCAAGCAAGATGGGTAAAATGGAGAAATGCTTCTGGTGTGTTGTGCGATAGAAAAATCCTATCCAGAATCAAGGGTAAATTTTATAAAACTGTAGTAAGACTAGCGATGATATATGGTACTGAATGCTGGCCTGCAAAGAGGAAGCATATAAATAAAATAAATATTGCAGAAATGAGGATGTTGAGGTGGATGTGTGGATATACACCAAAGGATAGAATGAGAAATGAGTATATCCGAAAGAAAGTTAGTGTTGCACTAATTGAGGATAAACTTAGAGAAAGTCGGCTTAGATGGTTTGGACTTCTAAATCGTAGGCCGATTGAAGCTTCAGTTAGAGAAATTGAGTTATTGAATTTTGTCCATGTACAAAGAGGAAGAGGGAGACCAAAGAAGACATGACAAGAAAGTATAAGGAGTGATCTTAGTTACTTAGACTTAAATAAGAATTTGGTAACTGATAGAGCGCAATGGAAACAAAGGATTCATGTAGCCGACCCCACCTAGTGGGATTAAGGCTTGGTTGTTCTTGTTGTTGTTGTTGGTACTTGTGCTGCCTTTTCCATTGTGGGATATAAGAGAGAAAGTGTTGGAGAAATTAGTTGGAGCTTTATCTGGGTCTGTTGTTTGTCTAGTTAGTTTGATTGTGGTATTTGGGTCGCCTATTTGACTACTCACTTCAAGAGGCCATCCCTTGCACTGTGAATTTCCATTGACCGTTGATTTTCTCCCTTGTTGACTGCCCAATATAGTTGTTACTCATCTCTTGCTTTTTTCTCAATATAACAATAGTTGTCAAGAGGATAAATACTATAAACAATTAGTTTGGTTTGTTTGATTTGGGTGGAACTATACTTGAATATGGTAGGGTAGTGTAGAGCACTTTATAGGTCAATTGAAGTCAAGATTCTTAAATTATTTCTGGTCATATTGGTTTTCTCAAGTTCAAATGCCAACCCAATCTATAGACCTGTTGTAGCATCTGCTAGTCACATTTTTTGGTGCAATTAGAACCCTTGAGCCGGCTTTTTACTTTATTAATGTAAGTGCAATTAAATTAGTTGCACCTACATTATTACATGGCGAAGAGAGTAAAAGGAACTAAAGTGCTCAAAATATGAATGCTTGCATCAAACATACAGTTATTGGAATCAGCATATCTTCTTTTGTTTTTTACCATGGTCATCACAATTTCCTCTATTTCACTTGGAAATTTTGATGGTAATGTCATCCAAACCTGAGACCCCCTCAAATTTAGGCAAGCTCCTTCTCCACTAGGCTCGGAGAACATCACCGAATCAGCATTTTTTGTAATAACACCATGCTGCAGTTTTTAATACATATGTAATCTGGTTATATTCAAATTGGTTAATACATAGATTGGTGTTATTTACACATTATTATCAGTTTTCACATATGTAATGTAATCAGTTTTCACATAGATTGGTGTTATTTACACATTGTGTGTGTCGACAGTTTCGCAAGGTATGCTGTTTCTGACAGTCACATTCTATGACGCACAGATGACTATATATGTGTAAATAGAGATGAGTTGTAGACTTGTAGTTAAATTGATTTTATTTCAATAAATTCTTTCTGCAAAACACAGAAACTAATTCAATTTTGAGTTCAAACATAATTGGCAGCCTATTTACAGTGAAACAAGCACCGTTATATGCTCGTATTTTCTTATATTCACTGCTTTTGCAGAGAGCCTAACTTTTAATTATCAACTAATCTTGCTTCTACAGAGGGCCCAAAGAAAAGCCCTAGACATCCTCAACACAGTGGGACTGTCTAACTCAGTCTTGAAACTGATAGAGAGGCGTCATCGTGTGGACAAGTGGATTGCATATGTTGGCATGATCACCACTGTCATTGTGATGTATATGTTCTGGAGGTGGACCCATTGATTACGTTCCGGAGGTAGACCCTCTGATTTTTTTTATTATGTTCTGGAGGTGGCATGAAAGATGTACATCATAATATCACTCACGAATATTCTGGAGGTAGCATGAAATATGTATTTCATTATAAAATCACTCACGAATGTTTGGAGGCTCTCAAAGATAGTTGATATGGTGCTGTTGTCATTGTGGTGTCTAGGTTTTCAAATACCTTTTGTGAAGGTGGCTGCAGTTGAACTGCTTACTTGTTGATCTCTGGACATTACAATTGTATCTTATACCTTGTTTTCTTCAACAGGAACTGCTCATACGCCTAATGGTTTTTTGATCTACATAGTTTCATTATAAAATCATTCCCAGTGATCTAGAAATTCTCAAATATTGATCTGATGTTGTTGACTGTATAATAAACATAGGTTTTGAAATGCCTATTGTGAAGCATAACTGTAGTTGATTTTTAGGCATTACTATTGAATCGTGTATGTTGTTTTCTTCAATGAGAAGCCCACATAAGTAGGGTGCACTAGAAACAGAGATATTTTGATCTGCTGGAGCATGATAGTTGCACTATAGATTTAGGCTTTTAAATGCCTTTTGTGAAGCAAACTGTAAGTAAATGGCTTATAGTTGATCTGTAGACATTATTATTGAATCTTACCTGTTGTTGTCTTCAGTGAGAAGCTCTCATAAGCAGGGTGAGATAAACCCAGAGATTTTCAGATCTGCTGGTGACACTGATCCGGTAAGTTCTCAATACAGTTAATTATCTTCATATGCCTTTTAAGTAGCTAACTGCAGTGGAATTGCTTGCTTAATTGTCATTAGACATTTTAAATTAAATCCTTCATCTTTTTTCTCCTCAATAGACATTAATTAATTGAATCATATATCTTGGTTATTCTTCATAAAGGCTCTCACAAGCAGAAAGCAGCATGGCTTTTTTCTCTTCAAATATCAATAGACATTATTGCTTTTGTTTACTGATCAATTTGAACGTAATTATCTTACTCCCTTTTCTTCTTTTTCTCTTTTTGTTTTCTACAGCGTTTTCCCTCTGCATGTATGTGCTTTTGTATATTTCTTCAGATCACATGCATATCTGAATACCATCTTTTCAATCAATATGAACCAGTTTCAGGAACCTTCCACCATAGTTGAGATTGTTTTCTGTTGCTGGATCTTTTGTGATGGATGTCATCGTTTTGGAGTTTTTTTTTTATCTTCAACAGACTTCGTATTTTGCTAAATAGTTGCCTGACAATTCATTCAACTACGAACCTTCGTGACAATTCATTCATTCATTCATTCATGTCGAGAAGTTTCAGTTACCTACATCTTAGCTGAGAGTAACTTCCATTTTATTTTTACCCATGAAGATTTTTTAGACCATCTTCCCAATAGATGGAAACCCTAATCAGTAGCAGGTGAACAAAGGAAGTGATTTAAGATTTAAGTGCAGTCATATCAAGAACTAACTATGATCACCTATAAGATCAAGGGGCTGATCTCGACCTAAACTTTTGTGCATTAGATCTCAGTCATGCATGTATGCTTAACACAGAAATTTGAATCGACAAATTCACGACAAGCTATCCAACGTGATTATACTATTTTTGGTTATCTTACGTCAAAACCGTTACTGTCCGGCATCAGTTGCAGTCACGATTAACATTTTTAATGGGCGAATGTCTATATCTCTGATTAATCTTGTCATCATTCGATGGACATTAGCTCGACCAGATCATCCGACAATTACAGGTCTACTTTGATTGCTTTCATTTAGGTGGTGCATAACACCTCTCACTGAGCGGTAGATCGAAGATCAAATAATCCGTTCTTGGATTCATTTTGTTTCATCTGAATTCCTTTTACGCTTAAAAGATCTTTCAAGTCACCTTAAAATATTCCATAAAAAAAAGGTCACCTTAAAATGTAGTTTTTAACTTTGCTTGCAAGATTTTACACAAAAAATATTAGAAGTTCTTACATATTTGCAACTTTGAACTCTCATATTTGAAAATAAGGACCCAAATCAAAGTTGATGTGTAAGAATGAGAAAACTTTAGTGTAGGCTCCTATGTAAATATAAAATTTTGAAATAGCATGTATGTAAAAACTCTAAAATATTATGTATATCTGTTTTTTTTTTATTTATTCTGTTATCCTTTCTTATGACTTCACTGCATACTCGTTTGTTTCGAGAGAAAACCCAGTGATCGATTAAGCCAAAAGCTTATCGGTTTGACAAAATCTCACGTCAACTAAGTTATGATATTCAATACTCGAGTTCATACTGAATCTTGTTCGTGTCTATATTTTTAAACGATACGAAGGCTTGTTAGTATGTACAATTATTGTAAATGCTTTGTTCTTATGTGGCTATTGTGATTTCATGAGAAAAGAAAGTAGAAGGCAAGTTTTATATATATATATATATATATATATATATATATATATATATGACAAGTTGAAATGTAATAACAACTGATTACGATACTTTTGGGTAGAACTGTAAGGCTAATGATGAGAAATTCTGTAGTTAAGTGTGCTTAATTGGGTTGGAGTAGTATAAGAATGAATAATTATCCTACAGAGTACTCAAATCATGTCGTTCTCTAAAATCAGAATAGGCAGTGTTTATATTTTGATCATGTTATCTATTTATACACCTTAGAATCTCCCCTCAATTTTCATTGTGGGATTATTTATTTTTGTGCCCGGACTTAGAAGCCTTATTAGGAGCCGTTTCTTATTCGGGTAATTTTGATTCACTTTTATGGACATCACCCCAGCAATTACTTTCCACCCTCTTCAGTTTTGAGCACAAGATATTTGAGAGAGATGAATTGAATAGATATTAGTTTTTAATTGTTGATGTTGATTTTTTAGGTAAAAAACATTTGGGTCATTTTTGTTTGCACTTATATGTATTTATATTTTTTAATTTTTAAATTAAGTAAATTAATCTATCGGTTAGAATAAAAGTATAAATAAGTTCTTTTTTTATAGCAAACATTATTTTCATAATAAAAAAGTAATTATTTTCATAGTTTCTTTAGTAGCGGTAGTTATTTCTTTAGGTAAAAAATATTTGAGTCACTTTTATTTGCTCTTATATATATATATATATATATACATATCTTTTTAATTTTTAAGTAATTAAATTGATTTATCAGTTTAAATAAAAGTAATGACAGGCCTTTTTTTTATAGTGAACATTACTTCTATAACAAATAATAGTGATAATCATTCGGTGTAAAGGTAATTATTTTTATTAATTTTTTATTATAAAATTATTATCTTTTATAAAGAAAAACATAATTTATATTTTATTTAAATTGATAAACTAATTTATTTATTTTAAAAATTAAATAAACATATATATATATATACATAAAGAGAAATTAGAGAAATTTAAGTGCTATTTATCTTTTTTTATTTTTTAATGTGATACTTCCTTATTTTTATACCTTTGTGCACTATAGTGTGCAGGATTGTGCAATACGTCGCATGGTATTCACGTACGAAATTATCTATCATGTGATGTATACGAGATTACTCTTCTGTACAAAATCACGGTTCCATTTGTTTTGAAGTAAAAATTTAATTTTTGATTTAATTTTAATATTAAAAATTAATTTTATTTTATTTTCTACCCACATTACTAAAATAATAACTAATTTATATCATATCTCTTGAATATCTCAACATAATAACTAATTTCAAAAAAAAAAAATAAACATAATAACTAATTTTATATCGCATTCCTCACATATCTAATATAATAATTAATTTTATTTCACATTATTTATAATTTTTAATAAAAAAATATTTTTATCTAAATTTAATTTTAATATTTTTAAATTTAATTTTATAAATAAACAGGCCCGAAATGTGTTAAAATTAATATAACCTTCCTTTACAATTTATTTATATTTAAGTTCAATTTTTTGGAGAAATTTTTTTTTATCTTATCTGTAATTTCTGAAATTTAAAAATCCATAAAAACAGTAACAATTGCCATTTAGTCTCAATCTTTCTAAAACTCACAAAAACAGTAATAATTGTATTTTTGTCTTAATTTTTTCACCCCCTTACAAATTAGTTCAGATGTATAATAAAATTCATGAAATTATTTATGTATATTTCGGGGACAAAATTTCTAAAGGTAGGGAGAATTGTGACATCTGAAATAATTTGAGATGTAAAATTTTTAGTTGATTTGAACACAAAATGAATGAATTTGAATCTTAAATAAATATTTTTAGAATAATTTATAAAGACATGAAAGACGGGAGACTAACTTATAATTGTTCCTTAAAAAAATATAAAAAACTGGATGCATAATTTAAAAACTCACGAAAACAGCAATAATTGTATTTTAATCTCAAAATTTTCACCTCCTTACAAATCAGTTCGAATATATAATGAAATTCATGAAATTAAATATTTATTTTAGGTTCAAAATAGGTCCAATTTATTTATATTTAAGTTTAATTTTTTTTCAAATTATTATATTTATATTTAAGTCCAAAAAAAATTACAATTGTATTTTAGTCTTAACTTTTCACTTTTTCACAAATAGATCCAAAGTCTCAATCTTTTTAAAACTCACAAAAATAGCAATAATTGTATTTTAATCTCAACTTTAAAAAATACAATTATTTAGCCACAATTAAATATTTATTTTTCAAATTAAAATATTTATATTTAAGTTTAAAAAAGTTAAAATTGTATTTTGATCTCAATTTTTTTATCTCCTTACAAATTAGTCTAAGTTATTTATATTTAATTTCAATTTTTTTCAAATTATTAGCCTAAATTATTTATATTTAAGTCTAATTTTTTTTCTAAGTTATCATATTTATATTTAAATTCAAAAAAGCTAAAATTGCATTTTAATCTTAACTTTTTCACCTCCTGAAAAATACATTCACAAGTTATCAAATTCAAAAAAAATAAAATTGCATTTTGATCTCAAAATTTTCACCTTCTTACTAGTAGGTCCAAATTATGTATATTTAATTCTAAATTATTTTCTCAAGTTATCATATTTATATTTAAGTTTAAAAAAGATAAAATTGTATTTTAGTCTTAACCTTTTTACCTCCTTATAAATAGGTTCAAATTATTTATATTTAATTTCAATTTTTTTTCAGATTATTAATCCAAATTATTTATATTTAAGTTTAATTTTTTTCTCAAATTATCATATTTATATTAAAGTCCAAAAAAGTTAAAATTACATTTTAGTCTTAACTTTTCACCTCTTTACAAATAAATCTAAATTATTTATATTTAATTTTAAATATTTTTTTGATTATTAAAGCACTAATTAATGAATTTTATGTTGTATTTTATGAAATTTTTTTTTGTCTTATCTCAAATTATATTTTTATCTTAATTATTTTACTTCTAAATTAGTTACAAATTATTTATATTTCATTTCTTTTTTTTAGGTCATGGGAGCACTGAATTAATAAATTTTATTTTTTATTTTATAAAAATAAATGATTTGAGATTTAGAATAAATAATTTTAGGCCAAATGAGCGCATCGAGAATGACGGATGTTGTATCTTAAATATCGTAATCGATGCTGAGCGAGGCATATCGTATTTGATGTTATGAAAAATACTGAGCTTAAGCATCATAACTGATTTGTGCTGGCCATTACATATATATATATATATATATATATATATATATAAAAGTGTAAAACAATTAGGTTTATATATATATATATATATATATATATATATATATATATTTTTCATGTTAAAATGCTCCTCACATTACTATTTATCTACCTAGAAGCTTACTAGGAGTCGTACTCTGCTATGATGGTTTTCTTTTTTAAGGATATCACCCGACGATCACTTCACGCCCTATTTGACCATGGGCATCACAATACCAACGAGACTTTTGATAAAATTGAAAACTCAATTACAGGAGACTAGTAAATTTGGGGCGTGACATATTTTAAATATCATCTCTTTTATTTAAAATATTATAACACGAAATTTTTCAATCTTATGTTAATAACACTAAAAATGAATGTTTGTACTCATATCATGTCAATTACAAGTTAAATTAATTTCTTTTTGAGCGAGCTAACTTCGAGTCGAAAGAACTTTTAGTTGATTTGGAATTTAGTAACAAACGAGTGAGTTACGGGCGAGTCTTGATTTTCTCGTAAAATTACCACCCGTGCAAAGAAATTATTCCATGAGAAATTATTGCATCCATTGGGCAGAACGCATCATCCGTCAATCCGTTAATGACACCTTGCCATACAAATAAGCAAGCCTCGCCTCACACTAAACGCCATGAACAATTGATGTTAAGATCAGACACATCGTCCAGTAGGCATGACTAGATGATTTGGTAGACAAATGAACCATCAGGTCATGCCTATGGGATGGTCCAGTATACTATCAAAAAGTAGGTATGCAAATAAGTATTTGTCTAGAAAAATAGGTATCTAAATAAGTATACATCTGAAAAAGTAAGTACAACTTAAAATTAGGTATATATCACATCTACCTACATTCTCTCCAATTATTTAGTTAATCTCAAGTTATACATACTTTTTTAGAACGATACCTTCTTTGGTCCTTCTAAATAGACCGCCTGGTCAGGCGGACTATCCGATCTCTCATAATCAGACGATTCGTTGCAAAGATCAGACGGTTCGTTCGTTTGCTAGTGACTTAAAGTGGATGTTTTCTGCACATCGGGGGATCACGGCACGCAATACTTTTTCATGGAGCGACCATCGTGTATGAAAGAGAAATTTCATAATTTTGATCCTAATAATTCCCTATGCAAACGAACTAGATGATTTTTTTAAAATAAATATATTTAATTAATTAATAAATAAATTAAGCATAATAAAAATTTTTAACAATGAGAGCATATTTTTAACGTCGTTCAGACTGCAAGTCAGAAGTCACCTCATGCTATGGGCAACTTTCACAAAGTAGAAGTCATCCTAGGAAATATATGCTCTTCCATAATATCCTATGCGATGAGCACTTAAATATTCTAAGTTTATTTTTCTCTTTACTACTTTCTTGTAAGCTCTATCAGAACATGTAATCAAACTTATTTTTCATCTTTGTTGTACGACCTTTCTAACATAAACTTTAAACCACAATATTCTCTAGTACAATAGAGGTTGTGACAGACGTAAGTTCAAAAAATGGAGTGAATTCAAAAAAAGTAATGTCAACCCTCGCCATAAAACGTTGGAGATTAAGCAAATAACGATGACAATCTTTTTAATAGATCAAGTAGTGAACATTTCAAGGAGAGGGGCCGGCCGGCCAGCAAAGTCATGAACAAAGCATGCACAAACAAACATATGGGGAGTAATTTTATGAATGCTCGATTGAGGGAAAAGTATCCAATTGGGCAGCCTCCACGTCGTAACCTATCCATACGATTAGATGACCCTCTCCCTCTTATTAATCTAGTGGGAATACAGATGACGCTTGGACAGCAAGAGTAGATTGGTCATTAATCGAAGGCATTGAAGTAGTCAGCTACGCTCTGCAAACCCTTGAGAAAGTCTCAACAAGAGATGGGAGGCTTTGCCTATCAAGTGTTTCAAACGACTATGGACAGGCTCATACTTGGTAGCGAGCCTCCTTAAGAAAAACATAATAAACAACTGCTCTTGCTATAGCACTGAGTTTGATCATCAACACTAATAAGTAATAGTCGATTGAATTATGTTCTCGAAAATTTAAAGTTTGCATACAACTCAATCAAATCATCTACAATTGGTGCTAATTGAAAGCATTTTAATACCACGTCATACATCTTTGTAACATCTTTTGCTTGTTCTCAAACGTTGTTATAAGTTTCATAAACTCAAAATACGATCATAAATTTTGGCTCCATCTGCTGCCATTACAAGTTTAAAAGTCTAGAATAAAGACTCTTTCATTTTGTTTTTTTGATCTCTTATAGATCACAATTTGGTTGGCATTTCTTAAAAAAGATGATCATCTACTTCATGTCCACAATTAAATTAAACCAAATGTTAACTACTCTTAACTAATCATCATAATTCTTTTCATTAAATTTGGATATTGTAATGATAGGTGTTGAAAATACTTATCGCATATGTTAGGATGGCTTAAGCTACAGCCTTCATCACTATTTTCCTTCCCTCCAATAGCTTGTAATACTTGAAACTTAAATGAATCATCATTTGGATACACACATGTTTTCATTTTGACGGCGGACAAACTTGTCGTAGAAAAACATAAAAATACTTTATTGATCATGGAATTCTACAGGAGATCGATATTCCTAAAAGATTGACCGATAAAAAAGTTTATATAGAATCCATGAACCCATAATTATCCATTTACGCCTTATTTTTAAAGAAAAAATTCCTATATACTATCATTTATGATCAACTACGTACTTTACCATTTCATCGACATTCCATATCAACTTTGATAATTATAAAGTATATTATTATAATTTAACCCGCATCAATTTTGTTATTAGAACCAAGTTAGAAATAACTTTTCACAGCTTGATCTTCTGTCCTATCCAAAATAGAAATAACTTAATATCTATCACATGCATGTGCTATAAGGGATAGTAAAAAATATGTAGAACATAATATTTGCATATGTTTTAAATGATCAATTTGAACATGTGAGTTACTTATAAGGTATGAGAAATATTTGTCAAATTCCTACTATCTAATAGCTTAAATTAAGCCAGTTATGAGAGTTTCTGCACAAAAAAAAAGGGAAAAAAAGTCAGTTGTGAGAGGATTTTCATACTTTTAATTCAATGCTCTTATGAATATATTGATCCTATTGCATATAATTTGTTCCTTTAACTATAATTTTTCCGTTGGCTTTTAATTTATAACATATACATGATTTGAGCTGGCCATTTTGTTCGATCTGTTATGTAGTAAATCTTATCATGCATGTCTTCAATTCTATTCCTTCCACTCCACCCCCTCCCCGTCGTCCCCCGCCGTTTGCGGCAGCTGCAGCAACTCGAGGCCTCGAGCATCGCATAAGTACTCCAATGACGACAAGGAGAAGATCTTCGAGTTCATGTTATTGATTGATTCTGAAGAGTTCGAGAATGCCGGTGCCGGTGGCCGCACCACCATCAAGCCCTGCTGTGGCATTGCAGAGTACCTCATGGCTCCAGCTGCTGCCAACCTGCTGTTTATGAGCTGAGATTGGACAATGGAGAGCTCGGCCTGAAGTTGCATGACCTTGCACAAGAGAAAGGAAATTAAGGCATGCAGTTAGAAGAAGATGATGGTAGTTAAAGTAGTTATGCATGTGTGAGTTGATCAGTTCGTCCTCTTTGTCATGCATTGCACATGAGAGCATTGTTTATTCATTCTGTTATAGAACTAAACTATACTTAACAAAAGCATGCATATATATATATATATATATATATATATATATATTGGCTTGTTAAATGATAGATTACAATTAACAATGTATTAAATCACTTAATAATCATATATATATATTGGGTTTGGCACATGGACCGCATCATCCATTCGCGAGCGAATGACAACACACTGCATGTCGCTGTTGGATCTCACACTCGACAGCGAGCGGACGAAGCAAACGGTTGGATTGTCCGGTCATGCCAACGGCGTGCATTGACCAAATGGGCCTGGCCAGACGGTTCAGTCAGGCTACCCATTGACCTGGCCAGACGATTTGTTAGGACCAAATCGTCCGATCAGGCTACCAAATTGGCCTGGTAGGACAGTCCGGCCAATAATTGCTCTGTCCGCTCATATCGAGTGTGGGGTCCAACAATAGCACGCGACGCATTATTGTTTGCTCACAAACAATTGATGTGTTTCACGTGCTCGACGCAATAATCCCCACCAAAGGATGTGAAAGAGAATAAAAGAAAGAGAGAGTCTACATTCAGTTAAAGAAAAATTAGCACTTAAATTTAACAGTTTTATATATGTGATACTTAAATGTATAATATTACATAATAGCTATAAAAAATTTATAAAAATTATAACTCATGCACAATCTATGATATATATAATAAAAATTATAACTAATTTTTATATAATTTTTATGATGAATATATATAATATTAAAGATGTAGATATTATATATAAAATTATTAGATTTTTAGAAATATTTGATTTAATATTATTTTGATGTTACATTATATTATTTAATAAAAAAAATTATTTAATTTAATGAAATATGTAAATATTTTTAAAAAAATTATATATAAAATTATTATTTAAAAAATAATACTTAAATGTCAAAATATGTAAATAATATGTCATAATATTAAAATAATAATGAAATAAATTAATGCCTCATTAGTGGCGTGTAATTGTAGCTTTAATTGAATGCATTCTCTCTATTTTCTTTTCTTTCTTTTTTCCTTTAATTAAATGCATCCTCTCTCTTTACATTTTTTCCCCCATATCAGGGTGAGCTACCTAATATTTTCTCTAATAATCAAAACATATATACATATTGATCAATTATCTTTAATTATTAATTGGCCACCTAATATTTCATCACTACATTACTGATTTTTATAGAATTTTGTATATGAATATATAGGATAAGCTACCACAATAGTATTTTCATACTTAATTCTATACAAAATATCTTTAATAATCTCATCACAATAGTATGAAAATAATTTCCCTTATTTATAAATAGATTTTCATATATATATATATATATATATATATGTGTGTGTGTATATGTGTGTGTATAAAAATAAATACTCATTTTGTTTATGTATTAATGCATTTGATGTAGTTGTCAATAACGTTTAAGAGATTAACACGGCAGATCCTCGTGAGAAATTATATAATGGAATCATATAGTTATATGAAACCTACATATTCTAAATAAGAACAATACTTTTTCATAGTGATATGGACTAATTATACAAATTTTTTTGACAGTGTTTTACACAATTGAAACTCAAAAAAATATGAAATCATCTCTATTGAGGCCTCTACGATACATCTTGTGTAGCTATAGGGTTGGATCATATACGAGTATAGAAATTGCATCTAAGTATGATACTCGTATTTCTTAAATGAGAATGCAGTAATTCTTTGACATATTCTATAATAATGGCATAGACTTATACAATCGAACTAGATAAGAATATATGTGTATATGTGCATGAATATATATATATATATATATATATATATATATATTTTGATGTAAATGATTGGGAAAAAAATATATATATATATCGTGTAACTATTTTGTAAGTCGTATTTTGTATATTATTTATATTTTTTATAAGTTCTAAATGGTAAAATTTGTAGTGCATAAGTTATGACTTATATGCATATATAATTAAATTGTATATATAGTTCTTGTAAACACAAAAAAATAATAAGCTTATTCATCTATATAATTGAATTGTGCATCTTTAGTATTTTTTTCTTTTTACTAAAGATTGTATTTATTATCATAATTGTAAAATAGGGTGAAAAAAATTGTTGTACCAAAAAGGTGAAATTATAAAAAAAATTACATACATGCCACTCACATCAAAAAATAAAATAAAAATAAAAATAAAAGTAAAAATTACATATATGCCACTAACATAATTAATATCTTAAGAGATCACCTGGTGCTGGAGAGCGAGGACGGTGGCAACGCAGCCGAGAACGGGATCGGAGAGACGGGCCTGCGCCTCGTAGGAGACGGTGGCGACGGCGTCGTGGCGGCGCGCCGGCGGCACCTTCTTCAGGAGCTTCGACACGTTGCTCGCCCCGAACACCTTGTGCACCGCCGCGAACCTCGCCGCCGCCGACTGCTCGTTCCCGAAGTGCGCCGCGAAGACGCACCCGCTCGCGCACTTCCGCCGGAGAAACTTGCACGCCCCGCAGGGAGCTCCGGTCACCGTCGATCCTCTTCCGGCCGTCGCCGCCGCCCCCGCAAGCCTCGGAGGCGTGGTGTTAGAGTCGGCGGTGTTACCCTTCTTGCCGCCGGCTGAGGGATCGTTCCGGCAGGCGATGTTTGATGGAGGCATGGCGACATGGATCCCTCGAGGGCGAGGAGGGAGAAATGGGAGGTGGTCGCAAGGCTTAAAAATGGGAGAGACTTTTAAGAATAAAAAAAAAAAGAGAAAAAGGCGTGACGTCACGTGACGAGTGTTCACGTGACCCACGCGTGTGAGAGCACGTGCTATACATTTTATATGGACTTTTTTTTTTTTGATGAATCATTTCATATAAATGAGAAATTAAACTAGGGCATTAAATACATTAAATTGATAAGTCTTACAATAAAGAAAGCCAAAAAGTTATGATAAAAAAAAAAAAGAAGCAAAGGAGCTAAACATTGCATTCAACATAAATCATATTTTGAGCTAATCCCAAAAGCAAAGGCAATTGCGTTTTCTAGAAGACTTTTTCACTGAACCTCAAAGAGATATCTTTGTATTTGGATTAGAAAGAAGTTTTTTTTTTTATGAAGGAGCTAGGGTATGAAAATTTTCAATCTGCCATGTGATGGGTGACTATCCAGCACGATTCGGAAAGTACTTGTATGCAGTTTGCGTGGGTGAATGGAATCATAGATTTGTTGAATGGTATTTCACTGTTCATCGAAAGTTTATTGCTAATGTATTACTGTAATAATAAGTCCCAAAGAGGATATGGGTGTTCCCCTAGAAGAACATTGGAAGATAACCATCATCTAGAGGTGCCGAAGAAAGAGGGGTTGGTTGATGAGGAAGGCCTTAAGGCTGTGGCAATCATTCTTCATTTGACTAAATAGTTGGCGCAACAAATGTCTGATGTTATTTGGAAAAATGGAGGAAAATTATTGACAAAGAAGCACGACAAAGCAGTGATGGCAAATGGCGATAGAGCATGAGTAGCACAATGGTAATCAAAGAATGAAGGAGAAGAATAAGAAGAAGAAATGAAATAAAAATCTATCTGTTCTCTGATTAATTTGATCTCATAACTATTTTTTTACCAACAAAATCAGTTGTTAATTTGCAACCACATTGTGACATTGTGGTCACACAAATTATGGTGGCAGGATCGAGCCACCATGATATTATCGACTAAAACATAAGATCGATCACCAATGAGTCGCAAATTAATATTCATGTCAATGGAGTTTGTGTCCAAATTATTTCAGTTCATTAGTCAATTTCAGTAGTTAGATCGATAGTTTTTAGTCCCAAGGTGTCATTCACAAATGCTTGATTGCCGCAGTGCGATGCCGCTTCCGTTGCATCTAGAAGCATGGGAAATTGGAGGCCACTATGTGATGACCCGCAGCCAAAGAGGGTCGGGACTGATCACCGAGTGATATCCCAAAATAAGAGAATCACTGTAGCAAAGCGAGGCTCATAATAAGATTCTAAATTGAATGATGAGTGGTGTGAGGAGGACAATAATGAATTATACTACATCAAAAAGGAATAAGAGTTTTTGAGCTATATAAATAAATAAGGTGATCCCAAATAATTAAGATGTCTTTGAGGGTAAAACTATGAGGTTAATGATAGGCAATTTTGTAATTAAATATGATTAAGCTAGAGTAGCACTCAGAAGGATAACCTCTTAGGAAATACTTAAATCATATAGTTCCATAAAGCCAAAGTAATTAATATCTTTACATTTAGATTATACGATACTACTGTTTGGTATTAGAGCTAACCTCTCATATTAAAATATGGTTCAAGGATAAACAATGCGGAAGCTGGTGGGCCATAATGTTATGTGGCTAAAGAGGTCGGAAAGTGGTTACGAATGATGTGCTAAGAAAAAAAATTACTAGTGTAAAGTGCTGCTCCTAATAGATTTCTACACCGAATAATAAATACTGAGTGGGGCATAAGAATGAATTGTACTATATTAAAGAGGGAGGGGACTTCTTAAGCTATTTAAGTAAATAGCATAATGTTACATAGTAGAGATATTTTTGGTGGCAAAATCTTAATATTAACGATTAGAAATTCTATAGTTAAGCATTCTGAGTTAGAGTCGTGCTGTGATCGGAGGTCACAGGTGATCTTCTAGAAAGTATTCAAGCCACATAATTTTCTAAAGTCAGAACAGATAATATTTCTATATTTGAGGCACGAGATATTATACATTAACTCAACAATCCTCCACTCCTCGTAGTAGGTCTTGCAAGAAAATGAGGCCAGCTAATTTTGTAAACATAACACATGATCTTTACACAATGAGTGAGGTATTTATGTTGGTACCTCACAAAATATTTCCAATAAAATTGATATATTTTTGAACAAATCAAGTAAGTACATTGATATTTCATAAGCATAATTTTATGCAAAATTGAAAAATAATTTTCATAAATTACATCAATATTTTTTTTGATAAAATTGCATCAATATTACATAAAATAATGGAAGGCAAAAGATCAAGTGGTGGTTGGTGCTTTTATAATTGATTATGCAGAAGGGAAATGGCACAATATTTGTGTTGCCCTTTCCGTGTGGGACAGAAAGAGAGGATTCTAGAGGGAAAAAAGAGACTTCACACCATTATCAAGCTTCATGCATGATAATATAAGTATTTATATATTTTTATTAAAGATGGTACTGATAGTGAATAAATAGCATTTTTATTTTTGTCCTCCATCCAGCCGCCCCAACCTCTCTCTCCTCTCTCTGCTTTCTCCTCTCTCTCCTCTCTCTCCTCTCTCGGCTTTCTCCCGCCCACCGCCCACCGCCCACCGCTCTCTCCTCTCTCTAGCATTGTACTCGTGCAGGAATTGCACGTAATTATTCTTATAAAATTTCTAAAAATTAAATAAAAATATTACATATTTCAAATTAAAAATAATAAATATTCAATATATATTATTTTTTTATAATTTCAAGTATTTAATATATTTTTTAAATTTTAAAATATTACAGAATATAAAATAAATATATATATATTATGAGTAAGTAATAAAACAATAATTAAATAAATTTTTTAATTTATAATACAAATAAATTAAAGTAAAATCTAAATATTTAAATCTTAAATTTATTTTTAATTTTGAACATTTAAATATTAATAAAAATAAATTTTCAAATTTAAATATTAATAATTATATTTTTAATAATTATTAATTTTATTTTATTAATTTTTATTAATTGAGAAAAATAAAATATCAAAATTAACATGATATTGAATTAAAAATTCATATGTAATATTAATTTGTTTCACTACTTAACTAAATAATTATTATTCTAATTATTTCATCTTATCACAAAAATAAAATTATAAATATTATATCTCAAATATTGAATTAAAAATTCATATATAATATGAATTTGTTTCACTATTTAACTAAATAATTATTATTCTAATTATTTCATCTTATCACAAAAATAAAATTGTAAATATTATATCTCAATATTACGTATAATATATATTTCTCATTAATTACTTTTTGTCTTTTATTATGAACCTGTGAATATATAGAACCTGTAACACGTGAGGTACCTCAAGTTTTTGTAAATGAGTATATTCAATCTACTAAATAAAATATGTTTACACATATAGATATACAGAGATAAGTAGGAAAGAGCTAAAATAATAAATTAATTTATGTAATTCTTATTTAAGTAACACATATTTCAAATTTACTCAGTTCGAGATCAAATTTTATTTAAATTTAATTTAATTTTTTTATATCTTAATTTTTCTTAATTATATTTTCCTATATAAATAATATGCGATGGAGAGAGAAGAGAAATACACATTATATTATAAATACTAGCAAACATTTATATATTATACTAGCATTGTACTCGTGCAGGAATTGCACGAAATCATTCTTATAAAATTTCTAAAAATTAAATAAAAATATTACATATTTCAAATTAAAAATAATAAATATTCAATATATATTATTTTTTTATAATTTCAAGTATTTAATATATTTTTTAAATTTTTAGAAGATAAAATTATAGTCATCAGGAATAACATATCGAGCTTCTTCATTTTTCTCCTCGACAAATTTCTTGTATATAAAAGATTTCCACGTCATCCACATCTTCCCCATATAACATATCCTTTGAGTATTTTCATATATTGCTCGAAAGGATACATCCACCGCAAAAAAATAGGTCCACAGAGTTGTACCTCTCTTACTAAATAAACTGTTAAGTGTACTATAATATCAAAAAATGAAGATGGAAAGAACATCTCTAACTCACAAATTGTTTCAATAATACAAACTTGAAGTGCATCTAACCTGAGAGGATCTACAGTTTTAGCACATAAAGAGTTGAAGAAGAAACATAGCCTCGTTATTGCACATCAAAGTTTAGCATCCAAACCGCCTCTGATAGCAACAAGTAACAATTATTGCATTAACATGTGACAATCATGCGATTTCAAATTAATTAATTTCAATTCTCTGAGATTTACGTGACTTTTCAGGTTTGAAGAATAACCATCTAGCACTTTTAACTCATACAAAACCTTACAGAATCGCTTTTTCTTCACTTTCGTGAATGTATAACATGCATGTAGAAGACATGTTCGGCTGTCATAGACCTTAGGAGCAAGCTGCTGTCGAATTCCCATACTTATCATATCTAATCGTGCATTTATACTATCTTTACTTTTTCCAATGGCATTTAATAGTGTACCAATAATACTTTCACAAATTATTTTTTCTATATGCATGACATCTAAATTGTGATGCACATGCAAATATTCCCAATACTCAAGGTAAAAAATATTGATCTTCTTTTCCAATAATTTATTTTTGGAGGATCTTGACCTTTGTGCTCAAAACTTGTATCAACTCTTTCCCATTAAGTGGGCGTGAAGCCTTGTCAAACTCAGCATTACCATCGAAAGCTTTCTTTTTTTTGCGAAACACATGATCTCGAGGCAATCACTTTCTGTGACACATGTAACATAATTCCTTTCATATTTTAAATACTGTGCATTAGTCTTATCACAACAAATAACATATACATAATAACCTTTAACACTACATCCCGCCAAATTACCATAAGCTGGATAGTCATTCACAGTCCATATAAGTGCTGCCCTTAATGTAAATAGCTCATGCCGGTAAGCATCATATGTCTGCACTCTTTCTTTCTATAACTTTTTAAGATCATCTATAAGTGGAGAACGATAAACATCTATTTTATTTGCAGGTTGCTTCGGTCCAGATATCAACAAAGTCAACATGATAAATTTATGTTTCATGCATAAATTAGGAGGTAAATTGTAAATAACTAAAAAACAAGCCAACAACTATGCTGACTACTTTGAACACTGTGCGGATTAAACCCATTAGTGCACAACCCAAGTCTTAAATTTCTCGGATCTTCAGCAAATTTTGGAAATCTAATATCGAAAGATTTCCATTGTGATAAATCAATAGTGTGTCGCATCATTCTATCAAATACATATTCTTCACCATCAACATGCCAAGTAAATTTTTTAGCATATTCTTTATTTTGGAATAGTCTTACAAAGCGCAGTATCGGGGGCAAATACCACAAAACTTTTCCTGGAATACTGACTTTTTCTTTAATGCCATCTATACATAGCTTCCACCTGGATTTTCCACATTCTGGACATTGTTCTAATCCACTATACTCATTCCGTATAAAATACAATCATTAGGGCATGCATTGATCTTCTCGTAATGTATTTTTCTAACTTACGAAGCATTTTTTTGCTTCGTAAGTTGAATTCGGAAGTTGATTGGGAGCTGGTAACATATCTTTTAAAAGAATAAGCAACTCTGTAAAACACTTGTTGCTTAAACCATTTGTTGCCTCTAAGTTAAACAAACGCATTAGTGCGAAAAATTTAGTAAAACTTTTACAGTTAGGATACAATGGACTCTTAGCCTCTTGAAGCAACTCTTCAAACTGTTCTGGAGCTTTTGATAAATTATTTTCAATATCTCAAACTAGATCTTCTATTCTATCTTTCTCAAATGTATTTTCAATATTAACATTAGCACATGTAGATGATGTACTTCTCCCAATATTATTCATTTCATTTGTTACAGATTCATTGTGCCAAATCCATCTTTCATAAACCTCATCAAATCCATGAAAAAATAAATGATCTTTCACAATATTGGCTTCAAATAATTTTATATTTCCACATCTCAAGCACAGACATCTTATTCTACCATTAACTAAGCATTCATTCTTCAGTGCAAAATCTATAAAGGAATTTACTCTATTATCATATTCAAATGATTGTATATCCATTTTAATCCAAAATCGATCCATATATAACTACCTATATGATAAGGCATAATATAATTAATATAATTAATGTGTGTTAATTAATTCAGCTTACATACAAAACAAATTCTACTTATACATCAGAATGAACATATAAATAAACTGAAAAAAAAAACGGAATAAGTATTATTTACCTTATGTGAAATTAAGCAGAAACGATAGTTGAAATTTCTGATCCCAATATTTTGCAATTAATCTGAAAAAATAATAACAAAATTAAAAAATAAGGAAGTAGATTTACCTTAAGAAATTAATTTTTGAATACAAATATTTTGGCCAAAAACAAAAATGAAGAAGAAGAAGAAAAAAATGGTGGAAGAAGGTGAAATCGGCGGGGGTGTAGGACCCGAAATAAGGCTATATCCGGGGTCGGCCGACGTCGGGTAGGGTGTAGGACCGCAATGAGGCTAGATCCAGCATTGGTGAGTGTGTAGGCCGACGTCGGCGTAGAAGTAGGGTTTTTTCGTTTGAAATAAATGAGCAAAATGAAGTCCAAAAAGCGTATATAAAACCTTTAGTCGGCGTCGGCGAAGGAGTAGGGCTGTGAATGCACCTAGATCCGGCGTCGGCGTGGAATGTCCGGCGTCGGCAAAAGTCTTAGAGAATGGCAGCGCAAAAAGAGGAAGATGAAAGAGGAGATCGACGCGCGCACCTTGATCCGGCTAGGTGAAGTCTCTTTTTGGCAAGTTTCACTGAGCCTTGGTCCAGCTCTCTCGTTGTAGAAAGATGCTTCATACGAGCTTCTCCGATGCTTACAAAGTCGATCCATCTCCCTTCACCAGTCCTTACATTTCCACTTGCACGTAGAGGTGGCAAAATGGTTGGAGGGTCGAGCATAACTTGAACTCGACCCGATTAATAAATAATTTGAGAGTAGGCTGACCCGTTTATAGAACAAAATTTTATAAATGAATAACATGAGCTCAACCCGTTTATGTTTAATCCAAACTAGACTTGTTTAATAAACACGTCAAAATTCATAGTTCATACTTGAAATTTTCAAGTCGAGATTGATTCGTGTTCATGGGTTAAATTTTATATTGCCACCCCTACTTACACCTAACGAGATCACAAGCACAAAGGAAAAGAAATGATAGGAAGTTGAGCTCTTCTTTTTCTTGTAGATTTTCGAATCACGTAAAACTCGGTATTTATAATATTTTTTGTAGATCTTTTTTACTTATAATTTAGATGCTCCCCATATTATATATTACATAGGATCATGTAAAGTTTATTCTAAATATTTTCATAAAAATATCATATCTAAATAATTAAATCTACTTTTTTTAATTACTAAATTCTAATAGAACCTCTTGCTGTTTATTAACTCAATGAAAATTTCCCCTTAAATCCAATTCAATGACCCTAATTAAGGGTGTTAATATGAATCAGAGATCGAAAATCGATCGAAAGTTGAATCAATTTTAGATCGAATCAAATCGAGTCGATTTAAATAAGCCGACTAACGAACCGAAAGTTCAACTCGGTAATAATTTTGATCTGATTTTAAGCGGGGGTAGACTCAGCTTAACTTGGGTTGAGATCGACTTGAAAAAAATTGAGATTTTATTTTTTCAAGCCAGCACAAAATGACTCTAATTGGCTCAAAGTTGATTGGAATCGACTCAAGCCAGCTCGAAGTCGAACCCAATCGACTACGAGTCAATCGAAATGTGATCGATCTAATTTCGAGTCGGTATTGACTCGGCTCGAAATTGGATCGATAACAGCCCTAACCATAATTAATCATTTTGCATGCTACTTTAAAGTTAGCACCAGTAATGATTGTAAAACTAACATAATGATAATTGTAAAACTAATTAAATTATAAATAAATCTAATTACTGAATAACTTGTAGGATTGTTTCACACTAATTCTTCAATGTTATTATCTTCATTAATTATTAGAAAAAAAAATTAATGTAATCTTTTTATAAAAAAATAATAATAAATATTAATGCAATGGCTGTATCTAACCTATCTGTGAGTGGAATTTTGGCTTGTTATCTTGTAATTAAGTTCAAATAATAATAGCAATTTTTATCAAAAATAAAATAAAATAAAGGGTAAATTACACTCAGGTCTCTGAGTTTAAAGCTTAATAACGCATAGGTTCATATTTAACATCGGGGCTCCTGTATTTTAATAAAATGAGTTCTTTTTTATTTTTTTTATTATTAATTTTTTTAAAAATTACAATTATACCCCTCCCTCCCTCTCTCTCTCTCCTCTCGATCCCTGCACATGCGCGAAGCCGCGCGGCCGTCGGTAGGTCCACACGTCCCGCGACCGCCGGGCGGGCGCGGGGATCAGGAGGAGAGAGAGGAGAAGGGGTATAATGGTAATTTTTAAAAAAAATTAATAATAAAAAAAACTCATTTGATAATTTATTAAAACTCAGGGACCTCGATGTTTAATTTTAAAAACTTAGATTTGTGTGTTGTTAAGCCTTAAACTCAGGGACCTGTTTGTAATTTATCCTAAAATAAAATAGGGATAATTACCTACATGCCACATAATTTAGTTTTATTTATGCCTTACCCATCCATTCTTAGTTAATTACGCTATGCACACTCAAAACATTATAAAATCTTACATACACACATTTCAGTTAAAACTTAATCAAAATCAATTTGAAAAAAAATATTTTGTTTATAAATCATTAAAATTATATTTTTACTCTTAATGGTATATATTTTTTCTCTTTCTCAATACCACACTAAAGCGTTGATTTGTCCTAAAATCAATTCATGTCGTAGATGTCTCCTTCCTTTGCCGCCACCTAAACATTAAGATTTTAAGATTTTCACTCAAAATATATTTAAATATCCTTAAAATAATATGATGAATGACCCAATTTTTTTGTAATCTAACTATAATTATATTATTGAAAAATTATGATTACTCATTATAATAGAAATAAGTTAAAATGTGTGTACGTAAGATTTTGTAATATTTTGAGTGTGCATAGCGTAATTAACTAAGAATAGATGGGTAAGGCATAAATAAAACTAAATTGTGTGGCATGTAGGTAATTATCCCTAAAAAAAACTCATTTGATAATTTATTAAGACTCAGGGACCCCGATGTTATAATTTTAAAAACTTAGTTCTGTGTATTGTTAAGTCTTAAACTCAGGGACATGCTTGTAATTTAACCTAAAATAAAATAGAGATAACTACCTACATGTCACACAATTTAGTTTTATTTATGCCTTACCCATTCATTCTTAGTTAATTACGCTATGCAAACTCAAAATATTATAAAATCTTACATACACATATTTTAACTTATTTCTATTATAATGAGTTATTATAATTTTTCAATAACCTAACTATAGTTAGATTACCAAAAATATGAGCCATTCATCATATTATTTTAAGAATATTTAAATATATTTTGAGTGAAAATCCTAAAACCTTAATATTTAGGTGGCCACAAAGGAAGGAGACATTCACGATGTGAATTGATTTTAGGACAAATCAGCGCTTTAGTGTGGTATTGAGGAAGAGAAAAAATATATACTATTAAAAGTAAAAATATAATTTTAATAATTTACTAACAGAATATTTTTTTTCAAATAGATTTTGATTAAGTTTAAACTCAAATATATGTACGTAAGTTTTTATAATATTTTAAGTATGCATAATATAATTAATTAAGAATGGATAGTTAAGACATAAATAAAATTAAATTGTGCGGCACGCAGTTAATTATTTCAATAAAATAACTGCAAATGTTGAGGGAGGAGAGAGAAAGTATTATGATTGAGCGATGCACGCGTGGCAGTCTACCAATGGCATGCTCGGCTGACATCAGCAGGACCCCACGTGGCGTTGCCCTCCGGATCTGGTGGAGATCCCCGGCCACCTCTGCATGGATTCTGTCTGATCCGCCGGCCGTCGTTCTCATTTTGAAACATCGCTAAAGTCAAACTTTTCCAGGTGGCTTCAGGGCCCACCAATCAGTTAATAGCAAATAGTTTCGTCTAATTTATATCTAAGTGCTCCAAATTCTTTCTAATTCTTAAAATAACCAACTTAGCATTCTAATTTGGGATAAAACTCGTAGGTTCTCTATTATTTATTAAGGGACTCATTTGAAAATTTTTTCTCTTATTATTAAACTAGTTTATACATGATTTTTAAAAAATAATTACTGAAAAGCCCATATAGTTAACTTATAAGTACTATTTATTTCACACTTTTCAATTTTTTTTTTAAAATACATATTTTAAAAATATTATAACATTAAAGGTCCCTATAAATCATAATTATTAAATTACAAGTTCCTACTAACAATTCTGTCAGTAAGTATTTCATTTAAATTTTTTAAAATTTTATTTTTACCTCTCTTCTCTCTCGCACAGGCGCGCACGCTCGCGGAGATGGGGAGGCGTGCCAGCATCTCGCCCCCTCCCTCCCTTTCTCTCACACTCACAAGAGTGTGCACTATGAGGAGGGGGGCGGGAGCGCTGGCAATCCGCCACCTCCCTCCCTCCCCTTCTCTCTATCTCTCTATTAGGAGTACGTGTCGCAGAGGGGGCGGGGCGAGTCGGCATCCCTCCCCCTTTGTCTCTCTTTCTCTTCCTCTCACTCTCTCTCTATGGCCCTATGTTTTTGCATATTGCATTTCATTAAATTGGATCACTAGCTTGGCACCAACTTGTATACGGGTATGATGAGATTGTAATTCGAGCATCAATAATTTAGAAAAAAAAAGCTTCACTCAAATTATGTTTTTTAATGAAATTAATGTAGGCAATAATTTTCTTAATCAGACTTCGCAAGATTAAAAGGATGCAAACAGATATGCAAATCTAATTTATCTCGTCCTATTGTCATCGTATCGAATAATTGTTCATGATGAGATTTAGGAGGAAGAGTGCGTTTTCGTCTATCAAGAAAAAGTTTTGAAAATTAGTATTTTGAAGGAGTACGCAATTGCTGAAGTTGAACGATGACCTAATTTTATAAATGTTGGTATTTACATTTATGTAACTGACAATTTATGAATTTACATATTTGTCATTTTAATTGTTGGAAAATTAGTTACATTAATGCTAAATTAATTACTTTACTTCCTGTTATTACTCAATAAAATATCATGTTAATTTAGATTTGGCTAGAAAGATCCTACACGATGTTATGGAGCTTTCAACTTCACTTCCCTTGATGTTGGATGCTAGTTGGGCGGTCTGAGATTCACTTTTTAAATCCCTAACTTCGATAATTTATAAGCTTTGGTACCTTTAGAACCCAACAAATAAGGTAGGTCTTCTCCCTTGAAGAGTACTTTCACCAGCGGACAAGTGCCAGCATCTCTCTCATGCACTCTATATCAGTCATAATCATCTTTGATGAATAACGTTTGGGTGAAAATCCAAATAAGAGATTAAAGATGAATGAGTAAGATTATTGAGCCAACTAAAGAGGAGAAGGAGATGTTTTCCTCGAGGTACTCTCTTGAAGGAGAGAAGAGGGTAAAGGCAAGTTACGGATTGCCAAGGGAGCTTCGTTGGAGGGAATAAAAGCTGGACGAATAGAGCTGAAGCTTTAGACAAACTGTGAGGGAATAGTATCTTGTTGGCCTTTTCCCTCAAAGTTATTGAATCGAAATTGGCCCTGTAAAATTTTTTTTCATTATAAATGATGTTATTCATAGTGAGCGAGGGGTGGATGATATTAGATTGATTAGATATGCTCTATTAATGAGATAGTAGCGGAGTGGCTTATCAGTGGCTGGACCTGTCTATGCCCAACAGCCCAGACATTAATAACAGGCACCTTTTCTTTATCCTTAAAAAGGACTATTACATCATAGGGTAGCTATAATATGACAGTTATTTAATGACTAGTCAGTTGTTCGACCAAACCGTTTGGCTAGCTTCGTACTGTTTGACCAAGGGACCTCAGTCCGAGAAAACCACCTAAATTGTTCGAAAATCCTTATTCGGCTAACTTTGTTTGGAGACTTGGTCAAACTTGTCCACGTGTCATGACTGAATCATAGGGCAATTTTTTCCCTTAGCAAATCGTATCCCTTTAATCATGACAATTGTAGCTAGTATCTGATGGGGGTAGCGACAATTGAATTATTGATCGCAATGTTTACAAGAAGGCATTAAAAAATTCATTTGAGAAGTTTTAAAATAGAATATTGACAGAATCATCTTTTTATCATTTTATGTGATAATTAATTTATAGGTACTTTTATTATAACAAAGTTTTTAAAATAGGGACCAATAAGAAATTTTTTAAAAATAATAGACCTAAATATAATTAAAGGTTAATTATAAGGATATTTTCATAATTAGTCTTATTTTAAAAATAATTCTAATAATCTCATAGATACATCTATAGATGCCATGAATGTTAGCTGTGTTATTTAGAAATCAAGCAAACATTTACACATCAAAAATATTAATTAATCTTAGAGATATTTTTTCATTATTATTAATTACTCATGGGTTCCAGTAGTTAATCTTAATTACATTTTAGTCCATAATCTTTAAAAACATTATCCTTAACACCTTGTCAAATTTTTAAATTTATATCATTAATACTCTCGTTACTCTCACTTGTCGTTGCTGCCATAGCGCTGCCGCTAATACCTCACCGATCTTATATGTCTCAAGGAGAGGGAGAGAGAGAAAAAGAGTGAGAATGAAAGAAGACAATCTGCCTGTTCCTGACAAGAGAGAGAGAGAACGGTAAATTCAAAATTTTAATTTTTTGATAATAAAATATTCTTTAAATACTGATATAAATAATTAATTCAAAAATTTTTATAATAATTTTAATTTTTAAAAATCTTTTATTATCATCACGAAGTTTTTAAACTATAGACCTTTTAATTTTTTTTTAAACATTCTAAAATAAAATATAGTTAAAAATTAACTATAAAAACTTATTAGTAATTAATTCTTTCTTTTATTTTAATTCTAGAGACATGTTGGAAACAATTTTGAAAACTGAGGATACTTATCTTTCAGTGTACTGTAATAATTATTTGGCTTGACTCAAAATTTGAGTTAAATTTGAATAAACCTTATTACTTTAAATTATTTTTTTGATGGATTATTACTTTAAATTATATTGAGCTATAAATTTAAAAATTTGATTTTTTTACACTGTCTTACTCATTGAAATTCAACAACCTTCAAACTTAAGTTAAATAAAATGTAAAATTTAGCTTATATATATATAATAATTTTGTTATTTGACCTCATTTATAATATTTAGATACATGTGTAATATTTTTAGATTGAAAATTCTTTAATCTCTTTTAACTATTTAAAAAGTTCTATAACTCAACTATTTTTACCTTGGGTTATTAACTTGTTTTATAATTAAATTTAATTGCATTGAATTTAAAGTTACAAAATTAATATATATATATATATATATATATATATATGTATATATATTACTTTGCTTTATATTATGCTCTCACTTTTCTATCATTTTTTGATATAAAATCTCTCTTATAGTTGTTCTATTTGAAAAGATTGAATAAAAAAGAAATTAATTACAAAATGGAAGGAAAGATCTATTTACGTAAGAGTTTGAGATGATGAGTTGACTCAATCACAACCCGATAATATCCCATTTAATAAAAATAATTTGTTAATTCTACCATCTGGTAACAGTCTTAGGGCTCGGAGCTTTTTTTTTTCAGCCTAGCATAAATTTTAACTGTAAAAATCAAATTTATTCCACATGCAACGCAAATACGAACATTAGAATTAATTTTAATTTCACATTTTACGCACTTCTCAGTATTAAATTAATTTTTTTTATTAAATTTATAAGATAAAATATTATTTTTTTCTTGTCTAAAATTTAATCTTTGAACCAAATGTAAATGGGTTAATGGGTTTGAATCAGATTAACCTAAACTCTACCTGTTAAACTGTTGCCGGTTGCCACCAACGGTGAAATAGTCAACCATTCATGATTCACCCTATTAAATATTCTATTTACAAAATTACCGAATCTAACATTTATTTTTTTGCAGATTCCAACCCCATGTTCTCTTCTATCCTCTTTTTGCCTATAAAAATTCATTTTCCGGCTCCCCTGGTGGTTGCTATCATCTCCTCGGGAGGGGAGAGAGAAAGTGCACGCAGGAGAATCTGTAATCTCTCTCCATCTCTTTGATGGGGTTTGAGGAGTTAGGGAGCGGGAGGGAGCGGCCATGGCGGATTCAAAGCTTGATGAGGAGGAAGCAGGTGGATTCCAATCGGGGGAAAGCGGAGGGGGGAGGGCACCAGCTCGCCAAGGAGCTCTCGGTTCTTCAGCTCGTTGCCATAGGTATTGGGTTCATCTTCCATTAATCTCAGATTCTAGTGTATGGGTATTTTATAATTTTCGTTCTGTTCTCGATTTTGGAACATCGGCTTTTTTTTTTTCCATGTTTCTGTAGCGGCGAAAGATTCCGATTTCGGACGAGGGCTTAAGGTTTTGGAACTTCTCTCATCCGTTTTGGTGTTCGCCGTTGCGATGGGGATTTATCCAATTTTGCTCATTTTCATAGCCTTTTTGTTGGTTTTTGTGATTTGACAGTTAGTTCAACTGGTTCTTTATTGACAAGCCATGGCCTGATAGGCTGATAGACTGTAAAAGGGTTGATGAAGCTCAGCCTAAACCGCTGGGATATTGATGGTGATGCAGAGTTGTGAAGTCCATGGATTCATGCTTTCTTTATTCTTAGCTGCTTTAATATGCCTATTTCTTTAACTTGCTTTTTTCCATATTTGGTTTTGTTTTTATGTACAGCTTTAAAGATTCTGAGTAAATAGGCAAATAATGCATCTCTGTAGTGCTTTCATCAGACTTTTCTTGTATGATTTAAATCCACTATTTGTATCCTCAATTATACTTGAGAGAGAAAAAACTTAACTGTTGAGCTACAGCAGAGTAATTTATGTATGCACTGGAACTTGGAAGTGTTTTTATGTTCATTTGGTTATATATGAGGATTAAACCTCCCGTTTTGATAGCTGAGTTAAGGTTGGTTAAGTTACTTGACTCTCTTGACCCATCCAAATAACTTATTTACCCGACCAACCTACCTTGAGTTAATTATCTCAGCAACTTGCCCTTAACCCCACTGATCCTCTTTAACATTAACCTCATTACTCCCTTGGGTTAATCTTTCTTTCCTTTTCTCCTCTTCTCCTTATCTCAGGTTAAAATAATAAACAACCAAATAAATTTTTTGAATAACCTAGGTTAGTAGGCAAACACAATTTAAGACTAAATACCTTAATCCTATTGGGGTAAATTACTTGTGGGATTAGTATAACCCAGATTAGCTAACCCTACCCTCATACCAAATAGGCTAAATTCTAAAACTAAAATCCTTGAGTTTATTGTCAAGTATTGCTATGTGGTTCATCTGTAGTGAATCTTGTTCCATATACTCAAGAAATATTTCGTTTCATTATACAAGAAGGTTCCTTATATCTTATTATAAGTGGAGTCTCTCTCCTCATTGCTTCAAGGAAGGTGATGACTATGAAAGTTGATTTTATCTCATCTTATCTTAGTTATAAAAGTGGAAGTGAAATGGTAAAATTAAACAACCTGTAGGTACTTCAGTTTCACTTTCCAAGTTAGGGTATAAGCTAGCAATCAACAAAGGATTCCAATGATAGCCCACTTCTTTAAAAACTCCCAAATGGAAAGGCGAATGTCATATTTAATTCATGTATATGGTGCATATAATTTTCCTTGTTAATCGTACTTTTGAGAAGAATCTGTAGGTACATTAGCTTCAACATTTGCCATCAGGTTAGAAGTTTTGCATTCAACATAGAGGATTCCATTTTTAGCACAGTTATTGGAAAACTCAAAACACAAAGTAGATTTTAGTGAAATCCATTATGAAATTTTGTTTTCTGTATTGTACTTTAGCTTCATGATATTAATTTACTAATTTTATCTTAAAAAGTCCGTCAGTTTGACCAATATTTGTGTATATAGTGAGTTTGAGTTCTAAGCCCTCTGTAAGTGGTATTTGTGATAAGTTAGTTGCTATTTAAGCGCTTTTCTTCTTTGGTTTTTAATTGTGCTTTACTTTGATAGTCTGCTTTTTAATATTTTTTTGTACTTCTGTGCCGCTTTCTTTTCTGAATGAGTTCCTACTGAAAAACAAGTTGATTTTTTTTCATTGGTTTAATCTGTCTTTTCATTCTTGATTTTCTCCTTTGTGGCCAGGTGTTGGCTCAACAATAGGTGCCGGTGTCTATGTTCTTGTTGGAACAGTTGCTAGAGAACACGCCGGACCATCTTTAACTATTTCCTTTCTGATTGCCGGGATAGCTGCTGCACTGTCTGCATTTTGTTATGCAGAGCTTTCTAGTCGTTGCCCTTCAGCAGGGAGTGCCTATCATTATTCATACATTTGTGTTGGGGAAGGGTAATTTTTCTTTCTTCTTTTGTGTTGAAGTTTGTGCTTGTCTTCTCTCATAGTTCACATTAAACTACTTTTGATTGTTTGGTGATGACATCTAAGCTTTGCTAATTGATATGTGGTAGTTATTGATTAAAATATTGTCGTTTTCTACTAGGATATGCCGGTTAGAATTATATAATATGCCCTTTTTCCCTCATTGATGTCAACCATTTTACAGGGTCGCTTGGATGATTGGTTGGGCTCTAATCCTTGAATATACTATTGGAGGTTCAGCTGTCGCACGAGGGATTTCTCCAAATTTGGTATTCTAGATATATTTATTTCATCAAATTTTAGCTGCATGTTAAAGATATATTGATATATATATATATATATATATTTTTTTTTTTTATGACAGATATATTTATTACATCAAAGTTTTGCTGCGTATTAAAGATATATTGAAGCATTCCTCTATAGTCTTTGTTTTCCTCAAAGCTTTAGTCCTGACAATATCTTTAGCTTTAAGGAAGAAGACGTTGAAGATAATGCCCATATGATAAGTAAGGCAAGGATGCAGGAGGAAGAGTTATTGGGATGGATGCGCTATCAACTGTTAGTTAGAACTAATGGTTGACAGATTGTGATATGCTCGATTAAGCTAGCTACTCTGGACCCACTGCTAAAGAACACCAACATATAAAGCCTATTATAGGAATTGAGTTCTTGTGTCAGTCTAGTTCATCTAATTCTCCACTCCAAACCTAGGTCACTAGATCATCCTAGCTAGCAGAGAGGAGTATCAACCAAAGCAATTACCGATTCAGAGCTTCTTTGTGAGCATGCTGAGTTCAGGGGGAAAATACTTCAGCTAATTCATTGGATCATTTGTCTGTATAGTGATGTGCCTCTCTCAGCAGAAGTGATAAACAAGATCTCACATGTCTGGTTGAATAACGGACTGTTCTCTAGTAAGCCACTAATTATTTTCCCATGGCTGATAGCAGGAATTGAACTACCTTGTCCTCGCCTCTATGTGTTTAACTATACAAACCTACCCGTTGTCTTCATTTTTGTAAGGGAAAAATACATTTCTTACACAACACCTTAACTACTTTCACAAAAATCTCTTAATGCAAACTACTAAAAAAATTGAAAACAAAAAGGAATGATATGGCTGAAGCTATAGCCGAGTTTGAGAAAGAAAGCCCTGAATCTTTTGTGAACAGTATCAGATCACTTCTAGTTGGGAAAAAACCCAGTGTTAGCAAGACTAGTTTGTAGTGCCAAGATAGGCTGCCAATGACCGCTCCTTCTCCGCAACTTTCTCTGATTGGATGCCATTAGCTTCTGTTGTGCTCAAATCCGATGCAAGTGCTAGAATCCAGTTTGACTCATGTTGAAAAGGAAATATTCCTTTAAAATTGGGCAGGCCACAACAAGATTCTGTACAATGTCCCCTTCCCCTGCTACCTTCTAATTCGCACAACAATCACCACCACGACCAAGCCTTTATTCTATTAGGTGGGATGAATGACTGTATCATGGAAGTTTACTTATTCTGTATTGCTATTGTTGTTGATTCTGTAGAACATATCTAAAGGTTTAGGCTAGATTGTAAGAAATGGGTGATTAATTTTATGAGAAGCCCTATAGCACCAACAATTCCTCTAGTTATAATAATAAGCTCATTCAACCCAATTAAACTTAATTATTCCCTAAAGACATTGAATTCTCTCATTAAATCTTCAAAATATTCTCTAATCCCAATTAATCATAAAACAAAGATAATTAGAGTTAGATTTCTAATTAAATAGCTAATTTGAGAATTAACCTCTCCATATATTCAGCCACCTACCCATGCCATACAGAATTAAAAGAATGAAATATTAAATGATAAATCTTCATCGCATGATCCACTACATTGTTTTTTTTTTATTTGCTTCATAGAAATGCTCTGCCTCCAAGCATCCTATTTTTGACTCTGTCGTATCCGTGTCCTATGTTTTGGAAATTGCTATGTCGTATCGTGTCGTGTTGTGTCATGTTTCTGTGTCCCCGTGTCATGTCATGTTCCCGTGTCCCCGTATCGTATCCGTGCTTTATAGGGTGGTGTGTGTGTCGGGTTGGGGGTGTGGTTGGGGGGAAAGAGGAGTGTTAGGTGTGTGCCACATCGAAACAAGGAAACCGCCATGACGGCTCTATCATCTTGGTGAGAGCATTGAAGCTTGCTTCTCTGGAGTTTTCTTAGTAATTAATAGCACAAGTTTCCCTTTAACTAATCTTCTCCAAACAAGAGTAATTTCATTCTTGTTCTCTTTCTGGTCCTATTTGGTGCCATTCTTATGAACCTGATGCAATTACGGCACATTCATGTTTTTCAGCTTATATATATATGTGCATTGAATCAGGGAAGACAACAATTTTATATATATATATATATATATATATATATGTGTGTGTGTGTGTGTGTGTGTGTGCGCATTGAATCAGGCAAGACAACAATTTTCTTAGAACTGTAATTCCTGTTGGGAGTATGCATAATTCTTTGAAGTTTACTTACTACTGCTACTGTGCGATTTACCATTCTGAGTACAGAAGAGCAATAGATTCCAACCTTGTTCTTGACATAATTGTTCTTAGGCAGCAGCACTACTACATAAGTGACCTTCAAAATTGTTATGTTACATCCCCATTAAGTTTAGCCAGTCATAATATCATTTCAAAATCATAAATGAATAATAATTTATTCATTCAAATGCAATATTGCTAGTATTCTTTGATTGCTTCTTTCAAGTAGAATCTACAAGTGGAAGATTTTTTCCTTTTATTATGTTTGTGTGAATTCCACCAGACAGTGGAGATTAATTCACTTGCTCTCATAAAGAGTGTTGTTTTATATGTAACTTTGTTGCTGTAGTTGTTTTTATGATAAGGTGATTCTTTCTCTGTACCTTTCCAGTAATACACTGGCACATCAAAATGCCAATTTTCCATTGAAGTATGGCATCTCATGAACTCCTCAATATAAACTTGTGCTGTTTCAGGCTCTGTTTTTTGGAGGACCGGGTAGCGTACCTTCATTCCTGGCACGAATTCCCATATCAGCTCTCGCTGTTGAAGTTGATCCTTGTGCTGCCATTCTTGTCCTCATAGTTACTGGTCTTCTTTGTGTAGGCATTAAAGAGGTATCTGCATTTTTAAATATAAATAACTGTGCTTAGCTTATTCACATGATTAACTTGGATAATCACTTATGCAGAGTGCATTGGTGCAAGCCATTGTTACATCATTAAATGCATGCGTTTTGTTATTTGTTATCATAGCTGGTGGATATATTGGCTTTAAATCTGGTTGGGTTGGATATACTGTTGCGAGCGGGTAATTTGAGATTTCTAAAGTTTTCCCTTCTTAATGAGTTTCAAAATGGTGACATGCTAATTGTTCTACCTTCTTTCATTTAATATAATTTAACTTCCAGGTTCTTTCCCTATGGTGTAAATGGAATGCTTGCTGGATCAGCAACTGTTTTCTTTGCTTATATAGGTTTTGATTCAGTTGCCAGCACCGCTGAAGAGGTATGTGCCATTTCTGCAGTATCATTTGATGTGCAACAAGTCGTATTATCAAGTTTTATATTTCTAGTATTTAAAGAAGGAACATATACATTAACTCTTATAAAGGACATTTTCATATTAAACGCTCAAATCTTCACCATGTTTACAACATGGAAATTGTATACACCATAAAGGTCAACAATTATGTTGCCCTTCGTTTAAGCCATTTTCAATTACCATTTATTCAAGAAGCTGAGTAGCAGCTTTGCGCCTACTCAGCTTTCTCTTTGCTGAGCAGCTTCTGCGGTGATGCTATGACATCCTTCTTCTCGACACTAGTGCTGATCATGAGTCAGCCTTAAGTGGATTGGACAATCAAAAAGTTTAACCCTTAATTTAATGAAAGTTAACTATATTGTTAGATTGTAATCTTATAAGGTTCCATTTTGTCATAGTAATTATAGAGATTTGGACGTTTAATCTGTAAATTGCCTTTTTTAAGCGTTGTGCATCTTAAATGAACTTTTTTTTTTACTTTAGTGATTAGATTTTCATTCTTGAATGCTGATACAGGTGAAAGATCCGCAGCGTGATTTGCCATTGGGAATTGCATCTTCTCTATCTATATGCTGTTTCTTGTATATGATGGTTTCTGTTGTTATTGTTGGCCTGGTACCATATTTCACCATGGATCCGGACACCCCAATTTCATCAGCATTTGTGGAACATGGAATGCATTGGGCAATGTAACTATTTGAAAATGTTTATTTTGGTTTCTTTCTGTTCCAAATTATGTCAACTTATGCAACCCGAAGTGTGTCTTAACCTGTTGATGCTTCTAACTAATAGGTACATTGTCACTTCTGGTGCCGTCCTCGCTCTTTGCTCAACTTTGATGGGATCCATGCTTCCTCAGGTATTCTAAATTACATCAGTTGGCTCTGATGTACATTTCTATGCTGGAAATCAGACACTACCATGATGCTTATGAAAATTGTTTTCTTAGATATTTCATAATTTGAAGCTTTCCATAACGTTGAAAGATTATTGTAATTTGGTTCAGCAGAGAGTATTAACTAGCAAAGATGGTGACACTCGTTGCATACAATGAACTTTGCCATAAAATGTGCATTTTCATTCTCCCTAGTTTGGATAGTTTGCTATGTATTGATTTGCTTAAAGGTAATTTGGAGATTATATATAAAGATGTAGACTTAGTTTCAAAATTTTTGGATTTTTATGTTGTAGTGTTACTGATAATTATTGAGATTTGAAATTATCTTGGGAATTGTTTGTCGTCTGCTCCATTATAGAGGAGGTGAAGAGCCTTCATTACAACTTGACATCTTGAATAAGACCTCGTTCAGCCATTTACATGGCAAAAATTGAACCAACTACATAAATCTATGTGTTTCTTCTTTTTTCCTTTTTCTTCCTCTCTTCTGGTCCCACCAGTTAGATCTCTTGATGAATTAGACATCCATCTTATGAATGTACCATGAGTTGCTTCTAGCTTTGACTCTGCAATTAAAAGCAAAAGTGATAAGCATTAGAATTCTCTTTATACAAAATTAAGTACTACTTCGAATCAACTACTCTAACCAGCAGTATATTTTCCAGCTTTAAAACTTTGCTTTAGTTGGTATATGTTTATGATTATGAATTCTCTCTCAAGGTTAAGCTTGTGTCCTTATTTCAGCCAAGAATACTGATGGCAATGGCAAGAGATGGATTGTTGCCTTCTTTCTTTTCAGATGTCAATAAGCGAACCCAAGTTCCTGTCAAGAGCACAATTGTCACTGGGATCAGTGCAGCTATCCTAGCTTTTTTCATGGATGTTTCTCAGCTGGCTGGAATGGTAAAATATTCATATCAAAATTTTCGATTCCATCATTTTACTGAAATTAGCCTTTGCAATATCTTTGTTTGAAAATTTTATATATGTAGAGTTCATGATGTCTGCAGGTTAGCGTTGGAACCCTCCTGGCGTTCACTATGGTTGCTATTTCAATCTTAATACTCAGATATGTTCCACCAGATGAGGTTCCCCTTCCATCATCCTTGAAAGAGTCGATAGAATCTGTATCATTTTGTTATAGTAACCAAGGCCAGGATGTTGAAATATCGAAAGATGTTCAAACCGATGACAATCACAAGCTAGATTTGGCGGGTGGAACTTCAATTTATGACCCTCTAGTCATGAAGGACGACGATAAATGTAATTGTTTTTGTACTAGGTTTTTGTGGTCAGCTCAATCTTCCATTGCATACATACTTCAAATTTTTTAACGTGCTTTTTTATGATGGTTTAGACAAAATGAATGAACAAAAAAGGCGAAAGTATGCTGCTTGGGGTATAGCATCTGTTTGCGTGGGAGTTGTTATTCTCACTTTATCAGCATCAGCGACAACATCTTTGCCTCTGTAAGTCATCATGCGACACATTTTTCTGACATTTTCATCAAAATGTTAAGAATTACTACTATGAATGTACTACCCTTTTTGTTTTCGTCTTGTTAACATGCAATCTATCCTTACTCTATTCACATTTTTCTTTCCCCTTCTATAGTCATCTTATTTTGATATTTTTTTCACTTGTTTTCAGATACTTTCTCTATTCAACTTGTTGTATCGGGGGACTGCTCCTTCTGGGTGGCCTATTTGTACTCTCTTGGATCGAACAAGACCACGGTCGACATAGCTTTGGATATGAAGGAGGTAATTATTATTGATCGAACTACCGTTATCGCAAACATACTTCAAATTTAGGTTCCACTGCGAAACCCATGTGTAACTTTGTGCATCCTCTGCCCTATGCAGGTTTCATTTGCCCCTTTGTTCCTTTACTGCCTGTCTGCTGCATTCTTATAAACTCATACCTCCTTATCAATCTAGGGTAAGCATACTAATTCAAATTCCACAAAAAATAATAATGATAAATGATTTAGCACATTAAATACTCCATGTTTTGCAGCATTGAAACATGGTTGCGTGTATCCGTGTGGTTGCTGATAGGCGTGCTCGTCTATCTGTTCTACGGACGGTCGCACAGCTCGTTGACTGATATGGTTTACGTGCCCGTTGCTCATGTCGATGAGATATACAAGAGAAAATCATCTGAATATGTTGCATAGAGTGCAATGCATCATGCAAGCCTGCCTTTGGTGAACTGATTGATCTTTTCTTCTACTCAATGCTTGCTGTTGAGATTGAAGACTTATACTGTGTAGATAGATACTCAATGAAGCAGCCATGCAAGCAAAAATCATGTGACGCAGTGTAAATATCATTCATAAATGTTGCAAGTAATTCTTCTTTCAAGCTTCTGTTATGTATGAGCTTTGATGTATTATAATATCTAGTTTGGAAACTTCTTGCATGAGCCTTTTTGTGCTTGAAGTAGAAAATTTACGTGATCTTTGATGGATAGATTTATTTCTCATTCATCTTAAACATTTGATGGTTTTAAGTTTAACAATAGATTTATTTATTTTTCCTAGCGAATTACATATTGATGTTATTTCAAATTGTGCAAAACCTCAAAATAAAAAAAATCACTTAAACAGAAAATTTTTGAACTTAAATCAGATAAGACATACAGTACAGGTATGAATAATTAAAGATATTTTAGGTGACATTATTATCATAAGTATGTTAGTAAAATTTAATTATTTTATATAAAACAATTAGAATTTAACATAAGTTTTAAATTATAACATAAAAAATTCAACTTATTATTTTCAAAGAACCAGAATAAAGTTAACAAAAATGACACAAAACATATCCTATTGACATCTTTTTTTCATTTCACTAATGAAAGAAATGGTTGCTAAAAAGTTGGTGAATGCACAAATCGCAGATTCAACAAAATATTACAACAGTTTCCATTTACAAGAATATGCGTGACGGTTTGAAGCAGACGGTCAGCTGTTAGAATTTTGGTACTGATCTGCTGTAAAATACCAAATCATCAGCAGTCAATCTGCAGGCAGCAAACACGAAATATAATTATTGTCGGAAAGAGAAGAATCATATTTTAAACTTATAAAAGGAGTAATATTAAGCAAGAACGTCAAAAAATCACACCATGGTGATAGAAACAGCCTAAGGTTCCAGGCATATCACATCACACATAAAATTTAATATTAAAAATTAACTCTATTTCACATCCGACACATATTACTAAAATAATAACTAACTTATATCACATCCCTCACATATCCCAATATAATAATTAATTTTATTTCATATTATTCACAACTTTTAATAAAAAAATATTTTTATCTAAATTTAATTTTAATCTTGTTAAATTTAACCTTACAAACAAACAAACCCGATACCTAATATTTACCTTTTACTAGTATCAGGTTCTTCAGCATGTCTATACCACAAGCTCATCCTCGAGAAAATTATATTCAAACGTAAACTCCGTTTTGATCCTTTGGCACCTACAAGCAGAATTATGCATGAGAAAAACATGTAAAGAACCCTTGCAATTAAAAGAAAAATAAAAGCATAGAAATAATAACAGAGAAGGAAGCATGTTGGAATGCAAGGAATAAGGAGGAAGAAAATAGAAACCGCCTACAGATACTGCAGGCAAGGGGGCAGAAGGGACTGCTTCAAGCAAACACATTTCTGAAAATTTCTAGCGACAAGTGTTGTATTGTTTAGCGGAAGTTCCACCAATAATAATGTTGAAGTCATCGAAAACCATATATTTGGTGTGCTATCGAGCAATCAGTGACTAGATACTTACTAGAGGCCAATCTTAATCTGATTATATGAGATCGCGGATATCGCAAAGGCAATTTATCTGGATAACTAGATGGGAAAGGATTATGGGGCTTGGGTCAAGGGATCGGGTAGGCTGCCAACTCTAGCTTTTCCGAGTATTTTGCTTTACCCCATTTTTTGATAGAAGTATTTTGGTTAATCTAGATACATGGTTTCTGTAAAATGATTGAACGCTTTTGCCATACAGTATCTCAGACCCATTAACCACTCACTGTCTTCTTACTACCTCCAAATTGTTCAATGTGCGCTGACGATACCGTTTTAATTTGCGTTGAAGAAATATTAAAAGTTTACACTACTAGAGAATGACAAAACAGAACTGGGATGTTGAATTTGATCCATGGAAATGAAGATGGTAAGACAGTAAACTTAATGTTGTAGGACCAAAGTTCTGAAAAATTGGAATTAGACAAATTCTCTATTTCTTGAGACTGGAGTTCAACATACCATCCTTGCTGTTGATTATCATCTGCAATATGAAAGTCAAAATATACGTAGGTTCCCTTTTCAAACTCATCGTTAGTAATTTTAGGCTCCTCATGTCGCTGAAACCATGTGCTGTATTTCTTATGGTATCTCCAGGATTGTCGCTTCAGCTCTTTAGCAGCTAAATATTGTTGGTAGGTGTTCTGCAATAATTAGTCTACATATCATGTACAAGTATTACACATCAAGAGGTAGGAAGTTCAAAAAACAAAAGCAAAGAACAAACCTGTTGATAGTAAAATGCGAAGAATAGTGTATCAGTGCCAAATGGATCCATTCCCAACCTTTCCCAAAAGGCTTGATTTTCAACAATTTCGGCCTGAGTCTGGGGATAGCTAGCGGGAGTTGCAGCAGGGTGCCTCTGAACAACAGAATGACACCATTATAATATACTAAAATAAACGTAAACTGGGACGAAGGGGAAAAAAAGGAATGACTGTTGGAATAGTGGAGAATTGTACTGGCACATAAGTTTTGGCTCGTTCTGAATCTTTGGGCTGAGGAAGTTTAAAATAAGCTGCTTCAAGCATCTGCAAATTATAGTTCTGATCATGCATCAAACCTGCCCCACCTAATGCACTAAGGTTGTCGCCTATGGCACCGAGATCTGAAACACTTCTTCTCCCAATGACACCAAGGCTAGCTGGAGATTGGCTTGGTTGCAATGGATGCCCGGGGGATAGATCAGTATCTCTTGGTAATTGATTACCAACTGCAGCGGCAGAAGAACTTGATGCCTAAGGGAAAAAATAGAAAACAGTTGCAGTACTGTCGGAAGTAACAAGTCTCCTATATTAACTAATAATACTCAAATTAACAAAATCATTCCACATTTCCCCAATATATGGGTTTATTGTTTAAATGAGAATTAGGGTCTCACGTTTGGAAAATCAATAATTAGAACTTTCACATGGTGATATCAGGTGCATACAACTAAAAATAAAGATAATGTCGCATGTTTCTAGCATCACTAGATTATAACAGGTTCGTTCAACCAGGATTAAAGAGAATTATATAAATAGTATCCCATATTCAAGTGGAAAAAAGAGATTCATATCACATGCCAACAACAAGCAATGCTTAAAACAACATAAATGAAATGAACACCATGTTCAAATTTTACCAAGTGCAGTCACAAGCAGATAAAAGCTAAATAAATCATACATTGACACGTGTGCACACATTAAGAAATATATAAAAAACCAAAGACTTTTATAATCATTCAATGGAAAGTATTTCTACCATGTATGGTGAATTCAAATCATCATTGTCGTTGGTCTTGCTATAACCAAAAGCTGCAAACTCTGTATTCAAATCCTCTGAAAGATTCTGCTGCTGCAGCTCATCAAGTTTGGAGTCAACTATGAAGTATAAGATATGCAATAAGATTTAGTAATATAGTTGATACGTAAGGTTTTTATAGCAATAACAGAAAATTATGACTTACAGGCATCCTTTTCTCCAGTTGAGATCAATGCTTGCTGTGAGGACTGTTGGTGAACAGAAGTCTGCAACTGCTGTTTAACGGGATTAACCAAAGCAAGACCTGGTGCTTGAACATTAAGCCCAACTCCAGCCTGAGTTGACAATGAGGGACTTTGCGCATTGAACTAGCATTGCATGTAAAACAAAAGTCATCTCAAACTGTTTTGAATTAAAGACATGGTAGAAGCTACACAACTTCTTAAAGGAAGAAGTGCTCCAGAGGATTTATAATATTAATCAATACTATTGAGTAGCATGGTCAAAGTACGATGAATTAAGATAAACACATTAATACAGGTGAAGAGGAAAAAATGATCACTGCCTCCTTAGCATCATGGTTTTGCAGTTAAAACTTACATGTGTAACCAATAGGATGAGGGAAGAAAATAAACCGTGTTCAACAAACTGCCTTATGAGAAGAAATACTAGTACGAGAAAATTAAGAAGAGGACTAGTAGAGCATACAACTTGTAGAGAACAGTATGCCAAGGAAAAAAGATTTTGGAAACTACAAGCCTCATAATGTTAAAATATGAAAAACAACAACAAGAATCAAGCCTTAAACCGACAAAGTTGGTCGGCTACATAAATCCTTTGTTTCCATTGCACTCTTATCACTCATTTAACTCCAAATATGCAAGATCATTCCTTACAACATCTTGCCATATCTTTTTAGTCTTCCAACTAATAAGAAAATTCTTAATCAAATTCTTTTATATTTGAACACAAGAAACAACCCACTCATACATGTCTTTAATAATGTAAATGTAAGCAATGCAAATTGCAAACCCCTTTCCTATTCTAAGACTCTCCAAATCATTTCTTTTGGGACTTTATTATAAGTTTTTTGTAACTCATAAAAATCAAATGCTAATCCTCTTTTCTCTTCCTACACTTCTACATTAAATTTCTCAATAAATGAGTAATTTTCATAGTAAATCTAGTTAGTATAAAATCGAACTAGTTCTATAATACTTTAGTGTCACGACATCATCTATGCCTGATTACTCTCTCAAAGTTTTAAAATATATCTCATTAATTTAATTCATCTATAACTCGCATAATCTTGTACAATGCCTATGTTCTTGTAAAGAGATACTAATGTGCACTTTTCTATTCATTTGGCATTCTTTTAAGGCTTTGTTTTGTTGGAGTTTATTTTTGAGATAATTTGAGTTGTTTTGAGGATACAGAAAGAAATTTATTTTAATATTATGATGTAAAATAAAATTATTTTATTATTGAGAATTGTATTGAAAATAAAATAAATTTAATTTTTAAATTATACGATGTGCTGGATGGGAATAAAGCTATTTTTAATATTAAAATTTGTGTGGAATGTAAAATAAATTTATTTTTTTAATATTTGATTTTTGTATGATGTGAAATCAATATAAAATATTAGTGGATGTATTTTTAAGAGGATTTGGATGGGTGGTCCTGCTGCTTCTAATGTTGCCCTGCTGCTGCTTCTCAAATTCTCCACAAGAATGTGACAAAAGAGGGCTAAGCTTTCAGTTTCCGTACCCAACTGCTTTCAAGTTCTCTGCCTCAAAATAGTTCCTCATATAATCCAATCATTATAGAATTCAGGCAATTCCTATTTCTCTCTTTCTACAATGAATTCAGCAGCGCAGGTAACTATGAGTTCACATTAATACTTGATGTACATAAACATTAATCCATGCAATGACCCAACTAGTTTGGCATTAAGGCTTTCTTCTTGTTGTTTAATGTGCATAAAGATTAGCTAAAGAAGAAAGCACAAAACATACATATTGATAAATCTGATTTCTAAAAGAAAATGTGAAAATAAAACCTGCTGTAAGAGAGTGTTTTGTTGTTGCAGGGGAAATTGCTTTTGATTTGCCCCAGTGAGATGAGGTACGCCAAGAAGGGTACTGTGACCTTGTTGTTGCACTTGCTGAAGACGCTGCAGGTACTTTTCCCTCTGATCTGGAGCTATCTCAGGTCTTCCACGCAACTGTCCCTGGAGAAATAGGAAAAAAAACAATATAAGGAGCATGAAAAAGCACTAAAGCACTTCAATAAAAAAAACAAAAAATAATTTAAAATGCTGGAAGAAAAATGAACAATTTTAAACAATTGCTATGAGATCTACAGGAATCAAGTACAAAAGTAGCTCCGTGGTAGATGGAACTCAGCTATGATGAATTAATTATGGAAACTGGGGGCATCAATTTTTACCCTTTTAGGTATTCACTATTCAGTAACATTAATTTTATAATAAGCAAGCCAGAAGGTATATATTTAAGACATAATAGCAAAAATATATCGAAATAATCAATAAACTGTTAATCCAGTAATTGCTAGCTTCATTGGCAATACATTCAAAATCATAGATTATATGGTGCATATGAATGATTGCTGAAAGTTCAAAAATTACTTTGACAAGAGAGATTTCAACAGTTAGTTTTTAGAATACGTACCAAATGACGAGGGGGAGAAAACAAAAACAAAAAGCTAGCACCCAGGAGTCAGCCAGATGGAAATCTATGTTGAAACTCAACCAGATTATCATGCAAGAAAAGCTAGTGCCAGATAGAATTGCATAGCTTAAGTTGCATGTTAGATAGTTTTTCAAATACAATAAAGGTTGTTTAGTTAGATGCATTTTAGGATGCAACGTTAAGCAAACAACAGTATTCAGGTTGTTAGAATTGAGGCTTTGTTGAATGTATAACATAGAGTAGATTATAGATTGGCCTCGTCAATTCTTTTTGGACTCAAATACTAATTGGAGTGCACTAGTAAATAACATTGCTTCAAAATAACATTGCTATTTTAACATAAAGTAACCTGGAATAAGAATAGCAATACAGTATCAAAAGCACTACATTCAGGTGCATAAATTTTTTTTTTTTGATAATTTCAGGTGCATAAAATTTAAAAAACAAAAAAACGAACAAACAAACTACCCTAAAGCATAATGGTATGCAGTGCATACTGTTTCAAGTTGGTTCTGAAATGAAGATGCACTTTGAGGCCTCCATTGGACTCCACTAACAAGAGGAGATGACACTCTTCCAGCAACTGGGCTTTCACCAATATTACCTGAATCAGTTGGGATAGCACCATCATTGGATTTTGAAACCTGCTGGAGTAGGATCCTGTTACTTGAAGGGGAAACTATGTTGTGAGTAAGACCACTAGTAGGAACTCTCTCATCAATGCTCAAGGTATTTCTCTTGCTCATGTCTGTTGCAAGAACTGGACTTGGATTTCCACTGGCAGAAGTACCACTCACCGAGCTTAAACCTATTGGATTAACAACGGATGCTTGATTTGACAGTCCTCGGTTGACTCCTCTCCCCAGTCCTTCAGGGATAGCAGGTGATGACCTCCGTCCAGGTAAGCCAAGGCTATCATCATCCTTAACTGAAGCTGTAGAGTTTATTAGTGAAGAACCAGAAGAAGTGTTGTCGATTGAACTGTTAATTGGAGCAGAAAGTATTGGTGCTGCAGCAGGCCCACCAACCAATGCCCGTGTAGTGGAATTCATACTGGCAGCTAAAGTAGATACTACTGATACCCCCAAACCAGCAGTTGATGATGCACTCACAGAAGATAATAAAGCTCTATCTTTTGAAGAAGGGGTTCCAGGAGGTAGATCAAGGTTACTTTCATCAGAAGCTGCTTCCTCATTTTGGTCTTGAGATGCACTCTGTTGAGAGTTTGAACAAGCAGCAATGGTTAGTGTGATGACATAAGATCCAACATACTAGAAATAGAGAACAGAGGGGGCGAGGGGTTGAAGGACAAAAATCACCTCCAATCAAATTACAGTGGGCATGATCTATTTTACAGTTAGGACAATCTGTTTGACAAGCCTATTGCATTACATTAGGCACCATAGCCAGAGAAGGCCTATTTTAACTAATCTTCTCTTAGTAAAATAGGATGAGAATGACGGCATACCGATATCAATGATTTGCTCAAAAAGAAAGTATGGCAATTCACAGGAAGCTATAGCTTCCACAAAGCTTCAACAAAGTTGATTCTGATGCATCATAGGACATTCGTATGGACATGAATTCATGCTAATTCAACATAAAATTTACTCTGGTGGATTTAAATCACATGAGGGAGAGAAGGACTCAAGATAAATATCCTAATTAACTTGATTTTCAAAAAAATTTTGCTCTTCCAAAATCCAATATAATAATGATGAATCACCAGTAGCATACGTATCTCAAGGACTGGGGGACAGATTGAAGATTTCTCTAGCCATTCATTCCTACTGAGAAACGCATGTAAAATTATATATATATATATATATATATATATTGCCAGAGAAGGCAGTAATCCATACAACCAACTCCTAAATAAAAATTCTCATCTTAGAGAAGAAATAACGATTCTAGCAGTGTCCATTGTTCCGTACTGCACAGAAATATCATAAACAATGATAATTATAATTGCCAACTGTTTCCATGATCAATAAATAATACTTACTGCTGCATTTGTATTTGATAAGGAATTCTTTATTGTGGTAGAAACAGAAACAACACCCTGGCAAAAGAAAAACAAGAAACAGATTTTTAACTTGAAAGAAACGAACTGCCCCTTCAGATGCCTAAAATGTCAGATTAAAAAATCCAAAATTGAAAGACTGAAAAGTAGATCAGTGAAGTACAAACATTAGAAACACTATACTTGTCAGAGGACAGTATGGATAAGACATGGAACTATTCACAATAAGATTTATCTTCAATACATCAAAGCTCTAAAAAGTCCACGCATGCATCTCATCTTTCTTATATTTAATTCAACCAAGTCAAAATAAAAATGCATGGTATTTTAAGGATGCATCCTATTGAGCTAGAGATTTAAATTACAGAAGTAATTATAGCTCTCCAAACACCAAAAAGTCCTCAATCCGAAGGCCTAACGCTCTCTGAGAACTCTATAGCAACTGATAGAAATAATGCAGTGTTGCATATAATTTCCAAATATCCTCTTACAATTAGTCATGAAACTAGGAATATAGACCGTGTCAACATTCAAAACGAAGCTTCTCTTTATTCTTAATTGTTAGTTGTGTGTAGAGATTTCAGCCAGATGAATAATTCTTAAATTTCTTATCAGAGTTTCCAACATCAACCTCAGTAAATACCAGGAAATAAATTGCATCTTGGATATTTTCCCTTTCTTGACCCAATAGGTACACCTTACATACTAATCAAGAGCAGTGCCAAAATGCCACGACAAAATATCCCATTTTCACCTAATTACCGTCAAGATTAAAATGATTTCTTGAATATTCACAATTGCCTGTAGAACAGGTTTAATATTGACCTATTCGTTCTTACTTTTACAAAGTACCATAATGAAAATTTCAAAACGAAGCTCATTCCTTCTTCAAAATTAGCTGAATCTAGGCAAGCATTGGAAAAATCAAAATGGTTTTTTAGTCGGCTATGATTCCTGCTCACAGGTGAAAACTGCCCAACTTGATTTTCCATCCACAACCCTTAATGCACCAGTAGCTATCAGAAAGTGTTATTCTTTTTGAAGGCAACTAGTAACATCATTAAGACAACAATGGCAGATAAAATGAATAAAGAATTGAGACAAAGCTATTTACAATGATGATGGTAACAAAGACTAATCAAATAGCTGATCAACTTAAAATCTACACCAGTGATGGAAGCATGTACTTGCATTGCAGATATTGTTGACTATTTAAAATTTAATGAGTCAGTGACTAACTATAATTTTGTCAGAAGTAAAGGTTACTGGAATTTGAGGAACTAAAGATACAGCTTTTACATTAAAACATTGGATAATAACATTTACATTCAAGGAAAAAATGGATAATAACATTTAAATACAAAGAAAAGGAAGACTTATTGGCCATAATATGTACAATATTTATTTTTAGGCAAAAGAGATATTCAAAGAGGAAACTAAGACCTAAAGACAAACACATGTATAAGGCTCATAAACTTCTCAAATCAATACAATTTCCTTTGACTAATTTGGCAATTCAAATTTGACATCAATTTTACAGACATGAGGTTCTAATACATTCCATGAGTTTCTCAACTATTTTACTTCAAAAAGCTTCTAAACCATTAGAAGGATCAAGTGAAATGGATTTATTTCAAAAAATGAAAAGAAGCTACCTTAATAAGATTAGAAGGACCGAGTGAAACAAGATCCTCAAGAGCTTCCACCTTGTCTAACGGTAAAGAGCTATAAAGTTCATCAACATCAGCAAACTCATCAAAATCTTCCTGCAATGAAATGGATGAAACTTCACATCGGTGACAGAATATGATTACACTGTGATAAATTATGAACACAAATGGATAGAGATAAACACCTGATTACGTTCCACATAGTCTTCTAGAAAATCTTTAAGATCATTAACTTGATCAGGACTTAGTTCATCATTATCCATTAGCCTCAAAATCAGTTCCACCTTCATTATATGAGCCTTATGCCGAACAACAGATGTCTCCAAATGTATCTGCAGCGGAAGAATCAATGGCTAGGCTGAACATATAAAGAAAATTCTAGAAACTGCAGTATAAGTAACAACAATTTTTCACAACAATATCTATATAGACAGTACAGAAATTTCTTGAAACAAACCAGTCGTGGAGGCCTAGTCTTTCCTTTTTTAACAGACAGCCCCTCGATCTCAGCTTCAAAGCTATCAATCTGACTCTCCAAGTCTGCAACCTACATGATTGATAGCAAAAGCACATATGAAAACTGCAAAAGTAATAAGCAATCCATTAATATCAAACAGAAGGTACACAACATTATATAGATAGCTGAAAGATGAAAATAGGTATGACTAATTGCATTAGCATTTTATAACGTGAAGAGAATGCAGGAACCAATCTGATTTTACTAGAACTATCTTGCAGCAATTTTATGGAAGAAGAACATAGAATGTGATTATTTATATGGGATACTGGATAACAGAACATAACCTAGCTATACTTACTCTTTTGCTGCTCAAACCTCTAAAAGACGTCTATCTCATTAGCAAGACAAGTTTAGGAATATCAAATATCATAGAACAAAAGAGAAACAGAAACTTAAAGAAAAACCATTATCTTATACTTCTGAATATAATACTCCTGGCGTCCAGCTAGAATGTCTTAGATAAAACCGTGGAAGGGCAAAGAAATGTATCATGGTAGGAAACAGATGAGCTAAACATATCAGTCATCTGCCTTACTACACAGGTTAAACCATTCATCCATTGTAACAGTTCAGTATTTGTAATCATACCAACAAAGGAAAAAAATATATAGCAATAGCTGGAAATGAAATTATCATTGCACCAAAATTGTCAAAAATAATTACAAAAATAGGCTCAAGGCTATGTAAGAGATGTAGCTGAAAAGTAAAATAAAGCAGTCCAGCCACATGTCAACAACAACATCAAGCAAAGTTACACTAGAATAAACAAGAAAGTGCTGAAGAAGTACACATCAGACAGTGAGATGAAACTGAAATGAAACGAATGGGAATAAGGATGGCGATCAAAAAGCAAAAAGGTGGAAATAATGCAAATCTTGTCAATTCAATTAACAGCATATGTGGCGCCAAAAAAGATTTAATGGCAAATAACAATTTTGAAAGTTAATGCCAAACTAATTTCATGCTTTCTTGAAAGCTGAAAGTGAAATAAAATTGGAAGAAAAATGAAACTAATAATAATTAGGAGCCATTCAATAGAGCAGTGCTGATCTGCAGATAACTGTTAGTAGACATACCACATTGTTCAACCAATCCCTTGTTTCTGCTTTAGCCTTCTCTTTTGGATCCTACAACATAATTACACATAATAAAAGAATGACAATGTGTGGAAAAATTAAAAATTTCATCAAGCTTAATCAAAATTTGTCCTTAAAGTGGCATTCAGATTAAAACAAATACACTAAAGTGATGCAATAGAAAAGAAAAAAAATTACGAAATGGAGTTTGCTTTTCGGGAAGATGACAGCAACAGCCTCAAAGGGTACAAAAGAAAGAAACATTCAGAAACACTTACTGCAAAGGGGAAGCAAGGATCACTAACAAAATTAAACAGCATTAAAGGAGAATATGGGGGGTTATGAGGCAGATCTCATGAACTTTGGAATTCATATAAAATACAAGACTTGATATTGGGAGGGCTGTCAAAAAGAAACACCAGAAGCATGCTTATTTCACAAATGAAAATATTGGCATGCTGATTACCACCATCATGCTAGCTTGACATGGGGGTTTAAAAGATTTTATTGTGATGCTGGACTAGAATGCAGCATATCTAGCAAACTAGGATGCTGAATCAGCCCACCCACCTTCCAAGAAGAATGTTTTTGGTAAAATGACCTTTTAAGTGTGACAATTGAAGATGCATAGAATATATGCAACTGAAGATGTGAGGACGTACAGTACAATGTATGTGTGTGAGAAGGAGCGGGGGCATAAGAAATTGTTCATCTAGACTGTGTGGATGGCCTAATTTTAACTTAAAGAAACACTGTGATTCATGTAGTTAAAATTAACAAAGAACTCTAGCAGCTAAGCATAATCACGAACTAAAAGGTGAACAAAAAAGATGTAAGTTCAAAATGAAGTTCAAATTTGGAAAAAAATAGAAAAACCACGACAGACAAACAGCAAAGCAACAACCCCAAAGTGAATCATCTGGTCTAACAGGAACAAACTAATATACATATAACAACAAACTAGAATACATATAACAAAGAAGGAAAGGGGTAGAAAAACAATGCAGGGTTTACAGTTTTTGGTTGTTGGCCTAGACCCTCCTTAGAGAAGGCTTTTGTTTTGGTCTCCTTCTCACAGACCTTGAATCTTTCCATTTCACGCTCAATCAGTTTTCGAGCGTCCATCAGAGCCTGCTCATAAGATGCACTAACCTAAGTTAAATATATCACAAAATCGACTGTCAATCTCATAAAAATAAATGATACACGTCTGTCTATCTGAATGGCATTAGCACTACAGCAGACAACAGAGTCAAACAAACAAGAGAACCGAAATTTCAGATCAAAACAGCTAGTCTGCTAGCCATTATCAATCCTATAAAAAATACTATGGAAACATGATAAACAAGAACAATAAAGTTGAGCTGATAAGCATTCAAGGAGCATCTTACAATGTAATGATCTCATTAGAAAAAATCATAACCAAAGAAATATAACTGTGTTTTTTTTTTTATGAAGTACAACAACTAGTTTAACAGGTAAATTACTCAAACATCTATTTAAAACATCACATGCATATTCTTCACTTTAGAATTCGAGATAAACTATCAAATAGAGCACAGGAAACCAGGAATCAATATTTTATGACAAATAGATGCCATATAAAGGGGATACACACATGTAGTTATACTGAATGGAACATAACAAATGAAGAGGTACACATAGATAACTGGAAGGTAAAGCAGAACATGAAAATATGACGTATGAGCACAATTACAAACCTCCAATATCTGTACTGAACACAATTCAGACACTCACGTGCAATGTGGCATGCTCCTTTGTAGAAAATTGGGAATAGGTTGACACGCTCTAATATATGATGACATGACCAAAGCAGCCTATTATGATCTATTTACTTGGTTAAGTAGTTCAAACAAGGAGAAGATTTAATACCACTATACAATATCAAAATGGTTCAGTTGCTCGTAAGTCGTAATCATACAGATCTTATTTACTATCAAGAGGTCCAGAAGGTAATGAAGCACTCAGCATAGTGGTATTTTTCACTATCTAAAAAGAACGTACATATCAATCATTTCAGAAACATTACAATGAAAGATTAACGCATACCAAAGCAAGGATTTCACTATATAAACTAATGCCAGCAACAAATTCTATTAACACATGATTACAACTTAAAGAAAGACTTGATGACCTCCTGGCAATACTTACAAGAAAAGTAAGATACACGCTGTTGACAGAAAAATTGCCAAAAAATTGAACTGATAGAGGAAATGCAAAAATCATAAATAAAGAAAAAAGCACAAAAGAATTTTTATGTGAAAACTGGAAAACCGTTAAAGAGGGAAAAATCACAATGCCATTCTTGGCAGTTCTAAATCAACTAGGTTGTTTATTTGAGTTCAACAAATACACATAAGAGTAATATAATAAGAGGAGAAAGAGCACCTATCTTCTGTGGGGGTATTCCATTGATTTGCGTACATCAGCCATTTAGTGCCAGAGAGATCAAAACACTGCTAGATGATTCGGGTGACAGGTAATCCAATAGAAGGAAGTGGAAGAAGTGGTCGAGTATCCGCCGAGAAGCCCTTCCCGCATTAGCTCGTCTACTATTTATAGACAAATTTTAAGTAGTAAAGAGGTAACTTTATCTTTGGATATCTACAGCTTTTACTCTCTTCAATGTGATCAAAAAGGTTCGACCAGTGGCTAATTAACAATTGCCTATCATCTGTTTACCTCAAGAGACGAAACGTCGCCAGATATTCACAACAGGGACCCACAATCTGGTTCGACGACTATTTTATGCTATTCGACAAGCCTTCCAAAGCTTATGTTCATCCATTCTTGTTTGCAAAGGCCAAAAGGAAAGTGATTGGACAAGTTTACGATCCATATTAAAAGCCCAAAACCATGATCAACACAAATTTATCTATATCAGTAACATAGCATCTAAATTCCACGTAATCGCCTCAGCTGGGGTTGAATTAAATTCAGATTATAATCTACACGCCTCAGGCATGAAGCCAGAAAGTAAATGCGAGTCATTAGTATCTAATAAAACCATGACTACCCCAAGAACAGAGACATGAATCCTCAACTGATATTGGCCAGATCAGTGAGATAAACATACAATTACACCAATTACTCGCCTCATGATATTGGCCAGATCAGTAAAGTCTTCCAATTAGGTTAAAACCATTAGTTAAGCAGAATCACGTTCAGAAAACATTTTCATGCTCGTCTTTATCTTATCTGTACAAAAATGCAATAACTGAAATGATATAATCAACAGAACAGGTGTTCTCGATGCAAACAAAAGCAATAATCACTAAAAACTGTAGAAAAAGTAGAACCGATAGTGTGCAAAAGTGGAAGACTGATTTGCACCTTCTTATCCTTAATTTCACTGGACTGAATCCAAGTCTTGATCTGATCTCGGTATCGCTGGAGTTTCTTGATCTCCTTCTTGAGATCTGCCTCGAACTTCTCTTTCTGGTTGGCATTCTCTGTGTCGTAGACCTTGTTCCAGATGCTGTCGAAGATTTCGACACCCTCCTGGACCTTCTTGAGGACCCGATCAATCTCACCCTGAAGCTTTCGGCTAGCTCCCATGGCGTAACTCCGGCGTGGACGATCGGACTGCAGGGAATGAGCATCCAAAGGTTTCGGCACTCTCAGAAGGGAAAGAGAACGGCGCGCACAGAGAGGGAGAACGAATTAGAAGGCTGGGAATCTAAGTTCGCGAAGAAGACCACCGTGGATAAACAAATAAATAAAAGAAATATTAATTGTTTTTTATAAAAAAATTAATTGTTAGTTTCACTTTCAAAAATAATATTTACATATATATATTTATTTTAAAAAAATTACATATATTTACTGTTATCTAATTATTTTATATATTCAATACTTAAATTTTTAATATTATATATTAACTTAAAAATTATCATTTTTGCACAATTTAAAATACAAATTTGTGACATAAATATAATAAATAATATAATCTTTATATTACTTTTTAATTATATAATATTAAAAATTTAAATAACAAATATATAAACACTATCATTTTTATAATATAATTTTGAGTTCTCTGACACATATAAAAGATAAATATTAGTGATAATAATATAAAAATAATATACAAACAAATAAAAAAATTTAAAAGTACTATATAAATTAAGTAAATGATATAGATGTCTTGTAAAGGAAGGAAAAACAGAATTTTAAAGAAAAACAGAAAAACAGAATTTATATATAATATGTGAATTTCTGCATAATCCGACCTTAGCTCAGTTGGTAGAGCGGAGGACTGTAGTTATTTGACAGGTATCCTTAGGTCGCTGGTTCGAATCCGGCAGGTCGGAAATTTTTTTGGCATTTTAAAAACATTAATTTATAATTAAAAAACAAGATATATTTGTTTGTAAAATTTAATTTTTAATTAGATTAAAATTAAATTTAAATAAAAATATATTTTATTAAAAATTATAAATAATATAAAATAAAGTTAATTATTATATTAAAATATATAAAAAAATATGATATAAATTAATTATTATTTTAATATATATATTAGATGTGAAATAAATTAATTATATAATTTATTTGAAATTAAATTGATTAATTTTAACAGCCTCCTCTCCTTGTTTGAGCGATGCTTCTCTTCTCCTTCGGTCGTCTGATTCCATGTCAAGATACTCAAAACACAGTTCTTCAACGACCCTTTCCTCCTTACACGCCTATCTCTCCTTCAAAAATCTTGTTCTTTCTAAGAGAATTCTCATGAGTTTCTCCAAAAGACCACCTTTTTTTCTTGTGGAATGAAACCATCAAAGGGTTCTCAAGAAATGAGTTCTTCAGGGAATCAATCGATCTTTACTATCTACTGGTTTCTCGGGATGTTCAGCCAAATGAATTTACGTTCACGTTCGTTCTTCCAGCTTGTGTTGGTTTGCAGTCGCTTGCCGGTGGACGCAGAGTTCATGAAGATATTGAGAGGACGAGGATGCAATGGAATTTGATTGTTGCGACAGCCATTGTTGATATGTATGGGAAATGCCGGGAGATTGTTGCTGCCAAGAAGGTGTTCGATGAAATGCTGCAGAGGGCACAGCTGCTTTCAATGCGATGATTGTGAGGTGAGCCAATTTTGGATGGTAGCATTAAATTATTTTTGTTCACATCTTATCTTGTGCTGTAATTATATTTTGGCTTTCTGATCCATGGAAAAGTGAGTTCTTGATTCAATTTCCTTTACAATTGTTCACTGGACATAATATTTGCAAAACATGTAGTCCAATCGTGAGAAGCAATTCCACTTCCATCACATCAGATTGTTCGACTTCATCAACTAATGGAACAAGGAAGAAAGGTGAAAAACAAGATGTGGGTACACGCCATAATAGATACCTATATTTTGTTTACTGAGCATTTCTAGATAGAGTTCATCATTATTGTGCTTCTTCGAGAGATGAAATTACTGAAACTGTCGCTGTCTACCTAATCAAGCTTACTCTTCTCCATTACGCTTTTAAATGTGAAAAACTTCCTATGTCATTCCCCCAAAGAAGAATCTAAAAGACTGAAAACCTTGTTATTCCTAACCATCAACACTGAACAACTCTTAGCAATTGGGTGTGACTTCCATAGAAAAGATGCGTTGAAAAGATGTAAACTCCAATCCACCTTGTCATCTGAAAGAACCTCCATTAGGCAATATATCAGGGCAACCGAACTCGGGGAAACCTAAGATGACACCATCCTTAAAAAATTAAAAATCTTAGCAAACTCCTGGACATGCAAAAATATCCCAAATTAAAGGTAAGGGATGTAGATAGCAACCTTGCCTCCCCTAGATGTTTTCAACTTCATTAGTGTACATCAAGATGGTCAAATTGCAATATCCTTACCTGTTGGAGAAGCTAATCGTCATATCCCTTGGCATCATTGGCATCGAAGGAATCGTGGCTTTGTCCGAGAAGAGGAAGAAGTAGGAAGATGCTTTCAATCTCACCTTGTGAGTTGTTTACTTTCTTCTTCAAGACTCTGCTTCCTTCCTTAAGTGACACAATCTGCCTTTTTAAGTACTCCTTGAAATAGCCAGGATCTTAATGCCTAAAATCAAACTTGCAGCCTCGGTAAGATGATGGCATCATGAAAGGTTAGCAGGAATTACCTCACGTTGCCAAATGGTACTTATGATCCTATTTTTTTCATCAAGGAGTAGATCAGTTCATATTAGGTATTCCATTTTCATTTTTGAACTCAGGATACTCAGTGGCTTGGCTGTGCATTCAACATTGAAGTTGAAAAATGTCACAATTTTGACACCAAGTAAATCTAGCATTTCATCTTTTAAATTTTCTTTCTAATGACCCAATAGTGTAATTTCTTCTCCTCCCTATGGATGGAGCTCTACCACAGCTATTAAAGGATTCACCTTCTACTCTTCTATTGAGTCATCGGGAGGGTATTCACGGGATGGACAATGGAGCTTCAACTTTTGGAGTTTTCACCTGCTTCCTCTTCTTGGCAAAGGTATGCAACGATTGGGAGTTTTTGAGTGAAGGTTCAAGTTGCTAACAATTGGCAACTCTGTTGCCCTTCCTAGAAGGCAAACCAACTCTAAAAAATAGTCATCTTGTCAGGTTGTACTTAAGAGGTCAAGTGAAAATCCAACTCATCATCCTTTGGGGTATTTATACACCTTTGGCAAGGGTTACAGCAATCGTAGAGAGTTTTATACTAATAATTAATGCATTCACAAATAAAATATTGTACACCAGAAGAAAGGCGATTTGGTATCATGCAAATGGTATAGGCCATACATGTGGCCTCCATCAAAATAAGGGAATCATAATTGATGTTAAAGTTGAAAATCGCCAAGCCAAAGATTTTTAATCAACATAATTTTTATTTGACAATCTTGCATTAACTTATGACATTAGATCTAACAAGATAAAGGACATGCTAGAAAATCAACCTCAAGTCCCCATAAACTGGCGTTGTTATATTCAGATCACATACATGTTGGGAGATAAGATAGCTTGGGTACTATTGGCTATACTCTACATCATCATTATATTCAATATTTTCAAAGCTATAAATAGGGGGATAGAGAGGATTACACTTCTGAGTTTTCATTTCATTTCCTACACAGAGAAGGCATCTCCAGGCTCCCCTCCAAGGAAGATTTTTAGGTTACTTGTTCAACTTCTATCATTGTCCAAGTCTTTTCTGAAATAATCCTTGTAATCACTGGTTTTCCTTGTATATCCACACTTCAATCTTTTTCTAGTATTATTTAATCTGCCAACCTCGGTACCATGATTCTTTCCAAGCATTCAGGTTTCAGACAAAAATTGTCTTTTATTTTTCCAAATTTATTGTTTGATCTTTCATCAGTTTGACTTAATTTTGCATCAATAAGTTTGGTTAATTCTTTTTAAATTATTATTTTTGTACTTTACTAAATCTAAATCCTAGAGAATTTTTAACTTTGAACTTATTGATGTTTTTTAAAACTGCAGTTGAGACTTAGCTGTGGCTCAATCTCAGTTAAGGGTTGTGCTAAACAGCGTACGTTTCTGATTTCTCTAACATTGCAGGTACGTTATCAATGGTAAATATGAGGAAGCTTTGTCAACCTTTGAGCAAATGCAAAGATCTGAACTGCAATATGATGCACAATGACTATGGTTAGCATCCTCCAAGCTTGCTCCTCCCTTGGTGCCCTTCAACACGGAAGACGGATTCATGAACGTTCACTTGACTGCTGCTCTTATCAATATGTATGCGTGTTGCAGATGCACAGAAGAATCCAAGAGAGTTTTTGACAAAATGCACAGGAGGGATCTCATTTCTTGGACTGCAATCATCTGTGCTTGTTGAAGATGCAGAAATTCTTTTCAATCAGAAGTTGGAGTCTGGGATTAAGCCTGATAGTATCGCATTCATTGAAATTCTATCAGGTTTCAGCCACAAAGTAATGGTGGAAGTAGGGCTGAAATACTTCGAAAAGATGACTGAAGAATATCGCATTCAGCCTACATTAGAACATTGCAGTTGCATGGTTGATTTGCTTGGCAGGACAGGGAAACTGTAAGAGGCCGAGAGGTTCATTAAGGAAATGAGCATGAACCCAAATGTCAGTGAGTAGATTTTTGAAGAGATCTTGAGGAAGGATCCCAGCAATGCTGGCTGGTATGTTCTCATGTCAAACATCTATGCAAACCCAAAGCATTGGGATGGTGTTGCAAAGATGAGAATGTTGATTAGGGAGAGAAAAGCCTCGAAGAATCCAGGGTGGAGTTCGATTGACATTGAAGTTAAGGTGCATTGTTTCATTGTGTTTGATAGATCTCACCCTAGCTCGATGGAGATTTATGAGTTTTTGAAAGATTCGATGAGAGGATGAGAAGAGTAAGTTATGTTGCAGAAACCAAGTGTGTGTTTGTAAGCTCGGGTGGGTAAGCAAATCAAGGTATGCTTTTAGAATTCTCATCAACTCAGGCAACAACCAATTTATATCAAAGGCTGAACATCCGAGATTAAAAAAAATAAGAAAAAAAGAGAGAAAATTTTCATGAAAAGAGCAAGGAGACAAAATCCACCGTATAAGACGGTTCCGTAATTAGTTTACAAAGTAAAAATAAGTATGAGGAAGTGAAATAAAGAGAAAATCTATGGAATTCTGTATCATTAGGCATATGAAGTTGAACAATTCTTGAGGTTGAAGATAAAGCCTGGTGTAGAAGAAAGTATCCTCACTTTTGAGGTAGAATCAGGTCAAGCTCCCTTTCACCTGCCCTCATCATTACGAAGTTCTTTTCTTTTTCGCGAATTTCCTTCCTCATTATCACCTTCATTTGTAACCACTCTTCAACGAATAATTGACCACTAGTGGTGAAAGTGAATTGAATGTTAGACAAGTTACTCTTTAGTTTGGCTCGATAAAAGCTTGTTTATATTCTTTTGTTAATCTTAGCAAACAAACTTAAATACTCTATTGAAAACCCGAATACTGAATGAGCAATCTCGAACAAATATGTGTTCCTTTTTTTTTTTCATGAACAAAGGTATTTATGTTCGTGAATATATGAAGATACTTATGTTTGTGAATATGCTTGTGATGATACTAATATAACAATAATAATGAGTGTATTGTTATTGTTATTGTTCTTATTATTACTATGTTTAAAAGATGATCTGTATTTTTTTATTATTATTTAAAGTGAAAATTGGATAAAGTTTTTATTTATAGATAATTGATGTAATATAAGTTAAAATTAATATTATTAATTTTAAATTAGTTTTTTTTTATAAAAAAAATTTTAAATTAATTTTAAATTAGTTAAACAAACATAAGAGGAGTCAATATCAAATAAAATTAAATCTATCAATTATTCAAAATTCTCTCACCTACCACAACGGACGGAAGATTTAAATCACTTGGTACAAATATTCGTCACAAATAATTAAAACAACAATTAAACCAAATCCCATGAAAATTACAAATTAATTTATTTTCCTGTAACCAAACAACAATTAAACGGAATACCTTGAAGGCCGCCGGCGCCGCTTCTCAGAGTATGAGGTCGGCCATCGACGGCAGGCGCCGGAAGTAATTAACCGCAGCCGGCGGCATGTCCCCCCTGAACCTCGGATGCCGCAGATAGTAGAAGCCCCACGCCGCCGCCACCAACCTGAACGGCACAGCGTAGAACACCGCCGCCGCCGCCACGCACGCCGTCACAAACATCCCCGTCGCCCGCGGATCTCGCCACGTCACCATCGCCTCCACCCTCTCCGCCATCGCGGCCACATCCCCCATCAGTGTCTGGGCCCTTCCAGCCACCGCCCTCAGCCGGTCGTACCTCGCCTTCACCAGCTCCGGAGACCTGCTGGTCGGAAACCGATCCATCTCCTCGTCCAATTCGTCCATCCCCACTCCGTCGACGCATGAAAGTTTCGGGTCGATCCCCCCCGGCCCGCCCGCCCTCCGCCGGTAGCGCCACGCCACCACTATGCTCATGTACAACATCACCGTCGGCAAGATCAGCTCCGGCCGCAACACCAATGCGAGCAGAAGCAGGTGTGCCAGCATTGTGGTCACCGGATGCTCCCACGTGCGCATGCTGTAAACCCATCGCGCGGCTGCCGCGACGCCGGAAAGGCAGCCAACGATGCGGAACCAGTTCGCCCGGCTGCGCCGCATGCTCCATAAATGGGCGTCGCTGTCCAGCATCTGGTGCACCACCTCCGCTCCCAACGGCGGCTCCGATCGCTCCAGGCGAGCTGCCACCGCACGGATGGCGGCGTGCCGGAGAACGTCCTGCTGGGTGGCGCCAAGCGGCCGGGCGAAGTGCATCCGTGGAAGCACCGGCGTGGTGTAAGCTTGGAGTAGGCTCAGCCAAGAGGTGCAGCTGAAGCGAATGGCGAGCTCGAGCTCGCCCATCTTCCTTGCCCCGAGGGGCGTCACGACTATGAGCGGGAACGAGGTCGTATAGATTCGGTTGGTGCAGAGGGTGGAGAGGCGGATGCGAACTTTACCGATGCGCGAGTCCTTCGGTGATTTACCGCCGGCTGGGGCGGTTGCTCCGGAATTGATCCGGGAGTTGTCGAAGACGGCGACGGTGAGAACAGTGCAGGGGTCGAAGACGTCCCAGGCGTACTGTTCGTTCCAGCGGGGGTTGAATTGGTCGATGATGGTACGGGTTCGAACCCATTTCGAGCCGTATTTAAGGACGACGTAGGCGTCGGTGGAGCCTGAAGCGCCGTCGGCGGCGAGTTTCACGGGGAGGAGGTTGGAGGCTCCGCGGACGCCGACTTGGAGGAGGCCGATGGCGGGCTTTGAGGGCTGCTTGGAGGCGGCGCCAACAGCCGCCTCGTCGAGCACGTGGTACCCGCCCTCCAGGCAGAGGCGGACGTGGATGCGGCCGGCGTACGGATGTGCCTCGTCACCAGAAAGGTTCAGCCAACGAGACTGCGGCTCTGCGAGGTTGTCTAGGCGGCGGTGGATGGTGACGAGCGGCACTTTTGCTTGGCCGATGGTCTCCCCTCCGGCGGTGGCGTCTTCCACGGAGATTGTGAGAAAGGGGTCGAACGGCTCGGCCGCGACGAAGATGAGGTCGTCGTTCCAGCTCGGGTTGGCAGCGGAGGAGGAGGAGGAGCAGAGAGGCATTTTTGCCGTCTTAAAGATCTGCCCGCCGAGCTGGGCCTTGACGTACAGGTAGAGGCTGCCGCCGGCGGCGGCCGGAGTGCGGGATTTTTTGTCCGGTCCGGTGTAGAGACGGAGGTCTTGAGTCTGGATGACGGTGAGTCGGAGGTACCAGAGTTTAGGGGAAAGGTAAGCTTTTGAGCGGGTGTGGACGAGAAGGCCGCCGGAGTCCGACTGCCATGCCTCTTGGAAGAGCTCATCGGCCTGGGAGCCGATCCATACAGCGACCATCACGTCGGCGGCGGTCTCCGGCGAGGAGTCCTCCAGGGTGTACCACTGCGGAGCAAGGGGGCTGTCCGGCGGCGAGCGCTTCGGAATTTCAGAGAGTTCAAAGGAAACCGTGCCGAGGCTGGCTTCGGCGACGGCATCGCCGTCCTTCTCTTCTAAGACGGAGATTTCGAGAGCGGTGGAGCTCAGGCATTCTTTGCGAAAGGCGAAAACTTGATCCCACTCCAAGCTCAACTTCACCGCTCTCGTTCGAGCGATGTGGGTGCCGATGACGATTTTGGCTAAGACAGATCGTTCGCCGGCGGCATCACCGCCGCCGCCGTCTTGCTTCGCCTTTAGGAGGCGGATGAAGAGGTAAGGGACGCGATCAACGAGGTCATAAGAGCCACCGGCTCGCTCGTTCCTGTGCGGCTTGATCTCAAGGTCGCTGAAACCGGGATGCTGCAGTTTCCTTGCAGGAGACTGCAACACAGCCGTCGCCGTCGCTGGAGTTCTTTTCTTCTCATCCTTCTTCAGGGGATTCTCCTCTGTTTTCTCAGTCTCCTCAGGCTTTTTCGCCTCTACTTTCGGATCCTCCGCGGTTTTCTCTTCTTCAGTTTTCCTCTCCTCCACGGAATGTTTCGCCTGCTCGTCCGCCATCTTATCCTCCGGCGCCGGCGTAGCCTCACTCTTCTGTTCACCGTCCGGCGGGGCATCGAAGGGCTGCAGGGGAGCCTCGTCGGCGTAATATACCTTGAGACCGATCTCCCCTTTAACCTGTGAAAAGACGCTCCGTTTCTCCAAGGGATAGTAGATCAGCGACTCAGCTCCCGATTTAGCGAACATGGATCCAGTAATCTTGACTTTCCCGAGGAAAGTACTCCGGCGAGCATTCTTCTTGTCGTTGTAAATGTTGACCTCCAGAGTTTTGGCGGCCATGGAGTCCGGATCGTGGACGAAAAACTCGTGCTTCTCGTCCCACTGCGGATTTAAATCTCTGAGCTTCGTCTTCGTCTTCCTCCTCTGGCCATCGAAGTCCACCACAACGTACGCGCTCGCAGTGCCCTGTCCGTCCTTAGGCATCAGGTTCCTTGCGTTGCATACCTCCACTACCAGCCTCCTCCCACCACCATTCGCCATTTTTTCCGGCTACGCTTCCAAATCTCAGGCGAGCGAGTGCGAAGAGCGAGCGAGAAAGACACAGAGGGAGACGTGGAAAGAGGTAGTCGACCGTTAGCAAAGGGCAAAATGGGTGGAGTTGGTTTTAAAAGACTTGGGCCCGCCACGTCAGCAATGCCACGTCGGATCCACTTGAAGAGCCGGAATAACGTATATACGTACCCATGGATTTCCCCGATATCACAATAATACCACTCAAACGCTTAACCAGTAATTCTCTGTATTTTCCGCAAATTACGATACTGCCACTAACGGAGCGGATGCACAATTTCCGTGCCACCGGGCCCGGGCCCGGGCCCAACACACTTTTTTTGCTAATATTCGGTAATTCAATATCAAATTTTATAAAAAAAAAAGTAATTCAAATTTACTTGACTTATTATTACGCAGCTTCATAATTTTAAAAATATATCAAATAGATTCTCAAAATTTACTGTATAGATTATTGTGATTTTAATATTTATAAAAAACTTTCAATAAGGTTCAATTAAATATCTTTTGTTAAATAAAATTTTTAATTAAAAATTATAAATTTTTTTAATATAAAATTACAATTGTATCTCACCTGGTCCTCGCACGGTGGGATGCCGGAAATCAAAAATATGGAAGGTTAAAAAATAGTATTTTCGTAATTTTAATAGTATTTAACAGATACCGTGACAGAAGGATCACAATGAATTATACAGTAAGTTTTTTGGGATGACATATTTTTAAAATTGTGAACCTGCGTGGCAAGTCGAATAAACCTCAATGGCCTAAGTAAAATTACCCCTATAAAAATCAAATTTTTTCTTCATAAGTATTTAAAATCGAACTTTAACTTATATTCAGAATACAACAATACATATTAAAGTTTTATAAAAAAATTATACATATTTTCAAAAAAAAAGCACAACATTACATATTTATATTAAAAAAATTATTAGATTCGGTTAAAGCTTAAACTCAGATATTCGATATCCAATCAGGAAGTACTGCATAAGTATATTGCAATAGCACCACACGTAAAAAAATCATTTTCTCGTTGTTTCGAATACATTTTTTCTTTATACGAATGCTTTATATAAGCTTTTAACATTTGAATATATTTACAAAGAAATAAAAGAAATAATGGGTTGTATAAAGTAAAAATAATGATCATACATACTAATTTATTTATGTCTACAAAATAAAATATAATTCAAATAAAATATCATATTTGACATTATCATTTAAAATAGTTATATAATATAAAAAAAATTCATACATAATAAAAAAAAAATTAAAAGATTTGCTATTGAAGAGTGCTGGTATAAGAAAAAATTTTAAAGTAGATATTTAAACATATTTACTTGTATATTCACTTATGCGGGATAATATTTAGCAGTTTAAAAAGAAAAACTGGTTTTTTTTGTTCATAAAATAAATACTGATTTAAATTATCTATCAAAAAAATTGTTGATATAAATTTGTGGAGCATACTCAACCCAGTAGAAAAAAAGCTTATAATTAAGAAGTTTCTAGTTAGAATAATGTCATTATAATTTTTAATTTGGGTGAAAAAAATTATGATATTTGAGATAAAAGAATAAAAGAAATATCGATGTAAATTTCTATTGAGGACAGCTAGAGGAATGACGTAATTCTACGAAACAAAGAGGAAATCGTCTCCAAAAGGCCAACAACATCGAGCAAAAAAATAAATAAATCAAACCATCAAATACATGATCAAGTAAAACATAAAACGTAGTTTGATGAGTTAAATGAACAATCGTAGAAGTGACTAATAAGAAGGAAGTTATTCAATCTAGAATAATCTATCGTTTAAAAATTGTATACTCAAGAATGTCATTCGACTAGGTTAAACCGTTCGACTAATCGAAGGTCTCCTCAGTGGGAGGAGTTTATATGCAAATTTAGGGAAAGACCTGCAAGTTAGTTGGAATTCATTTACTTGAACTAGGTACTTTTCAAGAGGCCATTTGGATCAAAAGAATGTCATCTGAAAAAAGAAGTCTACCTGATTTCAAATAGTTGTCAATGCATTGTTAGTTAAAAGTGAGTGACTTCGGATCTTTGATTCTATTCAAGTGGACAGTTGTGATTTAGTATACCACATCTAATCTTGGAATGAGTATGAAAAGATTAACAATACTGTTTTATCTCCCGAGTTATTTTGCTGGATTAGTCACTCAATGTGATGCCTGTAGCCGAAGAGAGTGGGAAGTGATTGTCGAGTGATGTCCTAAGATAAAAAAATTACTGAGGCAAAATTTGACTCCTAGCAAAGTGCAGCTTTTGGCAAGTTTCTGGCTTCGTTTGGTTCGAGGCAAATTTTTTACCCAATACAAATTTCAACTATAAAAATTAACTTTATTTCACATTTAATACAAATATAAATATTAAAATTTAAAGTATTTCATATTTTATACACTTTCTAGTATTAAAATAAAATTTTCTCCCATTAAACTTAAAAAATAAAATAATTTTTCTCTTATCCAAAAAAAAGCTCGAACCAAACAGAGCCTTTAGGTTGAATAATGAGTGGTAAAAGGGGCACAGGAATGAATCATCCCATATTAGAAATGAATGGAGATCCTAAGCTGTATAAGTAGATAACGTGATCTCAAATGGTAAATACACTTTTTGAGAAAAAATCGTAAGGCTAATGATAAAAAACTCCGTAGTTAAGCGTGCCTGGATTAAAGTAACATTAGGATGGGTGATCACCTGGGAAGCACTCAAATCACATAATTTTTTTAAAGTTAAAGCGAACAAAATCTCTATATTGAGATCACGATATGTTACACTCAAGATTTTTTGTCTTCATCTAGACCCAATAAAAAAATTGAATCAGATTGATTGAGAGCGATTCTAATCTATTACTATAAATTACAATTAAAATTGAATTTAAGGCTTTTATGCCTAAGTTCATTTGAAATAAGAAATATCAGTTAAAGAACCAAAAGATCAGATCTTTACTTGTTATTTTTTGCAAATTCTTTTTTTTTTTGTAAATTATGTAATATATAATTATAATTTCATGAATGGTGAGGTAAGAGTGGGAGGCTGCAATTTTGGTGTGAACAAATAGAAATGGAGATCATGGGACTGTGATGAATGTGGTGGTTTCATAACTTTATATTCTCATACACTAATTAATTTCCTTGTGAATTTACTTGATCTTAAATGAGATGAGATATTTGCCCATTAATTTGTTTCTCCTTTAATTTAGCTATAATTTTTATTTTTTAAAATATTTAATTAAGATCTCTATTTTTTTTAAAAAAAAAATAACTCAAGCCTCTATTTTAAACTTTAGGATTCATGCTGTCCCCTTTATTTTTAGTTTCATTAAACCTAGATCAGTGTAAAACAGTACCACCTAACATTTGCCCTAATTTTTTATTAGGACAATTACATTTATAACACTACATTCAGTAAATATTATAAATTTTATGCTTAAGGGCTCATTTAGTTTAGGCTTTTTTTTTGTCCAATAAAAATTTTAACTATAAATTTTAACTTTATTTCATATCTAGCATAAATATGAATATTGAAATTAACTTTATTTTATATGTTACATACTTTTTAATATTAAACTAAAATTTGTTTTCTATTAAATTTATAAAATAAAATATTTTTTTTCTCTTATTCAAGATTCAACTCTCGAACCAAATAAGGCCTATTTATGAAAAACTTCAATTACAAATTATATTTTATATACCTGATTTTTATTTGTAAGCATTATTGATTAGAATAGAATATTCTTTTTATACAATATAATTAGTTTTTGGCATAAGATAATTTAGCTGTAACAATAAAGTTAATTGGCATTAGATAAGATCATTCACTTTAATTTTTGTTGACTTTTGGATTGTCATCATTTTGTCCTAAACAGCTAGATATCATCGTTAATTTAAATGATTAGATTTTTATCTAATTTAAATTAATAATTAAAATCTAATTTTTTTACTATAATTAAAACAAGTGTTAAACCTAGATAAGATAATATAATGAGAATAAATAAAATGTGTAAAATATAATTTATAATTTTCGTAAATTTTATAATTTTGGAGAAATGAATATAAAATCTGTAATATTTACGAAATATGATCTTCTATATGTAATTGCCTCTTTATTATTATTTAGTTGGTTATGGGCCTTACACGGCCCAATAAGCCTGGCCCAAGTGCCGGCCTGCTTCTCTGCGGCAGGATTTCATACGCCCTACCGATATCGGCGGCCGCAGAGCTCGTCTCTTCTTCGATTGCGGCGGAAATTATGGATGCCAGCTCCGTGATTTCCCTCTCTTCTTGCAAAACCCATCTCTTCTTCGATCCCTGCAATTCATTTTCGTCATATTCTTCTCGCAAGCCCTTAGCTTCTTTCCCTCAAAGTCCCCGGGCCAATTTCCCGAAAGCTCTCGCCTTTTCTTCACTCTCCCGGCCTTCTGACGTTCGCTCTCGACCTCGCGCCGTCGCCGTGGCCTCAGAAACGACGGCGGGCTCTCCGTCTTCTTCAAAAGGAAGTTTGATCAAGTTGGATAAGAGCGGGCGGTTCTGTAGCCCGAGAGCCGCAAGGGAACTCGCTCTGTAAGTCAGGGGTTGCTTGTTATGTTTTCCGCCTTTTGCCTTTAGTTCTTATTTGTGCTAGTAATGAATGCGAACCATCAAACAAATTGGTGTCAGCTTGATTGCTTATGCTGCGTGCTTAGAAGGATCTGACCCTGTTCGCCTCTTCGATAAGAGGGTAAATGCAACGCGAGGTAGGTTGACTTCGCTACTGCTACTTGTTCTAATTATTGATTTTCTTAATTTTTTTTTTGGGTTTTTTCTTTGAATTATATCATGGTGTAAATCACTTGGGTCACGTTTCTTAGGGGATACAATTTGTGGTTTCAGTGCCTGGTTATGTCTTTGACAAATCTTCTCTGTTGCAATATGATCACATGAGCTTTAGTGGGGAACCCATTCAGGTGGAAACAGAAGAAGAGGCACAGGAGCTAATGCGAAAGAATGAAAGGAACTCAGCTAGTGGTAATGTTGTTTATCATTGTTTCATACAGTCGAAATATATCCTAGAAATTTGATTGTATATTGTTCCTCCTTCATCTTTTGAGCAAACTTGGGCATCATATCTTTGGCATGCTTAGCTAGTGCTTGAAATGAATGCGACCATATGTTAGAACAGTGAAATATTTGAATTTTGAAATTGTTTTGGTTGTCTTTTGAGACATGTGAATATCTGAAGTGGCTGTCATGCACTCGAATGTAGTGAGAGAGAAGTTAGAAATACTCGGTGTGTTTGGAGATATGTAGGTGAAATTTGTTCAAGCGCTTAAATTTTGTGTGCCTTTTCTTCTTCCTCTTTCTCTCAAATGCTGAAAAATGAATGGAGGATAGAAGAAGCTTGGGACCAATTAATATTCTTATTTATTCATTCAGTGTTAACAGGAGTAGGTAGTGACATATTGACCTAAACTTTTGGTCAAACTTTGGTAAGATGCAACAGAGATTTGTAAAAGTACAAAGTCAAGAAAGATACAATGTATGGAATGTTGCATGATAGCACAGCAAAATATTGCCTAAGATATATTGCCTAATATTTTTGATAATTTTATAATAGTTCCATCAAAGATATCTAATACACTTCATTTAAGTTGGAGCGTGGACACATGAAATGCCCAACTTGTTGAGAAGTTGATGAATTTGATCACAACAAGGCCTTGATACATAATTCTACAATTCTAAATGATGCCTGGTGTGGACACATATGGAGCCCGTTATGGTCAGATTTATCAGAGACGCGCCAAAGTTGATCCAGTAAACCCTATTTGGTTGGACTGAGTTGTGTTTAGTTCAGTTCGGTTGAATCATAACTAGTCGAGCCTGCTTGATTAAGTCAATCGGTTTGAATTTGAAATTTTTCTGTTAGTTAGACTTGGCTAAAATTTAAGAATTTTATTTTAAAACTAGATTTTATCTAATTTTACAATGAATTATTTTAATTTTAAGTTAATTTAGTTCGATTTTGCCAAATTAGAGTTGTAGCATTGGGAATTTTCCTATTTATAGGTCTGGAGTTTATATATTTTTACTTGCTTGATGAATAAAATTAATTTGCCTTTTTTTAGTTTGTGGAATTTGAATCATAATTCATGAAATTGAATCGATTTAAATTCCGGAAGGAAAGAGCTAGTTAATGGTGGAATGATTTTAGGTGATCTGTAGCACTTGAATCAATAATTCATTTATACCTTTTGGTGAGGAGGCGTTACCAAAGTAATTAGGTGATTGTTAGGCTTAGTTTCACGAAGCATATTCATCAAAATTTGATGTTATCCTGAAGTGAGCCCATTGAATGGAATGACTGCTCTTGAGATGTATTAGTATTGATTAGCCCAACAATGGCGATATTAGATTTAGCTTATCCTATTTACTGTTCATTTCTTACACCATGTCCTTTTAGTCTCCCTTCCCCATGGTATCCAATTAGTTCAAAACAATTATCTTTAATTTTTTTGAGACATTTGTGGTGATCATAGTGGTTTTCCCTTGCCATATGATTTTTTCTTCTCATTAAAACTACAATCTATGGCTTTGTTGCGGAAAACACAGATTCTTTGGCTAGTGACAAGTGCTTGGCATTGAGAACATTTGTTGTTTCAATCCCTTCATAACAAGCACATATGCTTTAGTTAAGGAAAATAAAGGATCATGCTTAAAGTTTGTGATTGAATCATATTATATTGTCCACTATCCAATCTCATAAGAAATTGATGCACATGCTTTATTTTTTTTCCTTTTTGAGTGATATCCAATTCTTGCCATATTCCGTTTAACTTTGTGATATTCCACTTCAGAGGGAGATACCTGCTCATTCAAGGTGATTTTACACCTTTACTTGCGGACATAGACTTGATTTCCATGACCAAAGCTCTCATTGAGACCAGCCACAAATCATGAGCATTATCATAAAACAACTATTTCTAGTAATGATGGATACAGAATATAAATCCATGATATTACAATGGCACCGCACTTTACCCAAGTTTGGAGATCGTGGCTAGGGCTGGTTTTTAGTTGAGTTCAAGCTAGTCAAGCTCAACTTAAAATTGAATTTTTCGACTTTGAGTTGAGTTTGATTCGAGTTGGCAAAATTGTTTCCAATTTCAAGTCGATTTTCAACTTTACGACATGTGTCAAAAACTCAAGGTTATATTTGATGTTATACGTAACCTTCTTTCAGAAAACTCAAGTTAATGAAAACTGTAGTAAAACTCTTGAAGAGATTTACTGCATTTTGTTACTCCAAATAGCAAAGGATATTTTACATTACCTCTTTCTCTGCTCGTCTTTCTATTTCTATGAATCATTGTATGTCTTTTCACTTTTGCAGAAGCTGAAGTTCTTTCAGCGCCTCCAAAGCTTGTTTACAATAAATTTGTGCTTAGGTATACCATTGTCAACCGATCTCTTGTAACATGTGACCTTTTATTGTAATTTCTATGTCCATATGAGGGTCTATTCTGTATTCTCATTCATATTTTTTTTAAGGAAAGATTCTTTCCTGCTTCAAAAAATGACTAATACACAGCCCAAGAGTGTATTTGGGCTTAACATGTGCTTTGTCTCATGGATTTTATAAGATAAGCATTTTGTTTTATGTAGACTGGCCAGGGATATCTTGGGAGCAGTTGTAGGAAAGTGGAATGAGCATGTCCTTGTTATCGACAAAATAATCCCTCCAAACTGGAAGGTATTGTTATGCTTCATTGTTATTGAAACATATTATTAACTGATTCCTACATTTTATTTGAATGCTTTACTAATATGGGTAAAGTACATAATGTGTAGATATAAAGTATGCCATTATAACCATTGGCAGGTCATTACCGCCTTGACCATCAGCTTACTTGCTTACAGTATTGTTTTTTTGTGCGTAAAGCATCAAAGTTGTTCCCTATTGATTGTCATTAATCTCTGCATATATTGTCACTTTGACCTTTAAGTATGTCATATTGAAGGGTGCATGCATCCTACCCTTTTAAAGAATATAGCAGTAACATTTATTTATTTATGAAAATAAATATGGAGTATAGACTAAGGTGATAGATATATGCAGCATAATGTAGAAAATTCACAATTACTGTGGATAGAAAACATTTTAGTGGAAAAATAAATAGGAAGAAAAACAAGAAGGTTAGTAACTTGGTTGGACATTATAGAAAAATGTTTTGATAAGTTTGTATTAAGATCTCAGAGATCTGAAACAACATCAGCACTAAGAAAAGCACATTTTTTTTCTCCTCCATTTAACTACATTGAAAGTGATGTTTGTGGGCACAAGTGTGCCAAGGTTTTATGTAACCATATCCCAAGTTAAATTTCATTTTTCCCTTTCCTCTTTTCATGACTTGGATCACCTCACACATATGGGTAGTGGTTCTAGGGGACTATGGGTCAATTGTGGACTTGACAAGCCATCTCATATTCTCTCTGTCTTCTCCTCTATAGATGCCATGCATACCCTCTCAACGGCATAATATCATTTCTTATATTATCTACTCTAGTATGACTATGCATCTGACCATACTCGCCTCATCTACATTTAACTGTCCAAGACACAATCTCATGTAACATAGCTAGTTGGATAACCAATTAACCATCAAATAAGATTTTCATCGAATTAAGGTAAACTGGCAAAAAATCGTTGATGATGATGAAATTGTTAAACTACTTGAAATCATAGGTAACTTTATCTTTTTGAAATGTACATCTTACCTATAAAATGTTGTTATTGTGTGTGATTCAAAGGAGAAAGTACAAAGTTAGCTTATTGCCTTTTTAAATTAATCAATCAGGAGGAGCCTACTGCAAGGATTTTGGAGCTGTGCATTCTGCATCTTGCCATGGCCGAGATAACAACAATAGGAACTAAGCATCAAATCATCATTAACGAGGTTATTCATTTATCGTGATACTTTTTCTTGAATAAAATAAGTAATTTTCTCAAAACTTAACTTCCTTTGAATCTATACATCTCACAAATCATACAGGCGGTCGATCTGGCGAAGAGGTTCTGCGATGGCTGTGCTCCACGAACTATCAATGGTTGCCTTCGTACTTTCATAAGAGATCATAGCAGAGTTAGTACTGCAATTCAGCTGCAGAAGTAAACGATCCACATCTGAAGCTCACTCTTCAATCCACATTCGATTTTCAGTTAAGGAACATGTGAGCAACTTTGCGTTTTTTGATCTCTCTGTCAGGAATGATGAACTCAGAGAAGAAATTGGCAAGTTTCATTACTATTTAAGTAATTGAGTGAATTGTATTATTTGATGTATTGAAATTGATCTCCAGTATCATTAGTCTTTTCCAAATTATTTGGTATTGATTCTATTAGCGATGTTATTTGATTTTTTTTTTTTACAAAAGATTTCTTTAAAAAAATATTGCACATAAAATTATATAAAAAAATTAATTTTTGTGATTAAATTTCTAAAAAATTGTGACAAGACATATCTTATATTGATTAGTTGATTCTCATTAGCTCTCCGTTAATTGATAGTCAATCTCCCAATTATTATGAACAATTTTTTTTTCATTTTATATCAATAACCTATTGAGGTCTCACACTAATAAATATGAATAGCACTAAATTTGGTGTTCTTAGGTCTTTAGTTAATTCCGAAATTTGATACAATAAGAACATAGTGTATTTTTAAGCTGCTCTCTCTTGGTATATGTTTTTTTTATTTCATCTTTTTTATATCATTTTTTGCATTAAATGTAATTTCAATAGTACAATAATTTTGTTAATAATTATCTCACATTTACACATATTTAAATATAAGTACTCCTTTTTGGGATATTGTAATTATAAACACTCTTCATTTTATATCATTTAGGAAAATACATAATGACTTTTTTTAAAGAATTAAATCTTAAAATTCTAAGTTTTTTTTTTTGATAAAATTTTGAGTAAATTATTAATAGTTCTTTATAGGTTTCTGATAATTATAATTTAGTTTATATATTTTTAAAATTTTCATTTAAGTCTTTATTTAAAATTGTATGGACTTATTAGGAATATCGATTTGTTTGGCTTATTTTAAATTTTAAGAAAAATATTAAATAAAGCCTGCTGAGATTGGTGCACATTAAGGTATCCTCCTTTGACAGGATTTTTTATGCAAGCCGCAGTTCTTTAAATACGATCTCGATCCATAGTCCTTTTAAGGTTTATTTTTCTCTCAGTCGTGCGCTTTTTCTTTATCTTAGGTTGGTTTCTCTAGTAGAGTATTCCGTCTATTTGTTTTCGGACTCTCTACGCGATCGCATGCTCGTTCTTTTGATTTTTTGTCTTTATTGAATCGGTTCTGGCAATCGATGATTTAAGTTTTTCTTGGTTATATAGTCTAAATCGATTCTGATTTCGGGTATTGTAGTTATTTTAATTTCTTT
>KZ452015.1:1530130-1554878 GCA_002786265.1 Apostasia shenzhenica
TCTTACTGTGAATAGTATGCTGATCATCCACAAGTTGGATAAAACCATGATTAAGGCTGCGTTTATTCGTTAAATTTGAATGATTTTCTTTCCAATAGATGGAATGGGCCGTTGATGTGAGAAAGTATTTGCTACTCTTGATGGGGATTCCCATCTGATGAGCAGAAATCACCAAGATCTCTGAGGCTCATTTGAAAATCTAATCCTTGTTTCTTTATTATGTGTAGTATATAATTGATTATTTTGCAGGTGAGAGGGTCAGAGAACCTGCTGCTTGAATTGATCCAAGCTCTCATTTGTATACAAAAGGATCGAAGTTTTTTCTTATGACTTTAATTGAATGATTATTGTTGGAGCTGTGTATTCCGTATCTTTCCATGGCCGATATAGCAGCAATAGGATCTAAGCATCAAATCGTCGAGGTTATTCATTTATCGTGATTCTTTTTCTTGAATAAAATATGTAATTCTCTCAAAAACTTAATTACCTCTGAATCTATACATTTCACAAATTATGCAGGCGGTCGATCTGGACTGTGCGCGAACTATTAATGGTTGCCTTCGTACTTTCATCAGAGATCACAACCAATTATTTGGTATTGATTCCATTTGATTTTTTATTTGATTTTTTGTTTACAAAAGATTTTTCTAAAGAGATATTGCACCTAAAATTATATAAAAAAATTAATATTTGTGATTGAATTTCTAAGAAATTGTGACAAAATATTTCTTATGTTGATTAGTAGGTTCTCGTTGGCTCTCCTTTTAATTGATCGATCTCTTGAATATTATCAATAATTATGTTTTTCATTTTATATCAATAATCTATTGAGGTCTCACACTAATCAATATGAATAGCACCAAATTTGGTGTTCTTAGGTCTTCAGTTAATTCTTAAATTTGATACGATAAGAGCATAATACATTTTTGCATTGCTATCTCTTAGCATGTGTTTTTGTTATTTTATCATTTTCATTTTGCATTAAATGTAATTTCAATAGTATAATAATTTTGTTAATAATTATCTCACATTTACACATATTTAAATATAAATATTTTTTTATATTATAATTATAAACACTCTTTTTTAATATTATTTAGGAAAATACATGATGACTTTTTTTAAAGAACTAAATCTTAATATTTTAAGTAAATTATTTTTTTATGAAATTTTGAGTAAACTATTAATAGTTTTTTATAGGTTTCTCATAATTATAATTTGATTTATATATTTTAAAATTTTTCATTTAAGTCTTTATTTAAAATTGTATGGACTTATTAGGAATTTTTATTTTTAAGTATTATTTTAAATTTTAAGAAAAATACTAAATAAAGCCCGCTAGGATTGGTTCACGTTAAGGTATCCTCCTTTTGCAGGATATCTTATGCAAGCCGTAGTGCTTTAAATATGATCTCAATCCGTAGTCTTTTTAGGTCTTATTTTTCTCTCTGTCGTGCGCTCTTTCTTTATTTTAGGTTGGTTTCTCTAGTAGAGTATTCTGTCTCTTTATTTTCGCACTCTCTGCGCGATCGCGTGCTCGTTCTTTTGATTTTTTGTCTTTATTGCATCGGTTCTGACAGTCGATGATTTAAGTTCTTCTTGGTTATATAGTCCAAATCGAGTTTGATTTCGGGTATTGTAGTTATTTTAATTTTTTTCTGTTAAGAATGTGCCTGATATTGCAATTGTTTGCTGATTTTATTCAGATTACAGCAAGAAATCTATCGTTAGGCAAGATATTTCTTCCTTTAGCTCTGATTATCCTTCTTTTTTCAGTAGGATTTTGCAGTGACAATGTAGGCATATTTCTATAATCTTTGTGTAATTTCTTCACTTTTTAGTTGAACTTCTAGTTAGATTTGAGTCTCTGTTTATTGGCATGATGCTGGATGATGAATAAGTCAGATGGATTCCCATTGATCATTATGAAGTGATATTGTTAACCAACTACTTCTAACGCATCATGCTTGTTTCTTATAGCTTTTGAACTGTGTAGCGGTACTCTTCCTCTTAAGCATTTGAGCAAAGATCATAGCTTAGGTTTTCTGTGATTCCAATGTCGATGCTATTAACGGAATTGAAATTAATGAAATTTTCGATCTTTCGATTTGCGAGGGAAATCTAAATGGAAATGATTTTTAAAACCTTGATTAAGGCTGTGTTTATTCGTTAAATTTCAATGATTTTCTTTCCAATAGATGGAATGGGCCGTTGATGTGAGAAAGTATTTGCTACTCTTGATGGGGATTCTCATTTGATGAGCAGGAACCACCAAGATCTTTGAGGCTCATTTTGAAAATTTAATCCTTGTTTTCACATAATGTGCAGTATATAATTGATTATTTTGCAGGTAGGAGGGTTAGAGAACCTACTGTTTCAACTGATCCAAGCTCTCATTTTTGTACAAAAGGAGTGAAGTTTTTTAGCATGAATTTAATTGAATGATTATTTTTGGTGTTGTGCATTCTGCATCTTTCCATGGTCAAGATAGCAGCAATAGGAACTAAGCATCAAATCGTCATTAGCAAGGTTATACATTTATTTTAATACTTTTCTTTCAATAAAATAAGTAATTTTCTCAAAATTTTAACTTCCTCTGAATTTATTCTTTTCACAAATCATGCAAGCGGTCGTTCTGGTGAAGAGGTTCTACGGTGGCTGTGCTCCGCGAACTATCAATAGTTGCTTTCGTACCTTCGTCAGAGATCACAACAAATTATTTAGTATTGACTCTATTAGCTTTTTTGTTTGATTTTCTGTTTATAAAAGATTTTCTTAAAGAAACATTACACGTAAAATTATATAAAAAAATATTTTTTGTGATTGAATTTCTAAAAAATTGTGACAACAAAGATTCTCATTGGCTCTCCGTCTAATTGATAGTCGATGTCTCGAATATTATGAACAACTAACCTTTTTATTTTATGTCAGTAATCTATCGAGGTCTCACACTAATCAGTATGAATATCACCAAATTTGATGTTTTTAGGTTTTTAGTTAATTCCAAAATTTGATATGACAAGAATATAATGCGTTTTTGTGCTACTATCTCTTGGCATGTGTTTTTTTTTATTTCATCATTTTCATCTCATCTTTTGCATTAAATGTAATTTCAATAGTACAATAATTTTGTTAATAATTATCTCACATTTACACATTTAATTATAAATATATTTTTTTTATATTGTAATTATAAGCACTCTTTTTTTAATATTATTTAGGAAAATGCATAATGATTTTTTTTTGAACTAAATCTTAAAATTTTAAGTAAATTATTTTTTTTTATGAAATTTTGAGTAAATTATTAATAATTTTGTTTATATATTTTTAAAATTTTTCCTTTAAATCTTTATTTAAAATTGTATGGACTTATTAGGGATATCTATTTTTTAGTCTTATTTTAAATTTTAAGAAAATACTAAATGAAGTCTGCTGAGATTGGTGCACATTAAGGTATCCTCCTTTGGCAGGATATTTTATGCAAGCCGTAGTTTGTTAAATACGATCTCGATCCATTGTCTTTTTAAGGTATATTTTTCTCTCAGCCGTGCGCTTTTTCTTCATCTTAGGTTGGTTTCTCTAGTAGAGTACTCCATCTATTTATTTTTCGATTATCTACGCGATCGCATACTCATTCTTCTGATTTTGTCTTTATTGCATCGGTTCTCGCAGTCAATGATTCAAGTTCTTCATGGCTATATAGTCCAAATCAATTCTGATTTCGAGTATTGTAGTTGTTATTTTAATTTCTTTCTGTTAAAAAGATGCCTGATATTACAATTTTTTGCTGATTTTATTCAGATTGTAGCAAGTACTCTATCGTTTGGTAAGTTGTTTCCTCCTTTAGCTTTGATTATCCTTCTTTTCTCAGTAGGATTTTTTATTGACAAGGTAGGTATAGTTTTATAGTCTATATAGGATTTCTTCACTGTTTTGTTGAGTTTTTAGTTAGATTTGAGTCTCTGTTTACTGGCATGATGTTGGATGATGAATAAATCAGACGGATTCCCATTGATCATTATGAAGTGAAATTGTTAACTAGCTACTTCTGACACATCATGCTTGTTTCTCACAGCTTTTGGACTGTGTAACAATACTCTTCCTCTTAGCATTTGACCAAAGATCATAGTTTAGGTTATCTGAGATTCCAATGCCAATGCTCTCGACAAAATTGAAATTGATGAAACTTTCGATCTTTTCGTTTTGCGAGGAAAATCTAAATGGAAATGATTTTTAAGGCCTTGATTAAGGCTGCATTTTTTCATTAAATTTGAATGATTTTCTTTCTAATAGATGGAATGGGCCGGTGCTCTGACAATGCTCTCGACAAAATTGAAATTGATGAAACTTTCGATCTTTTCGTTTTGCGAGGGAAATCAAAATGGAAATGATTTTTAAAGCCTTGATTAAGGCTGCATTTTTTCATTAAATTTGAATGATTTTCTTTCTAATAGATGGAATGGGCCGGTGATGTGAGAAAAATATTTGCTACTCGTGATGGGGATTTCCATCTGATAAGTAGGGAACTACCAAGATCTCTAAGGCTCATTTTGAAAATCTAATCCTTGTTTCTGTATTATGTGAAGTATATAAATTATTATCTTGCCGGTGAGAGGGTTAGCGAACTTGTTGCTTCAATTGATCCAATCTCTCATTGTATACAAAAGGATTGAAGTTTTTTCTTATTAGTTTAATTGAATGATTATTGTTGGAGCTGTGCATTCTACCTCTTACCATGATCGAAATAGCAGCAATAGGAACTATGTATCATATCGTCATTAACAAAGTTATTCATTTATCGTTATACTTTTTCTTGAATGAAATAAGTAATGTTTTCAAAAACTAAACTTCCTTTGAATCTATACATTTCATAAATCATGCAGGCGGTCAATCTAGCGAAGAGGTTCTACGATGGCTGTGCTACGCGAACTATCAATGGTTAGCCTTCGTAGTTTCATCAGAGATCACAGCAGAGTGAGTACTGCAATTCAACTGTAAAGGTAAAAAGGTCCACATTTGATCTTTCTGCTGGGAATGATGAACTCAGAGAAGAAATTGGCAAGTTTCATTAGTATTTGAAGTAATTATGTGAGTGAATTGTATTATTTTATGTATTGAAATTGATCTCCTGTATGATTATTCTTTTCCAAATATGAATTTCGAACATCTTAAAATTCACGCAACTGTAAAATGATTCTCTGGAGATACTGTTCAGTGTTCTGATATGTTAATGTAAATCTAAGCATCTATATATTGTATTGTAAAATCTCATTTAAATATGTAGTTTTTATGGTTCAGAATTTAGATTGTATTTACATAAATTTAATTTGGGCATTACGCCTAGGTCCCTGAGTTTAACACTTATATCGCGCAGGTCCACGTTTTTTAAATTATAACATCGGGTACCTGCGTTTTAATAAATTATCAAATGGTTCTTTTTAATTTTTTTATAATTAATTTTTTTTCAAATTACTATTTTACTCTTGTCATTTTCTCTCTTCTGTCGATCCGGCGGCGGTCGCACGACAGCCGGACCGCCAGCGGCCGGAGAGAGAGAATGGCAGGAGTAAAATGGTAATTTTAAAAAACTTTAATAATAAAAAAATATAAAAAGGATTTATTTGATAATTTATTAAAACTCAGGGATCTAAATATTATAATTTAAAAAACGTGGACCTGCGCGATACGAAGCGTTAAACTCAGGGACTTGGGCGTAATTGCCCATTTAATTTTATTGTCTTCATTTGGTGAAATGTTTTAACTTTTGTTTCAAAAATAAATTTGAAAGCGTGAAACTCAAATATAATTTACTCTGTCATAACTCACGAATTCATCTTTTTAAAACTATATGTGAAAACATTTTCTTTCATATGAAAGAATTATATTTATTAAAAAAAATTTATTTAATTTGTACAAATAGAATATTTCTATCATTACAAAGATTAAAACTGAGCAAGTTTTAACATCCAAGATTTTTTGAGTCACGTGTCAGCATCGAAAAAAAATCGCTCACTGTAGTTTTATAGAGGGCCTCTCAAAGTCGTGCAAATTTTTATAGTATTCGCTATCATTGTCGGGGCTAATCCTGAAAAAGAACTTATAGGCTTAAATAAAAATCATATTTTTTTGTCTCATATTCTATAATTCTTCTCTTATTAGAATTCTTGATTCTTCGATATGATCGCGTGGATGTAACGGGGCGAATTTTGAACCACGTTATTTCTTGTGTTCTCTCCTTCGTTGTTTTTTCATTGTGAGTTTATTTCCATATCTCATTCTAATCATTTTTTCTATCAATAATCTTTGTGTGGATAATTTAAGTTAAAATATATAAATTAAAGAATTATTTACTAAATAAGTAAAATAAAAAAAATTAAAAAACTAAATTTTTTTATGAAATAAAAAAGGTCAAATTACATCCAGGTTCTTGAGTTTAACGCTTAATATTGCGCAGATTCATATTTTTAAATTTATAATATCGGTCCCTAAATTTTAATAAATTATTAAATTTTTTATTTTTTTATTATTAAAATTTTTTAAAATTACCTTTTTACCCACTGCAATTCTCTCTCTACTCCTGATCCGGGGCGCGCGCGGCCCGCGCCAGCAGCCGCGCGACCGGCTGGCGGACTGGGAGGAGAGAGACTCTCCTCCAGATTCGGTGCACGGGTGTACCAGATCGAGAGAAGAGAGAGAACGGCAGGGGTAAAACGGTAATTTCAAAAAATTTAATAATAAAAAAATTTAAAAAAGAACCCATTTTATAATTTATTAAAACTCAGGGACCCCAATGTTATAAATTTAAAAACGTGGATCTGTTAAATTCAGAACCTGGATGTAATTTGCCCTAAAAAAATACTAACTAGAACGTGAAGAATGGCAGGGAGATATTTTTCCATGGAAGCCAACGTGTGGATGATAAATGAAGCCCTCCCAAGGGTTCCTGCTCTTCTCTCTTTCAAAAATTGCAACTTTGAGTTAGCAAGTTAATCAGAGAAAATCAGCACAGTTATTCGCATTGATTCATCCGTGCGATAAGTTTTGTTACGGTAGATCGAAGGCCTTCGTTGGAGGCCCCTTGGGTTTTTTTTTTTTTATTGGATTTGTTCTATTTAGTTGCTTACAATGGCAAGATTTACTGCAAATGGGAGCTTGAAGCTGCTTCTCAATGGGGAAAGGGCATGCTCCTTCGGGGGCGAACGAAGGGATCCGGTTAGGTGTAGGGTTTGTGGATGGAGGAGATTGCTGAAGAGCCCGATTGGGGTTCAGAGTAGAGGGAGTTGCTTTCAATGGGTTTGTAGAGTTTCTGCTATGGGGAAAAAGGGGGGAGTTTCGAAGGCTGAAGAACGCTCGAAGGGAAGGGAAGGATTAGATGATTCCGAGGATGTTGATGAGGAAGACGAGGAGGTTGATGAAGAAGAAGAGTTTATGAGGGATGAATTATCGTGTTTCAGAGGGTTGGTGCTGGACATATCGTACAGGTAAGCGTCATTCCTACTACTTTGTGATCATTTCTGCTTTGCTGTTTGATTGTTTTACCTTGAACTGTTAATGTGATTGTCGGTTCATCGAAATAACCATAACTTGTATAAAACGTGGTTGTAGGTATTGAAGTTTGTAGATAATGAGAAGAATTGAATCTCATCATACGAATGAGATGAAGATTTTACATACAAATCTTTTCTTTGTTGAGCTAGTTAAAAATTGGTTGTGCTGGAGACAGTTTTTTGTTAGCAACTCGTGTGACAACAGATTTTCATACTCATAAGAGCATCAAATTTCTGGTTGAGGCTTCAAATCAAATGGAGAGAGATGTTTCTTAATTGATATATCAAAGACTATAAAAGAACATATTAGAGATTTTGTGTATGACTAACTTTCTAGGAATCAATTGCTTACTTTAACACTGTTATTCTCACACACACAAACATGACCTCTTCCCCTTCCCTATCTTTATGTTTATCTTTCTTTTCTTATGAAGGTGGAAATTCATGGAGGAAACAAGTTAGTAGGTTTTTCAATTCTGTTTGTGCTCCAATTCCTCAGTATCACATTGTATTATATACATGGATATTATGGCATCTCTTCTTTTCTTGGCAAGATGATGCAGGACAAAAAAAAATGAAAATGATATTTTATATTTATATTCAGCAAAATTAATTAGTAAATTATTTTTAATTAAGCGCAAAATATTTTTTAAATAAATTATATAATAAATAAGATTTTTAAATCCACAAATTAAAATATTTTAAAATTAAAATTAAACTGAATCGTCTAATAAATAAGAATTTATCAAATTAAATTAGAGCGTCAATTTAAATTCAATAAATCAGATCTGAGGTCCAGGAATTTAGGATAGATGTTTCACACTTAAATCCAACAGTAATTGTCACTTAAATAAATATCGGATTACACAATTAGAGCCAAATAAATAATCTAAGTCAAGCAAATAATTCGTATTGAAATCAAATAATCAGATTAATTGGATTTAGGAAAGAATTTATATCTTAACAAAAAAAAATTCAAGTAGTAGGTGATAAGTTAAGTAGTAGCGATTTTGGTGAGGCAGATGGCTCGGGTCGGTGTGCTCGAGTGGCACGTTTCTCAGGCGAAATAGCGAAGCGAGCGGTAAAAAAAATTGGCGAGCCGCCTTGCGTTGGTTGGCAAGGTAGCGGGTAGCGGAGGTGGGCACATGTCAGTTGCGATAAACGAGGAGACAGCGAGCGTCGGAGGTGGGCAAGCTTTAGAGGTGGGCGAGTGCGTAAAGTACTAGAAGCACTTGGAGATGATCCGGAGAGAGAGAGCAATGGATAGAGGATTTTTTTTTTTTAAGTGGATAACTAGGCTAATTTGAGGATTCTCACCAAAGGCTAACTCTATCCTTTCTTTCACTGAAATATCGACCCTTTAACCCGGATATAGGCTTTAAAAAAGCTCAAACATAATTTCATTTATCAAATGCTACATTTATTACAATGCAAGACGACTTCTTTATATAGAGAGATCCCATGAAGAAATTTGAAAATACAATATTAAATGTAGGAAATAAAATGCCAAATAAATAAAAATAAATATGAAACTAATTCTATTACGATAAAACAAAATCAGCTTCAAATATGGCGAATCTTCAAATCTCCCAAATATGCTCTGAATAAAATCAAATCTAAATAAAGCTAATATAGAAATCTCTAATAACTCTAATTAATTTGAATTTTAATTCAGCACATGACGTCATTCTAGCCGTCTAATTCAATGTTGATCCGTGTCCCCACCACAAGAGAGATAAAATACTACATTAGTCCAAATTTTCAAATATGACTGTTTATTAAGCATATACTTTCCCAGTTTCATGGAACTACTTCATTAGTTTTATTTTAAATTTGTTTACTCAGTCTCACTATTTATACACTGCTAAGAATCTCTCACTACAAATACATGGAGTTTTATTTTGCATTTGATAGCAATATGCAATATCCACTTACTCTTTCTAATTTTGCATTCGGAGCTAACATCAATCACAAATGATTTAGGCCTGTTAATGTTGTTTGCTGGAAGCGTGCAATTTGCCTGGAATTTATGGAGAAGGTTAGATCCTCTAATAACTTTTCGTTATGGACCGCATTGATTTCCCATCAGCATTTTGTTAATGGTAAAATGTGTATATGATTTGCTGTCCCAAATTTTAATTTGTCCTATTGAATTATTATGTTGTTAACCAGCATATCACCGGCTGCTTCACTTTGAAGTTCATCATTTATATCTGACAGGCTGATGTTTTAGAATACTATGATCAGACAGTCTCTTCTCCTAGTGGTTCGTACTACATTCCAGCAGTCCTAAGGGTATGAAATCATTCCTTTGGATCATTATAATGTCTAGCTCATCCCAACTGTTTTGGGACATTATATAGAAAAAGACTAACAACTTCCCTATCTTCAGGTACCACAACTGCTGCAGGCTGTGAAAAGACGAAGAATCAAACATAACCTTAGTCGGAAAGGCATTTTTTATAGGGATTCATATGCTTGCCAGTAAGTTCTCTGTCATTAGTCGCTTGCAACAATTCAAAATTAGGTAGTTTATATTTGTTCTTGCCACCCCCCAACATTGAATGTTCTAACTTCCAAGGTGTTCTCTCAGCTTGAGTGATACTTTGATGCTGGGTTTTCCCTAGTGTGCATAGATGTCATACGTCGGAGCTTCTTATCTTGGACCAACTTACGAGCCCAGGAATTGTGTCCTTTCAACTTGAGCATGCTATGAATTACAGCTTGGTTCTCTCAACTTAAGATATCTCTGTTTCAGGTCTTCTTTTCATCTCAATGTGTTTGGGGCATGTATGGTTTCGACACAAGGATTTCTATCCTCTTGCTCCTATTGTGTTCCATGTTGTCTTGCGACCTCGTCTATTGATGTGTTGGTCTTCCATTAATGTGGGTATTGTGATCCTAGATGTTGAGTGGATACCCCAATTCCATATATTGTATCAATTGATGGATCAGAACATATACAACAACTAAGCCTTTATCCTGCTAGGTGGGGTAAGCTATATGAATCTTTTATTTTTACTGTACTCTATCAATTAACAGATCCTTATAAACTTTAAGGCTCTATTTGGTAATAAGAGAAAAAAGAAGATTTGGTTGAAATGTTTAGCCATTTTTGAAAAATGTATATGATATGAAATAAAGTGAATTAGTTAATTAAAAATTATGTGAGATGTGAAATAAAGTTGATTGATGTATTGAGAATTGTGTTAGATATAAAATAAAGTGATTGTTTAATATTGGAATTTGTGTGGGATGAGATATAAAATAATTTTTTAAATTTTTTTAAAATAAATTTAAGATTTTGGCCATGGCTAATTTTAGCCATAATTTTCAGCCCATTGCCAAACAGGGCCTAAGTTTGGAAGATCGTTCTTTGTAGTTTTTTGTCATGCCTTTTTTGATCTCTCTTCTTCTTTTTACATGGGCAAAGTCTAGCAACTCAATTTTCCTTACTGTAGCTTCAATTGACCTTCAATTTATATGTCCAAACTATCTAAGTTCATGCTCTCCGAGTTTATCCTAAATTGATGCTACTCCAATTTTTTTGTCTATATACTCATTTTTCATGATCCTTTCGTATAAACCCTCATTTCTACAATACTTATTTTATTTGTTTTCTTCCTCTTTGTAAGCCAACATTTATAACTTATATCATATCGCTCGTCTTATTACTGTTCTATAAAATTTACCTTTGTGTAAAATTTTTGTCACACAACACATTAGATGCTTTTTTTCACTTTATCTATCTTACTTGAATCCTATTGATAACATCATTATTAATTTCACTGTCATATCTATATCACACAATACCAAATGGATCGAAAACTATGAAAGTCATAAAAATATGCAGGCTAATTTTTTACTCTAGCGATTATAGTAGGTATGTAGAACAGCCTATAGTTTAGTTTGTGCGGAGCCAGAACTTACTTAATATTGTTGAAAGTTAGAATAAATTGGTTCTTTTTGCAAACAACCCTTTGACTTGTTTAATATTGTGGAAAGCTCGAGTTATGTGAAAATTAAAATTGTTTTGAGCCATGCTAGTAGCCCATTGATGGAAGAAACTTTCAGTCGATCAATCTACTGAAGTATATGTCATAAAAAATCATGTAATTTTAGCTGAAGCTGGACTCATCTAAATTTGTTGTCAGCCATGGTTACTGCCCATTGGAGCAAATTTAGTGTTGAACATTACATAAATCTATGTATTGCAGGCCATTTATTGTATCTTGACAGCCCAGAAAACATATAAAGGCGATAGTTGTTTATATTGTTTATGAGCAGCCATTCCTCATAGGGATAATTCTTATTCCTTTGCTTCTTGTTCAAGTACTACCACAAGCACTATCCCTCTTGTGGCATTTAAGGAGTTTTAATGATGTTTACATCGGGCAAGGACGCGCGCATATCCTCGCACACGTATTATGCATATGTATGTATGTATGTTTATATAGACATTGAAATTTCAACTACTAACAAACTTGTTGCTGTTACCATCAGATATTGTTCTTCTCGTGTGGACTTGACTATTGATCATGTTCTGCCAATGTCAAGAGGTGGTGAGTGGAAGTGGGAAAACCTTGTAAGCATATCAATAGGCCCAAGAATCAATCTTTATTTTTTTAGGGTAAATAGCATATAGGTCCCCCTAGTTTGGACCTATGTGCAAATTGAAAATATATGTAGGTAGGTCCTTCCATCATAACAATCATTAGCCCTCAACATAAAATAACAATTAAGTGCAAAATTGACTTTCTATGTTGGGGCTTAAAGGTTGCTACCGTGGAAGGTCCTATCTGTTCATATTTTCAATCTAGAAAACTTGTTTGATTAAGTTGGAAACATTAGTGACCTAATTGCACATAGTCCTAGACTAGAGGGATCTATGCGCTATTTACCCTTTCTTTATTGCCATCCCTATGTTCTATATCATTGTTCTTTGCTCTTATTTTCTCATAAATCATGATCATTTTGCTCCACCTCATTCTTAAGGTCACAGCTTGTTCAAGATGCAACTCGCGAAAAGGTCAGAAAACCCTCGAGGAAGCAAACATGAAGTTGATAAAGATCCCAAAGGTCCCTAAAAATTATTAATTTTGATATCACCTTCAACAGAAGTGCTCTTCCTCACATTTTTTTTTTTTACATACATGTCCTTAATATCTTAATGAATTTGCATTTAATTTACAAATCTTCATTAAATAACCTAAGAGCTGAACCCTAAAATTGTACCATCTATTTATTATCTGGGAAATTCCATATGTTCTTAAATTTTAGCTAATAAACACTAACCCCATTCAAATAGAACTTGATTTGTGGTGTTTGAAAGAACTGAAGTTATTGTGTGTCATCATATTGGAGAGTTGAGAGCTAATACTAAATTCTGAATGTTCATGAATTCAAGGAGCTGATTTGTGAGTTTAAATGAATATTATTACTTCAATGTATTATTCCAAAACTGAAGATTATCTCTTTAATTTCTGAGAGTTTCTGAAGTTCATACATCAGTACATATTTTTATATATGCAGGCCCCAAAAGACTATGATATACTGGCCATACCATTGACATCAGCAGCTATGAGGATGCTGAAGATGAAGAAGGGAGTTCCTCAAGAGTGGAGCCAGTACCTCTCAAGAAATCAATGATGATGATTCTGCAATCAAGTTAGTTCATTGAAGGCCATATGAACATCAAAATTGCATATTTTGATTGATGCTTCAACCACATTCTAAGGTTCCCACTAATGATCTCAATGATAACCCAACATTTAATCAATCTACTTGAGGTGAGTCATCTTGCACCACCTCATTTGATCATTTGGACCTTGGCATGTCTACTCTACATGGTGGTTTTAGTCTTGGATTGTGATATAATAACTATGACTTGTATTGATTTGCATGATCATTACTTCTAGAAAAAGTTGTCATTAAATTTGTAGAGTAGCACATTTCGATGAACAATAGCCAAAAATGTTTTGCAAGCGACTAAAGAGTGCAATGAGCGGCCTATAGAGACACAACTCAAAGAAAGAGGGGAGCAACATGTAGCAACCCAGCTCGAAGATGGAAGAGAGTAAAGAAATTCTTGGTAGATGATAGGGAATATTGACTCCTAACAAACTGTTAAGTCAGAGAGAGAGAGGAACATAAGAATGAATTTTTCTATAACAAAGAAATGAGATTTTTGAATTATATAAATAATAATGTGATCTAAAAATATATAGATGTTTTTTGAAGATAAAATCATGAATTTAATAGTGAGAACTTTATAATTAAATATATTTGAATCAAATAATATTAGAATGGGTGATGTTTTGGGAAGGTCTTCAAATTTTACAATTTTTTAAAATTAAAGTAAAAAATATTTTTATATTTGAACCATTAGATATTACAAAAAAATTTATTTTATATTACAATTAACATAATTTTTAATATATTAATTAATTTTATTTAGAATTTATATAATTTTTAATATAATTAATTTTATAACTAAATTTTTATTATAAAAGGCAATTTTCTCCCTCCAAAAGTGACAAATTAGTTGGACTGATTATATGATTTTTTTTAAATAAACTAATCTTAGGACCTCTGAGGTTGATAAAAATAATTTTTTACACAAATTTTTTAAACAGATCCCTCACCTTTTCCTTTAGGAAGGCAAAAAATTTGAAGAATCAGTTTAAAAAATATTTTTATGATTAACTCGAATTTTATAATAATAAAAATTTCTATAAGACTGTAAATTATAATTATTATATGAAAAATTCAAATTGATATTACCTACTAAAAAATATTTTATACTAAATTTTTTAAAATTTTAATTTTAATCGATATGTTTTGAAAATTTAAATAAATAATTAAAAAAAATTAAAACCTTCTAATAATAACTACAAAAGGACACTGTTTATAATATTTAGACAGATTATACGAATCTATTACAAAATTTTAAAAATTATTAAATTAAAATACAATTAAATATTAACTATACAATCCTTTCAGTAATTAACAAAGCATAAAAACCTAATTTAATTCTAAATAAATATATCATAATATATATAAAATTTAATATTAAAAATTAATTTTATTTTACATCCTACACATTATTAAAATAATAACTATCACATTTCTCACATATCTCAATATAATAACCGACTTATATCACATCATTCATAATTTTTAATAAAAAGATATTTTCATCTAAATTTAATTTTAACTTTAATAAAATCAAACATGCATTTAAAGAGTTTTTAACATGAGATATTTCTTTCAATTTGAGTGACAACCCAGTAAGCAACATGAGAAAACCTGCATAAAAACAGAACTAAAGAAGCATAAAATAGAACTAAAATCAGAAAAATAGATGAAATAATTCCAGAGGCCTTCATAAAGTAGCAGTTCTATGTTAGGGTTTAGGGTTACTCTTCTTCGAGTTGTAAACTGGTCATAGTCTTCACGAATGAACTCGAAACATTGCAGACCGAACCGTTCTTGAAGCAGCAACGAAGACGATGAATTTCAGTACATCTATCCTGATGTAGCGCCAGATTGCCAGCACCGACGACTTCGTTATAACAATATAACGCCAGATCCCCGCGCTGCATCATATCCCCACAGAACAACTCAAATATAGATAAGCAGACGAAGAATCATAATAAGCTCACAAACACAAGTGATCGATCGCCAATCAAACTCCTATATGTTGCATTGCAGAATTCAAGCAAGATTTGCTGTCAGATTCTTACAAGTACAAACTACAAAGCCAAGGAGGAGAAGGCATTTTCCAATACCAGTACCAAAAAACAAGCACGAATCACAGAGACAACAATCTCATACCCAGAAAAAAGGCAATAGAAGAAAAAAGCTGAGAAGGAAATATACCACCTATCTAAATTGCAAACATGAAAGTATCCAAGAACAGGCAAATCAGATTCTAACAACTCGAGCAAGAATGAGTTCACCAGAAAGCGACTCAAAAAACCACAAACAGCTGACAAATTTGATTCGTTTAACTTTGCCGAAGAGCTCCCACACGAACTATCGTTTACCTCAGACTTGGAAGAAATAGTTCAGATTTCAATAGCGAATGAAATACTTGCAGACTCTTTGCGAGCAGATAGATGCCGAGACGAAGTTTTGCAATGAAAACAAGGCTCACAATAGTATGGGAACGACAGAATTAACAAGCACTCGCAACACCATTTGCAACAGCTTTCTTCTCAGTTACTGGTCTGGAATCCTTGGGCTGATCAACTGCCAATGCAGGAGAAAAATAAGATTAAAAAATAAAGCAGATATTTCCTTCTCCGAAAATACAGGAATGGAATTTTTCCTTCATAAATGTGAATTCCAGAGGGTTTTGCAATCTGGTGTTTACCTTTAGATTCATCCTTGCCTTTCACATCAACAGGGTCCACCAGCTTTATATCAACAATCTACCAAAAAACAATGACCAACAGAGAACTTAAAACTCAAAAGGTCTATAAATGAGCCGAGCGTTTGACAAACAGCTTGATGTTCGGTTCAAAAAAAGCTCGTTCATATTTAGTTCGTCAATATTAATAAACAAGCTTAAACATAATTTTAAAAGCTTCACTGGTAAATGAATATGTCTGAACATACTAGTGTTCAGTTCGTTAATGCTCATAAATTATTCATCTAAAGCTTATGAACATGCTCAATTCTAAAGCACGATATAATGTTCTTTTAGAGCTCAATTAATGGCTCATTTAAAAATTTATTACATATCTTGTTTCAAAAAAAATTCATGAATCATAAATAAGCATGATGATGAGCTTATTCGTAAACACATAAATAAAACTGACAAGAATTTAATGATAATTTTCATGTTTGTGAGTTGATGAATGAGTAGAGATTTTCGTCAAAATCAGAGAGAAGAGGCGTTCTCGTCTGAGTTTCATTGTTCTAGTATAGGTGGAGGCAGTGCAACCGGGAGGTAGAGCAGAGGACTGTAGATTTGAGGTTCCTATAGTTGATTAGGGCTTCATCTAGTTTTGAGCTTGCTCTTGCTTCTAGGGTGTTCATCTTGATCTTCCCCAGTTGATTTGCAATATTATCACTGATTCATTATTTCCAGTGTGAACCTTCAGACGGTAATTGCTTACTGTTTGGAATATATTAGCCATGCCTACTGTTTCAGTAATTGAGCTCTATTTACTGCTTTCAATAAATTTGAGTTTGCTTACTGTTTCTGGAGTTAACCTTTGCTGAGATTCTGGATTCCAATTTCTATGTTTAAAGTGAACCAAGTTCCTTTGCAGAAAATTATCAAAAAAACATTGTAAACAAATAAATTTCCTTAAATCTCGATATAAATATTATCTAGGTTGCATGAGTTCACAAAGAATACTATTGCATGTTGCTAATTTCTAACAAACATGAAATCTTACATGAAAATGCAAATTAGTGTAATTAAAAGAGAACCTAACTTAAATCTCCACAATTTCGCATCATCTGGCATCTATGAAGCATGAGTATGATATAACAATACAGATACGATAATATGACAAACTTAAAAATGATTAGATACAGATATGTCAAAATACAATAATTATATATGTGTATATGATACGTCATATTCTCATATTTAAAGAGTAAATCAAAAACACTTATATACCTTATTGATATGAATCTCAAAAACATATTTCGTATTTTCTTCAAATTAATTATATTTTTTAAAATAATCTTGATATCACTAAAAGCAATATTATGGAAAATCCAAGTTAAAAAAAAAATATCCTTCAACCATTAAATTCAAGAAAACCTTTAATTTAAAAAAAGGTTATAAAATCTATTTAATTGCTTCTTAACCTATCCCAAGTTATCTAAGTGAAATGAGAGTTTAAATATATATTAGTACATTATATTCAATTTCAATTTAAATTCAACCAAATTAATTAGCTCGATGCAAACAAAATACAACTGATAAAAATACAGATATTGCGACATAAATCCAAATATACTGACTTAATAAATACGAATATGTTAGGATATGCCGCAAATAAGATACAACTTTTAAATTAGCTAGATGCATGCTTTACTCTCTTCGAGTCTCTAACTTAATAAATAGATAAAATAAAAAATATCAAAATATTATCCTTTTGTAATATGAGTTTAATTTACGTAAAGAAAAAATGCGATCAGCATCCAATACAAAGACCTTTGTCATTGGTATCTGTAAGACAGCGAAAAAGTTAACTAAAATAATGACACAATAGTTTACGAATATCAAATTTTTTGTACTGCCAAAATACTGGCGTACATGAAGCTCTCTATGATCTCAATTACGTGAGCCCATTATATCGTTCTCTCAGTTTTAATATTGGGTTGTTTCTTATGTATAAAATATTTTTTTAATTTTTATCATGTAGGCCAAACCCCAACTTACTCCAACATTTTTCTCTAATTAAAAGTATCAAGAAATATCGAACAAGTATCAAAATTTTAAAAACTAAAAATAAAAATTGATACAACACTTGATATATTAGATACATATTTGAATAGTATTAAAAAATACTAGTATCTGATACAAATACAATACGAAGATATTAGGATTCACGAAATATTGATACTTCATAGTTTGGCATGTTATAAATCTTAGAATAAAGATTCTAAAACCTAAAACTTCTATGATGAACTTTAAATAATCTAAAATTTACATTAGTGGGACATAGTTTCATATTCATAAAGTTAAAACTTTAAATTGCATGAAGCATTGCATAATTAGATTTATTTAGCACCATAGCGAGACTAACTACACAAGTATATAGGTTCATTCGTTTCACTTGCTCCATCATCTTTCTACAATTAATAGGGTGAAAAGATTAACTAATTTAAAAGTTCAAATAAAGTGGATTTCAAGTTGAAGAAACAAAAGCTTCTCTAAGGGAAAAAGTGCAAGATACTCATGTTAATAGATACCTGCTTGTTGAGCTGCTGCTGCTTGGCCCTCTTTTCTTGCATCGCCTTTTGCCGACCTTCGTAGAAACTAAAATCATCCAGAATGGATGTCTTGTTGCTATATTCCTTAAAAATCTTGAGCATTTGAAGACCTTGTTCAAGTTTTACCTATCAAAAACAAAAGTAGGATTTCGATAGTCAAGAACCATATTTTAATTTTAACCTAGAAAAAGACAAATCAATGTCAACATACCTCTTGCGTATCCCTGCTGTTCGTGACTGGCTTGTTGTCATTGTTCTCTACAGTTATGTGTTTCAGGACGTTGTTAGGCACATCTTTGACAACATGCCACTTAACAATGAAGCAACCATTCCACTTGTCTTGCTGCCAGTAATCAACTGTCTTATTGAAATCAACAGGACCAACCATCTCCGCAATACCTACAAACTGCCCACTCGTATTTACCTGTTAATAGGCAAATGGAAATATTCAGAAAAAATTAAGTAGAATGGAGAATTGAAAACTACTTTAAAAAGGCTATTGTGCTCACAGAAAAGAACAAAAACACAGGGCATCTATCTGCTTGATCTTGAGCCTCCTTATAAGCATCATCAAGCTTCTTGTTTCCATTTGGAGTGCTGGCCCAAACACTGTATTTGATACTCTGGTGAATGTCATCTTCACTATATGATTTGATAACAAAAAACTTGGCATTTGAGTATTTATCCGGGAAATCAGCTCTATTGTACTTCTCTTGGTCTGGGCTAACACCAGGATCCTCAATGTTTTCATTTGAAGAAAGTGACTGTCCTCGTACTGCTAATGTAATTGTTGGCCCCTTCTGAATTTTAAGGCGATTGGCCCTTGGCCCTCTGTTTAGCTCACTCAATCCATCTGAGTTCTCATTGCTGTAACTGTAAAAGCCATTGCTTCGGACCCTAGGCTTGTAATTGCTATCTGCAAACAACCCCCAGCGACCACTTGTTCTCGAGTCATATATATTTGACCCATAAGCAATGCTAGATCTGTGAGTGCTACCACACTGCCCATACACCCCCATATTAGGATAAATCCTATTCATCACACTAGTTGCTGTAGGACCCATTGCCTGAGTCTGTCGCGGGGCATTCAATCCCTACAACATGCCAACAGCATATCATACAACACTATTAGTAAGTATATCACAGAAAAGGGAGAATCTGTGAACATAAAGCAGCAAAGTAATGATTTAAGGAAATAAATAATCATAATCAACGAACATCGCAACAGAAAAATTGATACAGATAATGTCACATCTTTCAAAAGGAAAAAAAAACATAAATGAAACTATGAGAGCTTGGGAAAGGAGATAGAAGCATACATTCTGATTTCTTGATGATGCCAAACTAGCTTTGTGTGAAAATGTTGAAGATACATGATTTGTTGTTGCTGATCTAAGATAGCTAGGAGAGTAAGCAGGTCCATCATACCATGGAACAGGTGATCGAATTCCATCATAACTGAACCTTGTGTCCTGGTGACCGGAAGAGGGGTGTCCACCTAATAAAACACCCCCACCATATGCACCGCCGGAGATAAACGGTGAACTTTCCTGCCCTTGCTTTGAGGGCACTGACCCTTTTTTTCCATTTTCACTAAAATTAGCAACACCATTTGAATTCAATTTAGCAGAATCTACAGTAACAGAAGACTGATCAGTAACAACAGGTGGAGTAGCTCCTCCCTGGGGAATAGGAGCACTATTTGAAGAGTAGGCTGCTTGTGGCTGAAAATATGAAGAGGGATACTGGTAATGCTGAGCACCATACATTTGGCAATCATGGGCAAGTGTAGTAACTGGTAATCCAGAAGAAGGATATGCACCATATGGTGGATATCCATATCCCTGGTGATACACATCACTATAAACTCCCTGCAATTTATTTACTTAATCAGCAACCATACGAAGGATTAGGAATGAGAATGACGGGTAATAATTAGAGAAAACCCCAAGCAACATTACATAGCATTAGATGAACTGTTAGCAACAAATTCTTTATTGAATAATCTAATAGAGAATCAATAGCTTTTCTGCAGGTATGGAAATTTTTCTTGCAGCACAGATCATAAAGGAATCTTACATGTGGCACCTCCACTCCTTCAGGGTTTGTATATCTATAATACTCATCCCACTCACCCAGTGAACCATCGTAACCTCCATAGTAATAAGCAGTTGAAGGATATGCGTTTGGCAGGGAGGACATATTGTAATCCAGATGGACTGGAGTTATAGAACGCTCAGATGAACTGATCTGAAACTTTGGTGCTTCTACACCGTTTGCTGGTCCATACTGAATTCCAGACGGCTGTGGTTTAAAAACCATAAGACACTCATCCAAAAATCTATCATTTTGAATCGAGAGAGCATCTAAACTGGTGATCTCAAACAAACAAAGTTCAGAAAGCTGGCATACCTTCTTGACAACCTCAGGCGAATCAAAAGTTTTGTTCTTGGATTCCAATGACAACTTCTGTAACAAATCTGTTGCTTCTGCAAAAGAATCATTAACGAGAAAAATCAACCACTGGGTGTTCACATGATCAAAGTAACTACGAAGAAATACATGATATAACATGGAAACAATTTCCGATCACAGGGACTAATGAAAAATTGTCTAACTGGGAAGAAAAAAGCATCTAAATTAGCAAAGATAACGCTTTTTCCCTAGACCCCAAACACATACTGCGAGGAAAACCTCCAGAAGGCAAATCGAAAAAACCAAGTACCCACAAGAGATACGCATAACTTAGAACACTTAATAAAGAGCGGAGACTCCCAAACTTGGATCTTCGATCTGCTATTTACTCCAAGGAAGCCCCGGATTCAAAGCGCAGAAAAAAAACATTGCTTAGTAGCTCAAGACTGATTCAGATCCAATAACAGTAAAATCTAGCATAAACGAAAAAAGCTTAATGACAAGAATACTTTCTGCAGGAGCCGGAACTGGCGCCATGGTTCGAATCTTGCGTACAGAAGCTCGGCAAAAAAGCACAACTGGATCTGAGAAGCTGGACGACGATGGCTCAAAAGTTAGCCCTAGTTGACGAGGGCAAGGGAGAGGGTGATGGAAGAGTAGAAAGGGAGAACAGAAAAACCCTAGGAGAGAGAAAAGAGTGGAGGGAGCGCCGCCACGGGAAGAGGAGAGGGTTTTGGCCACAGGAAGCGGTGATTCAAATACCCCCACGGCTGCGCATGCACCACAGATTTTTTATTTAGGTTGAATTGCATATATGACTTATAAAAAAGAGAGATTTACGTACAGAACATTGAATTCTTCACAAATTACGCATTTCACCATCATTTAGTAAATATTACGCATATCACACTCTCCTTATTGTTACAATAGAAATGTAAAACCCATAAGCAATATAAGGAGAGTGTGATATGCGTAATATTTACTAAATGATGGTGAAATGCGTAATATTTACTAAATGATGGTGAAATGCGTAATTTGTGAAGAATTCAATGTTCTGTACGTAAATCCCCCTATAAAAAAACACAATTGCATATAGGTCCTACAGTCCTGTTCTCTTTTCATATTACTCTAAACATTTTTTTTATAATAATTAGTCTATACATTTAATTTGGACCAAAAACCAAATAGCTATAAATCATTAATCTCATGAATCTATTAGTTCCTGAGGATATACAAAATTTTCATTTTCTCATTTTCAAAGAACAAAATATCAAGTTACTAATTTTTCAAATGTAAATTAATATTCATCATAATATATATATATATATATATATTTATATTTATTTATAGATTTTATTACAAGAGTTGTCTAATCTTTGGTATGATTATAGATTTGAACTAATTAATAATCTAAATGTTACTAGTTTAAAAATAATAATAATAATAATAAATAAATTTTTTAATTATTTTATATAAATTTTAATATAAAAAAATATTATTTTACTTCACATACTTAATAATAATATTTTGATCTGAAATATGAAATAAAGTTAATATTTTAATTAAAAATTATTAAGTATGTAAAGTAAAATAATATTTTTTCATATTAAAATTTGTGTAGAATGATTTAAAAAATGAAATAATTACTTACATACCACACAATTTTGTTTTATTTATGTCTTACCTATCTATTCTTAGTTAATTACGCTATGCACACTCAAAATATTACAAAATTTTACATACACATATTTGAGTTAAAATTTAATCAAAATTTATTTAAAAAAAATATTTTGTTAGTAATAGCGGATATTTCCTTCCTTTGTTGCCACCTAAATATTAAGGTTTTAGAATTTTCACTCAAAATATATTTAAATATCCTTAAAATAATATGATGAACGGCTCAGATTTTTTGTAATCTAACTATAGTTAGGTCATTGAAAAATTATAATTACTCATTATAATAAAAATAAAAGCATTTTTTTTTCATATAATATAATATATATATATATATATATATATATATATAATGTGCAAAATTTTCATTTTCAGGGAGTCAAAATAATCAGTAAAAGGGTCAAACAAGATGCAGGCCTGTACAGAATTTGGCATCACGCGGCACTGCATCTTCCAAATCTAAACGGCAGAATCATTTTTTTTTTTATTTTTTGAAAAAAAAAATAATCAAATTGAAATACGACAACAAATAGCTGAAATTTCACCAATTAATATCTCCAGGCTTTACAGGAGAAATTTAATTGATTTATATTTTTTAAAATTATTTCGCTGATTAATTTCAGCAATTTTTATTCATCTAATTTATTTAATTTATTAAATAATTACTTTATTTATATATTACTCATTCATTCTTAGATAATTACGCTATGCACACTCAAAACATAATAAAACCTTACATACACACACTTAAGTTAAAATTTAGTCAAAATTTATTTGAAAAAAAAATTTCATTAGTAAATCATTAAAATTACATTTTTACCTTTAATAGTACTTTTTTTTTCCTCGATGTCATACTAAAGCGTTGATCTGTCCTAAAATCAATTCACGTCGAGAGTATTTTCTTCCCTTGCACAACCTAAACATCAAAGTTTTAAGATTTTCATTAAAAATATATTTAAATATCTTTAAAATAATATGATCAACGGTTCAGATTTTTTGTAACTATAGTTAGGTTATTGAAAAATTATAATTGCTCGTTATAATGAAAACAAGTGAAAGTGTATATGTAAGATTTTATAATATTTTGAATGTGCATAACGTAATTAACTAAGAATGGATGTATAACGCATAAATAAAGCGAAATAATGTGGCATGTAGGTAATTATCCCTTAATTTATTTTGATTTCACGTGACCTAATTTATTTCTTTTTTTGAGTAACTGTTTTAGAAACGCAAAGTAATAAGCATTAATGGATAAAAATAATTAGTTTGTTTTTTTAATGAGAAAAAAATAATTAGTTAATAAAAACAAAAAGAAGAGCTTTTTCCTCTTGTCAAAGTCTTGACGAATGAACTTCTAATTAAAAGCTATAACACTTAGTCGTTGTAGACCTATACCAATATACGAGCCACTAAAATTCAATGATCCAATCACGGCCTCTTTCATCCGAGCATCATGGAGCGAAAAAAGAGTATTCACACATTCAGTGGCAACAGTAACAAAAAAAAAGATACTATTTAGGGTTCAAGCTACTATAACCATGATGAAGAAATTCAAATATATTTCGTTAGAGAGAGATTCACTTTAAGGTATTCAAGAAGAACTGAATAAGAAGAGTGGACAACGAAAAAAAGAACTACTTGATAGATAATAGCCTTTTTGTTTTCTTGCTTTCTTTACTCGTGCAAAATTTAAATATAACTAGAAGCACAAATAGTGTTGTAAACTATCTTGTTCATTTTGTTTTTGTTTGAGAGAGAGGAATTTCCCTTTCCAATGATTTTTGTGACACACTTGTAATTAGGCCTGTCAACGGATCGGATCCGGATCGGGTTGACCCCGACCCGGATCCGATTCCAATATATCCGGATCGGATTAAAAATTAGATCGGATCGAGGTCAATCCAGATCCGTTCCATGACCCGCCACGGTTCGGATTTTCGGATCGGATTTCGGGTCGACCCGAAACTTTTTTTATATAATTACAACTATTAGTTGTATATATATCTTTATATTTTTAAATAAAATTTTGATCACTAAAATTTACAATATAAATCCATTGTAGTAGAAAATATAAGGATAATATATAAACATTTAAAGATCATATCACTGACATCAGCATTATATTACAATATTACAAAACATAGAAT
>KZ452015.1:1566773-1593165 GCA_002786265.1 Apostasia shenzhenica
ATCAACGCTTTAGTGTGTTATTGAGGAAGAGAAAAAATATGTATCATTAAGAGTAAAAATATAATTTTAATGATTTACTAAAAGAATATTTTTTTTTCAAATAAATTTTGATTAAATTTTAACTCAAATGTGTGTATGTAAGATTTTGTAATGTTTTGAGTGTGCATAGCATAATTAACTAAGAATGGATGGGTAAGACATAAATAATACTAAATTGTGTGGCATGTAGGTAATTATCCCTTTCTCATTTTATTCTTTCGTGTATATCCACACATTCATCTTAGCATTCTCATTTCTGCAATATTTATTTTATTTGTACAGAGAAGAGAGAGAATAGTAGCTGATAAAAAATAAATAGAATTGGTCCACAGGAAACACAATTTTGACAAACAAATATTTTAAATGATTAGTAGCTAAGAATGGATCTATTAAATATAAGCGTTCAAGTTTAGGGCCTAACAATAAATAAAATTTCATAGAAATTATTCTTAATTTTAGGCTCTGCTCTCAAAACTATACACTAATTAATTTGAGGTATTTTAGAATATTTGGGGAGTTCTATGTTGCAATTAATGTTAATGTGAGACTCACATGAATGCCCTTAAAAAAAAATCATAACTCATAAAAATTAATTGGACTTTTATGCAATTAATCCTATTAAGCTATAGATAACGTATGACATATATCATAATGATGCTAATAGGAAGAGAATTTTTTTTGACTTCAAAGAAGAGAAGGATTTAGTTCATCACGACATCTCGCAATACAAATTGCCATCCGCGTTCGAAAAATTTGACCTCAAACTCACGTGTTCAATGAAAGAGTTAATAAAATATGCCTATCACTCGAATAACAATTAAGTCAATCCAGATGAATTAACAGAACATCTTTAAATTAGGCTAAATCGACGTTGATATAACTACAACATTTGTCTTTCTCACCAACTCTGATAGTTTCATCAGCGCCAGTTTTGTTCGACACTGATGAGGTAGTTTCAGGGACGTTCTTAATTCATTGCTGATGCAAATGTGAAAAATATTAAAAATTAATTTTCTTGTAAATTGTTTACTTGTTGGCATATTTTAGATCGATTCGATTATAAACCAATTAGATATCGGAACCTTAAATGAACCAGACTCATTAAATAAACAGATCAATGTAGTATTAAATGAAATTCGGCTGCTCGAATAATTTGCACTTTTAATCGAAAATTCTCATGTGATGAATTATGAAATATGGGGGGGACCTTGCCATGTTAAAGTTGTACTAAAAATGTGCAAGGAAGCTAATGGCTTCATGAATGCATTGCTTGGCCAATAGTTTCCTGTTTAGAAATGGTGGTGAATTTATCATGACAATGACATATTAGTCCTAAACTTTCTTGTGCACTAAGCAACACCCCATAAATAAATAAAAATAAATAAATATAAATATAAATAAATAATATATATAAGAAGTCAAGTTCAAAACCCTAAAAAAAGGAAACATCTATGACCCTTTAGTTCATTCTTTTTTTTCAAGAATAATTTTTGAGTTGTTTTTTTCATAAGCATGAAGAACAATAATTAGCATAATAGATTTTAAAATAATTAAAACTCAAAAAATCATAGTTAACTTGAATTTTATTTAAAGATACAATTTTTAAGGATAAATTGGTTATAGGTTCTTAAGTTATTAGAGTTGTTTTACATTGGCTTATAAAGGCCGAATTCAATGTCGATCCTGAATTTCAAATTTTGTGATCGAACGGATTATCTTGTGTAATTTTTTTTTTTTGCATGGATGATCCAATGGGAACTTTAAAATAATTTTTAATGTCAAGAAAATGATATGGTTATGTATAAAAATTCTATAATTTATATAAATTTAATACAGAAATAACCAATATAAGAATTTAGATAATTTGGAGACTTAAGAGCAACTTTTTTCTCATTAAAAAAAAATTTAAAACTACTCAAAATAGATTTTAATTTAGGCCCTGTTTAGCCTGAGGATTAAAATCAGGATTAAAATGATACTAATTTAAAAAAGAACAATGATAATAATAAAAAATAAATTTTTTTAATCATTCTACATAAATTTTAATATAAAAAAATTATTTTACTTCACATTCTCAATAGTTTTCAATAAAAATATCTACTTTATTTCTAAATCAAAATATTTGAATCATACAAGTATTAAAGTTAATATTTTTATTAAAAATCATTGAACATGTGAAGTAAAATAATATTTTTTATATTAAAATTTATTTATTATTATTATTTTTTTAAATTAGTACTATTTTTGTCTTGATTTTAGTCTTTACGCAAAACAGGGCCTTAACTTGAAAATAATTTATTTTGATTATTCTAACTTAAAGTAGAATACATTTACTAAGATTATTTGTGGGTACTCCTAGTTTCTTATGATTTTAGAGAGAAACTATTTTTTTTTCAAAAAAAAAAAAAAAAAAAATTGATACTCAAAACATAAACCCTACAAGACTAGTCAAACCATGGAAGAAAACCCATGCATGCATGCATTAAAATGTGCAAGCTATGGTTTTCTTCTCCAAAGTTCACGCCACATATAGGAATAATGTTGTTGGGGAGCTAGGAAGGAGGTGGGGGGAGAGAGAGAGAGAGAGAGAGAGAGAGTCGAAGGTGAGAGGGAGAGAGAGAGAGAGAGGGATGCCGAGATGGGGGAAGCCGTTGTGAATAAAATCTCCCTTTCTCTCTCTCACTACACTAACGCCGCCTCTCCTGGTGATCGCTTCAATCTTTGCGTTATCTTTTTCTGCATTTCCTTCGGATTTCCAAAATCTCATAATTTTCCTTCTTAAAAGTTCAGTTCATTTAGATGGATCGCTTTCTTCTTCCCGTGGTGAGTCTCCTTCACCCCCTTGAAGCTCATGTTGTTTTTCGATTCAATCCGATCGTATGAGCTCTGCCGCCGATCGTTTTCTTCATAGCTTCTGTCGTTATCGTGTTGCCTGTCTGGGTTTTGTTTTCCTTGTTCTATTAGAATGAATCGCCGGTTAATTTGTGACTGATTAAGGTTTTGGGGTTTTGCGATTTGGGTTTTTTGACAGTGTTATGGGTTTGGTGCCATGGAGGGATTAAAACCCGGAAATTCGGTTGTTTTCCTGAATGATGCTGTGGATTTGGAGTATTTTTTTATATTGAAGTTCGTGAGTGAATATTCCTAGATCGATTAATTTATTTGTTTATGGTGAACTGTGTATATAAAATTTGTTGCTACACGAATTTACTGTAACTGATGACGGATTTTTGGCTTTTCTTTTGGATCTAATTGTCTGCTGATTACGTTATTTAGAACATTTTGTGGTTGATTCTATTGATGCCCTTTGTTGCTTGCTAACATTGTTTTGTTTCTTTTGGTTTTAGTTTTTTTCTTTTGTTGAGCCACATTTTTTTTGAATTTTGCACTGTGCGTGTTCCTGTGTCCCTTTGTTTTAGAAGATTGTCATTTCATTTCCTCTGTAATTTGGATAAATAATTTGGAAGAATTTGCTAATCATCATACCTCAATTTTGGTTCATTCTTGTTGAAATAGGAATTCTTTACCACTGAGAAGAACTTGTCATCTAGGCATCTTTAAACTGCTTCGAAGATCATCAAGTTCGCATCATGGAAGGAGGCATGACTGGCCAAGATTATGATGAACTTGAAATGCTTCTTGGGGAAATTCCAGATGCAACTTCTGTTGACCATCTTGCGGGGCATCATAACCGCAGGGTTTCTTCTCAAGAATTTGATGGTATAATCCAAACTAATCCAATCAGTGGTTATGCAGTTCCTGAGATTGACAGTGAAAGTGACAATTGTAATCTGCTGGATGACAAGCTAGCACTGGCATTCAAAGAAGTAAGAATCAAGGATAATGTATCAGCAAAACCTTCTTCCATTCCCACATTTCTGATGAATGGGCAGAATCCGAAACTCCTAGAGAAATCTCAGTCTGGATATGATAATGTAGATAGACATGAACCTCTGAATGTGGTCAGGTTATCAAGTATTGATATGGAAGCAAGATATCTTAATATGAGAAGAAATGGGTTCATTAAACAAAATGAGAAAAATGACGGCCATGAACCCGTTCCTATATTGGAGTGCTTATGGGATGAACCTTCTGATCATCAGCAGGTTGTTCCAATAAATACCTTGTCGAATTCTTTTCACCGTGACTATTTTATGGATGCAGAATCCCCAGCTTACATCTCTTGCAGTCATTTAACCACACCAGGTGTGGTGTGGGATGATATGGAGGAAGAGAAGCATTTGAGATTACATCAAAAAAAGATGTATGGACAGAACTTTCAAAACTATAAATCTGGAAAATGTGTGAATTCAGTGCGCCCGTGCTTTGATCTTGCTATCTCTCCCCATTTTGACCAACATAATACAAACACATATTTGAATGCTAATGCTTATCCTTGTGAATCATCGGGAAGACTTGAGAGCCTATGTTCTTCGCGTAGCCATTTATTGCAATGCTCTAGCAGAGATCTTCAAGGGCCCCAAGTTTTCAATAAAGCTGGGGCACCATGTTACCCAGTCAGAATTATTAGGCCTAATACTGTTCCTAATGATCAGTCATTGCTCTTTTGTCAGTCTCGTGTTATGAGAGAGAGATCATTACATTTGGATAACTTGGGTTTTAGAGGATCATCTGCCAATAACTTCAATTCCAGGCTTGCTTCAAGGTTATTGCAGAAAAACTATAATTCAGTGAACGAAATTGTAGGTAGGATATATTTCCTTGCAAAGGATCAGCATGGTTGCCGCTTTCTGCAGAAAAAGATGAGAGAAGGTACGAGGGAAGATATTGACAAGATTTTCATAGAAACTGTTGGCCACATCGTTGAACTTATGACCGATCCTTTTGGAAACTATCTTGTCCAAAAGCTGCTTGATGTATGCAATGAGGAACAAATGATGTCCATAGTCAAATTGCTTACAAGAAAGGAAGGGGAGCTCATTATAATCTCATGTGACATACATGGGTATATGCTTATCTTTCATGTTAGTGCACAGATGTTGATATTTGCTTAAATCTTTGTCATTTATTTGGTAAAAATTTTCATGGCCTGTAGGACTCGGTCCGTTCAAAAGGTGATTGAAACTATCCGGACGGATGAACAGAAAAAAATGATTATTTCATCTTTGAAACATGGCATAGTGACACTGATGAAGGATATCAATGGTAATCATGTCTCACAACGGTGCTTGCAACGTCTTCCTGAATATTGTGAGGTAATTTTGGGGAATGTTTTAAACGGTTTCTAAATTATGTCCAATAATATAAGTCACGAAACTTCTATATCTAAAGTTGAAGAATCAGTGCTTTGAGATGCTTTGCGTGCTTAAGGTGAATTAGCTAAGATAGTGTTTGTTGCTGCCTAAAGAATAGGAATAGAAGAAACAAAGTCGGACACTTTCTCCTACATTCTATATCAAGGCAATGAAATTGATAAGAATAGAGAACGTGAGATATAAGTGAAAATCCCAAACTAAGGTAAACCACGAATGCTTGCACTAGGCAAACAAGCTTCCGTCGTAAAAATAATGAGTTACAACTGTTTTGCTTCACTTGAACAACTAAAGGATTACAATCAAAGGTTCTTTTTCCCAAATGATGGATTGCAAGATAATTCATAGGTAAGTACAAAATCTCTTCAAATAGTGAATTTGCTTCTTCTCATGTGGATTGGACGATCGACATCTTCTATCACAAAAAGGCTTTAGGAGGATGAACCTCACCTTAGCTCATAGCCCTTTGAATCTCTCTACTTGCCAGTGCCATATTTTTGCCAATGTTATTGTCGGTATCGATGTCTGTGCCCTAACATTTTGTAAATAGGCAAACCTTAAGGTGCCATCACACATCCTTAGGTGAATGCCAAAGAATACACTTTTCCAATTATACATTATACATGTGATATATTTTTAGATATTGCTTGATGACATCTGAGATCTTACATCAAGAACGCACACTTCTTAGATTTGCCTTCTCAAGGATCTACTTTTTTAAGAAACTGCTTCTTGAAGAATTGATATGTCGAGGATCTTACTCTAAAGTATTTGATATCTCAAGGATTTTCCTTCTTGAGAATCTAATTTCTCATGGGGCAGCTTCTGGAGGGATTGACATTTAGATTGAGGATCTAACATCTTAAGGATCTCGAGTCTTCTTCGTCATAATGAAGGATAACCTTGACAAGCTCCCCCTCGCAACTCATGAGGGGAGTTGTAAGTTAATTGTACTCCTATAGACTTAAATTTTATCATTGGTTTTGTCATCTTATTTGACGCACTTTCATCAATATGGATATTCTAATATGGAGGGCTTGATATCGCTCATCTTGAGCCTTGATGCTTACTTCTTCGTGATCTTGAGGACACCATACTTGAGTCTCGGATTTTCTTCCTTAAGTCTAGAGTTTTCTTACTTGTAAGGAGGGCTAACTTCAATATTCAGAATAGCTTGTGTACTAAAGTGTTACTTACATTATTAGATTAGATCTTTATTTTGAATTTGCTTTTCCTTTTGATTCTTTTCTGAAATATATTCTTGTCCGCTTCAAAAACAATAATGATAAGTCCTTAATATCAAATTAGTTAGTTTTTTTTCATGGATTTCTCTTCTTCATTCAGCTTTATTCAAAAAAACACTCTATGATCATTTCTAATGATCACATCTCAAGTCATTTTAGTCTTCCTCTCTTGTTCACTTTGTGACTCGAATCTTCTCATGCTTACATTCGAGAAGCTATATAGTTTGAATCACTGCTTTAATAAGTTGCAATTATTTGATCAGATCTATTTCTAGCTGGAGATGTGAAGTCTATTCTTCATCATTTCACATTTTTCAAATGGTTTATGTTTCATTTCTTTTGGTCCCTCAAACTTGATCCTTGAAGCAGGTGAAATTCTGTGAATGTTAACACCAGAAACTCTTTAAGAATACTTGTTCATGTAATTACTTTCTTTCTAATATCATCATATTCCTCCTATATGCATCAAGTCTTGAGATGCAATACTGAACATTATCAATCTTAACTGCCAACATTTCTCCTGCAGTTTCTTTTTGATGCTGCGATTTCTCATTGCTTCGAACTTGCAACCGATAGGCAAGGCTGTTGTGTTCTTCAAAAGTGTATGTTGCATCCAGAGGGTGATGGAAAAAGGAGGCTGATGTCTGAGATTACAACCTACTCACTTGAGCTTTCTCAAGATCCATATGGGTATTTGAACATACATTGATTATTATTGTCTTACCAAGGTTTTAAAACTTTGTTTCGGTCATAAGATAAAAGCATCAGTTTTGACCGTTTCAACAATTTCGGTAGTTCGGTATCAACAGTTTCGGTCTTTTCTATAAATTATTTAAATTTTATAAATTTAAATTAAATTTATTAATGATAATTATAGAAAAAATGAGTTTCAGTGGTTTCGACTCAATTTAAGTAATTTCGGTGGAAACTTTACTGAAACTGGTGAAATTATCGAGTTTCGGCCGAAACCAAAACTCGGTAACCTTTTCAAATCAGTTTTAACCAACAACAACATGAAACTCGGTAGTTTTAGAATCTTGTTCACAACCTTCAAAAGTCATTGAAAATCCAAAATGCTGAAATATTCTCTCCAATGCTTGCAATTTGTTTTAGGAACTACGTAGTGCAGTTTGTTCTTGATGAAAAGGTCCCATGGGCTTCATCTCTTATATTGAAGCAGCTAAAAGGAAATTACGAACATCTATCAATGCAAAAGTACAGCAGCAATGTGGTTGAAAAATGCATCAAACTTGCAGGAGAGGAAGAACTTGCCAAAATCATTCAGGAGCTAATTCATGCTCCTGGACTTGCCCAGGCCCTGCATGACCCTTTTGGAAACTATGTCATTCAATCAGCTCTAAGAGAATCCAAGGTGAATTCCTATCCCTTTTGCTGTCATGAAGTGCTAAACATAATGCATTTTGTTTGATGTTACAGGGAGAACTTCATGCTGCTCTAGTGGAGGCTATCAAGCCTCATTTCTCCTCATTAAAGAGCAGTCCATATGGCAAGAAAGTGGTTTCAACTGCTTCATTGTTTATGAAGTGAAATCATCTCACATTTAAAAGGAGTTTGTAAAGCCTTTAATAAGCTCATAGGTAAATTTCAATTGCATTTGTGTCAAATATCATTTTTACTATGGGCATAGATGAACTAATCTTTCAACATTCTGCTCAATATTCAACTTGGCAAGGGCTTTTTGTTCTCTATTGCCAACCTTAACAAACATGCCTGAGAACATTTTAAAAGCTTTACTCATAAATGAACAAACTTAAATATAGTAATATTTGGCTCATTCATGCTTATGATAATACACATAAACATCTTCAACACAACTACTTAAAGATTGTTATGTGATTTTACTTTTTAGTCGATAGATAGAGCTGATTCGAATTTATTAAGAACTTGATTACGGCTCAATGATTGGAGACTCAATAACGACAAAACTAATAATATCTTTTAATGATATAGGTCTTGACTCTTGACTATAATGGTGATTTATTTTTACCTCTTTCATTTTAATAGCTAAATCTATAGGGAAATGAATTGTTCACAATTGAGCTTAATAAAATTTTATTTAGACAATTTGATATTAAACTTTATTGTTTATGATTTCGAGCTTGATAGTAGGTTTGGTTGAGGGTTGAAATTGGGTTGCATTAGAAAGTTCACTATCACACTCGCTTAAAGGCTCAATTGCTCATTTACTCTAACCGAGCTCAAGCTTGTCAAAGAATTGAGCCAGTACTTAGTTGTTAAATTTTGGTTTTTTATGGGCGAAGCTTGAACATGAACATAATGCTGCTCAACACTCGGCTCCTTCACAACTCATACTTCTACCATTCCCATTCTCATTCTAACAAATTTTGCAGGTAGAATTGGGGGCGGTTGTCTCTTCTTCAAAAGGAAATTGACAAAGATGTAGCTTTGCATAGTGTAACTTGTCATCTGGTTTTCAGCAGTGCTTTGTAAACTGCGATTTTTATTGCATTTTGATGGGTTTTCTTCATTGTATAGAGCAGATCTTTCTTTGTTAGGGTTCAAAAAAGAGCAATATTTGTAGATTATACTGCTTTTTTAATGCATCCCTTTCTCAGTTCCCTTCAGAAATCTATTTTCAAAAATTTTGGTGATCACTAAGAATGCTTTTGATCTTCATGGAGCTGTGAAAGGAAAACTCTCCACTGTTTTAATCCTCATTTCTTACTAATATTGTTCTGCTAGTAGGAGAATTTCAAAAGGAAAAAGATTAGTATGTTCAGTTTATATATATATATATATATATATATATATACTCAATCTATTAAAACAGTAAAGTATTACACCTGCCTTCATAGGGATTAATAATTTATGCAAATGTAAATAAATGTTTTAAATATGTATGTATTTTAAATATTATTTAGAAACAAAAGCTTCAGTGTTAGGGACTTTTGCATGCAAAACATCAAGAAAAAAGTTCAAAATGTTAATTTAATTTTAAAATAATCATACCTAATATAAATGGTATTTCAGAAATAATTTATGCAAATCATCAAATATATTGTAAATATAATTTTTTTTTATGAAAGAAGCATAAAAAATTAATATTGCATATTATATGCAATGTGAAGAATGCAGCACAAATAAAAAAAAAATATAGCAAACTATGAAACAAACATATGCTTGCATTAATATATTGAATGAATGCAATATTTTGGCCAGATATAAATTGCACTCCTGTTGGTTAGTGCCTAAATATTAAATTTTTTGGAAAATAAGTATACGATGAAAAACATAGTTAATTAATTATGAAAATATTAAATAAAATTTGTTGATATATTGAAAATTATATAATTTTTTATTTTTTTAAAAAATAATTATGATAAATTTATACATTAACCAAACTGAGGATCTTATACTAAACAGCACTATTTTGTAAATTACAGTTAATATGATAAATTTTTAAAAACAATAAAAATAAGATCACATCGAAAATCAATCCCCACATGAAAACTGCAAGCAATATTTTTAATTTATTCCACAGTAAGAACATCATATAAAAAAAGAATATAATATTTAGACCCCTCTTATTTACCTTTATATGCAAATATGACTCTTTAATTTCAAATTAAACAAATTTATTCACCAATTTAAGACAAATAGACCTTTTTAATAACAAATATTACATTTATAACAAAAAATAACTATTTTCATAACTTTTTTAATAGTGGCAATTGTCCAATGATGCTTCTCACTCAATCACATTGTATAAATAATTATTTTCATAAATTTTGTTATTATAAAAAAATTTATTAAAAAAATAAGTCGGTCTGAACTTCTAATCAAACTGTTAAATCAATCTACTTAATTTAAAATCTAAAAAAACTTATATGTACACAAAGGCACATAAAATAGACTCAAATGCTATTTATCTTATAAAAAATTAACTAACTCAAGGAAGAAAAGCATAGAAATTGCAAGACAAACAAAAAATAGGAGCATTTACATACCACATAAAATTTCAATATTCCACTCAATTTCAAATACATACTATTCTATAATTTAAATTTTATGAAGAGAATAACATGCAGTAATATTCAAATAAATTTTGTGACATATAATTAAATAACCCTGAAAAATATACATAAGAGATTTTGTATTCCTTCTAGTTCAAAGTTCTCAAATGTTTTACAGAGCTCAACTGGTATAGTAAGCTGAGATGTAACAATTGAAAAAAAATGTAAGCAAAAAAAGGCTAATGGTTCAATTAATTGAAGGAGAAATTTCATCCATGACAAAAGATAAACCAATCTTTTATATTAGACACTCAAACATTACTATTTAATTATATAACACAAATGTTATATAATACACCAAGGGCCTGTTTGGCGAGGAACCAAAATCAAGACCAAAATAATACTAATTTAAAAAATAACAATAGTAATAATAAATAAAATTTTCTAATCATTCTACACAAATTTTAATAAAAATATTAATTTAATTTCACATCCTAAATCAAAATACTAGATCCTAGTATTTTAATCTAGAATGTGAAATAAAATTAATATTTTTATTGAAAATTATTGAATATATAAAATAAAATAATATTTTTTATATTAAAAATTATTTAGAATGATTAGAAAATTTTATTTATTATTATTATTATTATTATTTTTTAAACTAGTACCATTTTAATCCTGATTTTGATCCCCATGCCAAACAGGGAAGAATATATCATTGTGTGTTCACATTATCAAAGTTACATCATCGAATATGCATAGATCTAAATACACATATCATTTACTAAATAGAAGCGATAGAAATAACAAAGAATCAACCATAAGAAGATAAAACTACAAGCACGAGATAAAATCTTACAGGTATCATGATGAAAGTAATCAGGGTGTTATTTTTGTGATATTTAACATTCCTTTGTGTTATATAAGTTGTAACAATAGGAGTTTGATAAAATTTGCTTGTATTATGCATGTAATTATCCCTAAACAGAAAGGTTGACTTCTCTCAAGACCTTGGCAGCATCCTCAGGAAAGACAGCATTAATGTAGCAGCCACTACCCAGCTCAAAGCCACCAGTCACATTTAACAGGGGGACAACTTGAAGGAACCAGTGGGCAAAAGGCAACCAAGAAGCTGGAAGATGGAGTGGTGAGCTATGTACCATGAAGTTGTATGGTGGATAATTCAGCTGCTTTCCAAGTTTCAGAAGAATCAGCTTCAGCAAACCACCAAAGTCCACTGCCTGCAAGTAAAATCTTTAGTGTCCAACATATTAATAATCACTATTCAATTTTATTTAGGATGTGTTCGGTTCGATGTTATCTCTATGCTTTGTCATATTATCTAGATGTCATCCAATCTTTGATAACATCTAAATGCCAATTTTGAGTGACAATTTAATTTTTTTTACAATATTATTTAAACATGTCATCCAACCAAACATGAAAATTTAAAGATAACATTGAACCAAGCACTCCTTTAAAGATCTTCCACTGATTACACACAATATTTATTTCAATATCATGCAAATATTTATAATGATTCTCAATATCAGCTCAGCCTTTTTATTTGAAAATTAGCATTGCCATAGCATTATACTACAAAAAAGTACAAGAGTCGGCTAACAGCTCCGTTGAGGATGTTACAAAAATTAATAGGGAGAGGTATACCCTTATCCCAACAGAAATCACCTAACATAGCAAAGTGTACCAAAAAATCAGCTGCACTATTTATATTATACTGTACGTGAGTTTTAAAAAAGTGAATAATAGAAATATACACACAATATGCTCAAGTACATGATCTTTATGCAAGCTCTCATAATATACTCAAGCACAAGCTCAAACTTTTCATCAACCAGAAATGTAATTTTGATTTCTTGACTCAAGGGACACATGTTCATATTGAATTGATTCAACTCAACCCAACTCAATGCAAGAAGCCTACCTAAAAATATAAATGTTTACATGATATATGCATTGTGTAATTATAAGTTTGAACGGGAAATATGTATATAAAACAAATTAGACACATGAGTATTTGGAATTGAGGATGTAATGAGTTCCTAATGGTAGGGACCAGACCACAGAGTAATAGTAAAGCCTGATGAAACTAAAGTTTAGTTGGTAAAGCAATACACATATCTAGGGGTGTTATAAGCATATGAAATTAGGAACTCGCTTGAAATTTGAATCAATTCAAAATTGGTTCAAATCTTTGAACTGAATCATGAGCAAAAGCACTTGGCTCGAAGTTGATTTTAAGCCGATTATGAGCTCACTAGAAATATGATTCGAGTTGACGCGAAATTACATGTATAATAAAGGTAATTTTGATATAAAATATTCATATAAATATTTTTTGTGAAAATTGGTGTGGTAGTCTAGTGGAAGGCAGAGTATAGTTAAAGTTTATTCTCCTTAAGACCATAATGAGTTGGTATGAATCTTGATTCGAATCGGCTAGAAATCGAGCATGAATCAAGCCAACTGGACTCAAATCAATTCAATTCCAATTTCAAACGGATTTTAAGCTGAGTCCAGCTTGAAATTTTTGAGTTGCCTTCAGTAAGTTTGAAATCGGTCCAATAATCCCATACACATCATGTTATTTGAATTTTCTAGTAATAAGGGAAATAAGTATCAACTACACCACCAAGCATAATAAAATTAGCTTGTTAAATAAAGAAAACCAAAGCAAAGTTCAACTATAGAATAACATTTCAGGAGATAACAACAAGCCTCTGACCTTCGTTAATGAAAATAATTCCCATTTAGGTTATGACTAGAAGCTAAGACTAAAAATGTCTGTAGAAGAAAGCAGTATTCTTGTCCCCCTACTCCAACCAATGAGACTTAGCCCTAAGCCACTACTAACTTTCAGCTCAAGAACCTATAACATTGGAAGAAGTAACCATGGCCAAGAGCTATGCATGCTCCTTCCCTAAAAGGACTTGTTCCATGATTTCTTTGGTTTGGAGGGAAAAGAAGGAATACTCTAATTTGGCTTTTTTTCCTTTTAAAGATTAACTCCTTAGTTTTTGCTAGGTGGGTCTCCACTTTTTTTACTCCATTCCTTCAAAGCTTTGAGTGTTCAAATACCTTTCTGGCTAACCACAATTGCAAGCCCAGTTCTAACGGGACATCTCTAGATATCACTGGAAATGGTATATAACTCCATATATAATAACTATGGATCCTCAAACTTGATCACCCCTACATAAAATCTGACATAACATACTATTTTTATTTTACATGCATATATTTAGAAACTAACACAAATGTTAACATAACTAATTAATTTTACTTTCACATCATTAATAACTATTAAGGTGTCACTAATTAGCCACAAAAAAACCACAAACCAAACAGGCTAAGGAAACTTGCATTAGCCTAACCCATTATTCAATTGCAATGTACTATAATTCAGCTATCACAAATACTTTATCACCAACAGAACAGCTTGCAATGGCATTAACTCATAAAAAAGTTCAAACCTTTTGTTCGTCCAAATCATGGAAATATGATGCATGGTCTCTTGGAATTATCCAGACCTCAAAAGGAAATGAAGCGGCAAAGGGAACAATAGCAGAAAAATGATCGGATTCATCAATCAGGATGTCATCACTCCGAGCCTCACAAAGGCCACACTTTCCACACTTCTTGAACTCCTCCCTCATGCTATGAAACCGAGCACAAACTGTTGGAGGAATCAATGGAAGACCAACAATCTGACCGTGTGAATGGTTCATAGATGCTCCAGCAGATGCACCATGATTTTTAAACACCTACAAAAATCGAAATAAATCTCCCATGGACAAGTTCAAACTTGTTAATTGAAGCAAAAAAAAATGAAGTAGAATCTGAAATACCTGCACATATTCCAGCGACTCAAGCTGTGCAAGTTGCCGCACGCGCTCCCTGTACGCGAGCACGACCTCGCCGACCTCCGCCGCGGGGAGATCCGGCAGGTGGACGGAGTGAGAGGGAGTCTCGATCACCACATCATGGAAGCCAAATCCCGTTACAGTGGACCTCCCCAAACCGCCGCCGTCCCCTCCCACCAGCAATGGCTCGAGATCGCGACGGAGCGCCGGGTAGAGGTTCTCGATGACGCGGATCTTCCAATCATCGGCGCCGCGGGGGATGCGGAAGATCTCCGGCGCGCATTCATGTTCGCGACCAAGGCAGAAAGGGCAGGAAGGAGTGGAGGGATTAGAGCTAGGATTTGGAGCGGCGGCGGGAGAGTTGGACTTGAAGTCGGAGGGGCGCCGGGACCTCGCCGGCGAGAAGATGACCCAGCGGTTGAAGACAGAGTCCCTTCTCATCTCCGGCAGGCGGAAGGAAGAGCAAGCAGAAGATGATGACATGGCAGAGTTTGTCTGGATGAAGCCGACGAGGGTTTCTTTCGGTTCCTCCCAAGGCTTTGGACGCCGGAGATCGAGCATTCGAGCTAGAAGACTACGCCGTCGAATGGACGTCACACGTGTGCACCGGCAACCACACGTGCATACCCAATAAAACGCTCTGCGAGCTGGCAATACAGAATATGGCACGTGCCATATTGGACTTAAATTAATCCAAATAAAAGTTGAGGCACCTCAACTTAAACAACAATCAAATTATCCATAATTTTTTTTTTGATCAAATCTAAAATATAATTTACTCAAGGTTTGATATATATAATACATAAAGTTATGAATAATTTGTTTAAAGTTGATTGTACCCCAAAATTCATTAAAAAAAACCCAAAAAAAAAAAATGATATAAGAGGCATTTCCACTACCATTAGATGCCATCACAAATAGTTAAACTGATAACAAAATTAACTATTTTGTTTATTCCATAATTTTCAAAGAAAAGTAAGACTTAGTATATATTTAAAAAAAAAAAAATGAAAGCAAGACATAATGTATATCCTTTTAGCATCAACTAAATACGTTAATATCTGAATAAAAAACAGCTAAATGCATTAATATGAATTTAAACTAAAATATCCACATTAGAAAATGTGAAAACTAGCATATGCATTACCACATTATTTTTTTTTTTTAGCATTTACATACAATTTGTCTAATAGTTTAAATTTTATGAAAATAATGATATGTAAATAATATTTAAAATATTTATAGCACGTAGATAATTGCCTTTTTTTTTCCATTTCAAAATATATTTTCTATTTTTTTCACCATTCATACAAAAGAAAACCCTGAATATTCAGACTAGGTAGCAGACAGAGAAAAGTCTGGAGAAATAGCTCACAGCTTCCCACCTTCATAGATTTAGGGGAAGTTAATGCAGACAAATGTTATCATGATATCGAAGAAGCTATCGATTCGCAAAGTCGAGATAAAAAATGAGGCATCCTCAAATTTTTTCCATAATCTATCACCATTTCTTTATAACAACATAATCAAAAAATAGTTCAGAGAATAAACCATCACTTAAGGCCCCGTTTGTCTAGGAGTTTAAAATTAACCTGATTTAATTTTAACCAGGCATATCACATCACACATAAAATTTAATATTAAAAATTAAATTTATTTCACATCCTACACATATTACTAAAATATAACTAACTTATATCACATCCCTCACATATTCCAACATAATAACTAACTTTATATCACATCCCTCACATATCCCAATATAATAACTAACTTTATTTCACATCATTCACAACTTTTAATAAAAAAATATCTCCATCTAAATTTAATTTTAACCTTCTTAAATTTAACCTTACAAACAAACACACCTAAAAGAAGACAACATAATTTCAATAACCGACTAATAAATTGATCAATCGTGATTTTGAGCTTTAATTCAATAAATTAAGTGTGAATTAAAATCTTAAATCATGAATTAATCAATTTATTGGGTAATTATTAAAGCTGCATAGCATATTTCGAGAAAGAATAGGGATAGCATTCTGAGGTATCAGGAAACAAATTAATGGCAACTGATATACTTCTCTTTACCTTCAGGAAAACATTGAGACGGATTACTTCTGTATTACATAATAATACAAGCACAGGTGGGATAGCCAATGAGCTCCTCATCAAATTCACCTGGTTCACTGTATTGAAATAGCAACACAGATACCACTTTTAGTTTCAGAAAAAAAAATATATGTAGAAGATGTCAGTCTCCATTAGAAATATTAGCAGACTGATAAATTGGCTGATAACTCGAATTTTAATTAAATCAAAGTCAAATTACTATATCTGAGATTCAGCTCTCTCGAAATCAACTCGATGATATAAATATACACATACTATTAGACATATATACACACAAACATTGGTGCATATCAGATAGTCTATAAATATGAGTGTTATAAAAAGTGCGTTTCAAGAAATTAAAGTACGTGTATGCGTGCAATATTATATGATGCTTGAAGCCATCGTTTAGTTTATGAAGTAATGTTGGTAACTTGGCTTGAATCAACGCAATATAATATAATTTGGAATTGAACTTGACTTGAAGTGACAAACTTCAACTTTGAGTTGAGGCGTACTAGCTCGAACTAGATTCAATGCTAATCATAATGTCTGGTGAACAAATGCCAAGCATCATCACACCTACTCTACTATATGAGCAGCAATAATTTCAAAGCACCTACTTTTCAAATTAATAAAATTCACCAGAATTAGAAAGCATACACTTTTTTTCACAATCTGAAGAAACTAAAAGTCATCGATGAGCAAAGTTTAAGGAATGATATCTAGGTGACTCTCAGTTGTAATTTCAAATTCGTGAAATGACACCAAGAAAAGTTTGAGTATAATATGATCACATATTTAGATCATTCAACAGAATCTGGTGAAAGGGTTAACATTCTCAGAATTTTGTGCCTTCATTTAAAGGCATTCAATATTTTTATATTAGTGATGCATTTTTATATGTAGATGAGTATTTCGTTAACTAGAATATTTGACAATGAAAATAGCAGTTGTAGACAAATTGCACAAAGTTAGATAGCCAACAAATAAAGCTTTCTGAATAATAAATCTATTTGATCCATTCTTTATGAAAATTTGATTATTAAGGTCCGTCGGTACTGATTGAACATTACAACATTCCAAATGTTCGACCTGAGGGACCAATTGTAACTATAACCTCCTTTAGCATAGTAAAACTTTTAAGCCACCTAACATTGGAGCTGTACTTTTCTATTTATCAATTTCCATGTAAAATTTGGTGTATTATTCCTTTATTTCTCTGTACTCTAAATTGTTTGATGATTCTTCAAACAAACAAAAGAAGAGTCTGCTAACTAGTCAAACTGCATTGAAGAAAAGCTGGATGTAAGACAACAGAAAAGGATAAGAAACTTACGTCGGTTCAAATTCTCGGATTTCTGCAAGCTCCTTCCCCAAGTCATCCATCCATTTGACACACTCTTTCTTCTTGTCCTTTGATCCCGGACTCATGGTCTTCTTCAAGCAGCTTTTCAGAAGCAGCTCAATATTTCTATCATTTTCTCCTTTCTCCACAATCCCTACCTTCTCACTGCATAATTTCTTGCCAACTACAAGAGAAGCCGGTAAAGACCCACAAGATATATCATGGGCATTCTCAAATTCCAAAGGGTAAGGCTGATAGTAAGAAGCCACCGGCGGTGGCGGCGGCTTCGAGAAGCAAAACACAGGGCAATGGGAAGAACTTGAGTCCACCCTCATCAAAATTTCTCTAGAATCAAACAGGTTATAATGTTTACGAAAACCTCATAGCAGCACAAACCCTTTCATGACACATCAACAAAAAGGAAAGTCAAACCCTTGTTTTTGAATCACGCAAGAACATGGGAATTTCCTTCATGGGTGAATAGCCCTGAAGTTGCCTTCCCTTGCTACCAATTGAAAAGACGTAGGGAAGGGAGACCGAGAACCTCTTCTGCCTGCTGAGCAATCAATCCCCCCAAGGAGCAAAGGAAGGAAGAGCTAAACAAGGGGAAAAGCAAACTCAGGATATTTTGAGTTGAGTAAGAGCAAGAAACATCCTCCTTGGGGATTGAGACTGACCACAATCTTCTCTGGAAATAGAACACTGATGAGAATCAATCATTGGAGGAGCAATAATGGCAGCCTTTGTTGTCCTGTTTGTCTTCTTCACAAATGGCACAATTCTCTCTTTGGAAGATTTTCTAAAATTAAATATATTTTAACTTAATAACAAAATAATTAATTCTTCTAATTTATTTTTATGTTCACTTTAAATAAAAACAAAATTACTTCTCCAAATTTATTATTATTTATTTTCATTCATATCTTTTTAATAAAACTAGTGGTCATGCATGTGCTATATCAGAAATTAAATTTAAATTGGACTTGTCTAAGATATATGATTTATGTTAAAGCATATATTGCAAATGATTTATGTAGCCTAATTGTAATCTAGAAAGAGTAGTTGAGTTCGTGAAAGAAATTCTAATAAAAAGAAATTTTCTTCTATTTTACAATATGTATGTATATATACATTAACAACAAGTTGATTTAAGTATTTTAAAAAATTTCTACGGATATATACATGAACAATAAGCTGATTTAAATACTTTAAAAAAAGTTCCTTTTTATTTTGTACTAAGAAAGGATTTTCATTATCTTAAATGTTTTATCGTATATTTTGACTTTTGATGATCTTTACTGACCTGAAATTGAAAAGTGAAGAAAACAGTAATCAATTAAGTTGAAATATATGCAGTCAGAATGTAAATACAAGTTTTATACAAGGTTTTGATGGTAGAATACCATAGTAAAAGGTAGATTGCTAAACATTCACAAATGTCCAATAACATTAAAATAGACCAACTCATAAAACTTAGTAATTTAGTGAGTATATAAACTTTGCAATAATTTAACTGAGAGCACAATCAGAGAACTTGCTTGGAAGCATGTATTTTCAATATGTAAGCAAATCACTAATTATATTGGATTGCATATGAGTAACCGGTAAAAGATCTAATATTTAAAGCAAATTATTTAAGTTGTACCAAGAGAAAATTCATAAGACTAGGAAATAGAGCTACATATAATAACACAATAAATATACATTGAAAGCAAAAGAAGGCATTTAATTCACATATATTCCTGCACAACTCTTCAAGGAAGCAAATAAATTGCCTAAAACACGATTGTAATATCTATGTTATAATAAAATTTAAAAAAGCTCATAATGTGCACTTTAGTAGCTCTATATTTTAAATTGCACTGCTTGCTCCTATTGTGCTAGTAAAAGAAAACAATATAAAGTAGGAACATATTGTATTGTAGAGTGTTTACTTGAATAGTTCATCTATGTTACGATCCATAAAACATGCATTGTATCCGATCGTTCATATTTATTCTTGAGCTTTTTAATTTCCTTACATGATAGGCTTTTCTATTTTGTTCTCAAATAATTACTTTTTTCCCCTCAAGTAGCATGCTATATTTGCATTTTCTTTTGAAATCCGACATTCTACAATTTGAATGAAGCAAGATATCTTGCAAAGATAGTTGATTGTGAAAAATCAATATCACTGACTTATTTTCTTTTGTTTCAGCATAAATTATGTAAATACAAATTTTGTTTAACATTTTTAAACGAACCAAGTTTATTGAATATTAGGAAAATGTGTTTATCATTACATGCCAAAATTATCTTTCATGGGCATAAACACTGAAGCATAAATTTAGTGGTATTATAGTACGCTATTTGAACAGGAATTAGAAACAAAGTATATTAAACACTTCAAAGCACAATAAAACTTAAACTATTTTTTCATGGAGCTATCATCTATAAAAGAAATATCTGGATTTATGTTAGTTTCAGAAAGCTGTACACCCTCACTGGTCTGAAGGTTTTAAGTACCGCAAAATATAAACTTGTTAAATATTACCTACCAGTTTTTGAGATTTAAGAATAACATTAGGAACTGTCGCCAAGAAACTGTCGGTGAAGGCCGGAACAGAGAACGATGATTGGGAGCACAAGCCGAGCGTTGGCAAGCGCACCCGACAGGAGCCCAGGGAACACGGTGGCGTGAACAGGGAGCAGATGAACACGGAGATGAGAGGGGATTCTAGGGCATTTTGTATCGATTTGAAGCCAAAATAATCCAGAAAGTACCTGAGATGCAAATCCTCTTTTGGTAATTTGATTGAAGGACCAGTAACTCCTCGTCACTGAGATTGATTTGGGAGATGAACAGGGGAATCAAGAGGAAGATCGCATCTAAGAAGAGAAGGGATACAAGGGAGAAACAGTGGAGAGCAGGCCGCGGTGCTACGCATGAAAGCGAGAGCGAACGGCTTTGATTTATTCCTGACTAAACGACAATTTTTTTTAGCATATTCACGATTTTTATATATGTTATTATATATTATATATTATTGTTAATATAAATATATAATAAATATTAAGAATAATTACCAACACGTCACATAATTTAATTTTATTTATATTTTACCCATCTATTCTTAGTTAGTTATGCTATGCACACTCAAAGTATTACAAAATTTTACGTACACATTTGAGTTAAAACTTAATCAAAATCTATTTAAAAAAATATTCTGTAAATAAATTATTAAAATTATATTTTTATTCTTAATGGTACATATTTTTCTCTTCCTCAATACTACACTAAAGCGCTGATTTGTCCTAAAATTAATTCACGTCGCGGATGTCTCCTTCCTTTGTCGCCACCTAAATATTAAGGTTTTACGATTTTCACTCAAAATATATTTAAATATCCTTAAAATAATATGATGAACGGCTCAGATTTTTTGTAATCTAACTATAGTTAGGTTATTGAAAAATTATAATTACTCATTATAATAAAAATAAATTAAAATGTGAGTATGTAAGGTTTTATAATATTTTGAATGTGCATAGTGTAATTAACAAAGAATGAATAGATAAAGTATAAATAAAATTAAATTGTGTAGCATGTATGTAATTATCCCTAAATATTATAGGCAAATATTTTATATTATATGAATATATATGTTCTATATTTATATAAATATGTATTTTAATATATATATATATATAGATTAATTGATTTTTTGTTGACTTTTTTATTTAATTGTGATTTTTTAATTATTCCATATGGCTGCAACTCGTAGAATTCTCCTTTGTAAGGCCCTATTTGGTTGGAAAGTCTTTAATTATTTTTATTTAAAAAAATTGTCATTCTTAATATATAGATTTTAATATAAAAATTTATTTTATATTATATTTCATAAATTTTTTAATATATTATATTTAATTTATTATTATTTTTTAATAAAAATAACTAGAAATCATTTTGGCTTTGCCTTCAACCATACAAGTCAAAGTTCATAGAATTTTTTATTTATTCATTTAAAAAATTTATTTAAATATAACAAAAATAAATTTAACCAAAACTTAGTTAATAATAATTTTTATTGGATTTAAATAATTTTTTTTGAATGAACAAATTATGAGGAGAACGTTACGAGTCATTGCATGATAAGAAATTTTCATAAAAATTATCAATTAGTCAATAAAAATAAATTATACAGAAGGCACCATTATCGAAATTTTGCTCCTCAATGTCAATTAATTAATAATTATTACTAGTTAATTAAATATATTTAATTTTAAAAAAGAATAATTGATTTTTTATCTCAACCGTATGCTTAATACAAATTTATTAAATCTAAAAAATTAAATTAAATTACCTGATTATTGATTTAGGAGAAGCTGAATAAACGAGAAAATTTTATGAAAAATAGGATAATTTATATACGTCACAATCCAAAATAATTTTTTATTAAAAAAAATATCATTGTAATTTCTTTATTTTAAATATACTACTCCAAAAATATCACAAATAATTTATCCGAAGACAAAAATTTCCGGATCTTCACATTAAAAAAAAGGAATCTTATCCATATGATTTTTTTTAGGGTAAACTACGCCCAGGTTCCTGAGGTTAAGTGTATTATCACACAGATCCATATTTTTAAAAGTATAATATCGGGGTCCCTAAGTTTTCAAAATTATCATCAAGGTCCTTTTTTATTTTTTTATTATTAAAAAATATTAAAATTACTATTATACCGTTACCCTCCCTCTCTCCACCAGATCTGGCAGTCGCGCGATCATCGCACAGCCTCGCGCCGCCTCCAGCGGCCTCCGCGGCCGCACGACACTGCCGTAGGCCTCGCGTGGCCGCACGACACTGCCGACGGCCGTGTTGCACTTCTCGGGTGCGCCGCGCGAAAAAAAAAACTAAAACTGAAAAATTAAATAGAACTCAAATAAATTGAATCAAAATTTTCGAATTTTCGGTTAACGGAATAATTAAGTTTAGATTTTTATTTTATAAAAACTGACAATTCTCGTAAAGAGTTAGATTTTTAATATAAAAAATCAACAGTTAATCGAAATCATTTATTTAATATATTAATTTAGACTATTTTATTAAATGTATTTTAAATTATTATTATTATAAAATTATAAATAGTGATAATATAATTTTTTTTTTCATTTATATTCACAATTCACTTTTAGTTTTTTATACTTGTGTTATCATTAAATATTTTTAATAAGTAATACTTTATATTAATTGATTTATAAGATTAACAATAAACTATGTTATTTAATATAAAGATAATATTATTTTTATAATTTAAGTATAACTTTTTTACGAATAAAATGTTATATTAATGTTATTGATAACATTTAATTTTAAAATTATTAGAATATTTTTTTAGTAAGTTAATGCAAAATATTTTTATGATATATTAATTTTTTAGATAATTTACAAAATTTATAATATTGTTTTACATAATATATTTTAGGATGAAAATAATATATGTTTGCGGTTAACTGAATAGTCGTTAACCATTAGATCTAGGCCTATGCATGCAGTTTAACTGGTCGATTTCGTTACTAAACCAAAAGTAAAAATTGGCTCCGTTTTAAATTTATAAAAAATCAAACAAACCAAATAAATATCAGGCTTGGTTTGATTAGGTTCAGTCAAAATGATTTTTTTTATTTAATTTTTTATCTAAAAATTTTTCTAAACCTTCTCATAATGATGTTAAATATTATTATACAAATATTTAAACAATAACTTTAATAGAAGAGTAATTTAACACAAAAAAATTCATTTAATTCTTTGAATTTATAAAAATTATCTAAACACTTGAAATAACATAATCGCATCACCATAATAAACTTAACAAAAAGGCAATAAGAGTTCAAGAGTAATTGCATAATCAACTTTACAGTATAATCAAAATTATATAACAAAATTATATCTATACGTAGTGTTATTTAATAATTAGTTAATTCGATCGATTTGATTTCTAAACACGTGAAACTAAACCTAAACTGGTTAACTGAAATACTTAAAATATCAATATATCACCAAATCATTAGATTCTAAACCAAACCAAATTGTTAAATTTAAATGGTTCGGTTCGATTTTTTCGTTTAAACTATTGTTTGCACCCTTAGTTGGATCACTTCCGGTTTAAGTTTTTGATATTTAAAAACCAATGGGTACAGTTTAGATTTCGATTTTTATATTTCAAAGCAGTTAATCGAGATAACCCCTATTGCTCAAGAGGTTTTGATCTCCCAAAATTTAATGGGCATTTCACTATTGATATTTATTGTTACTGTCATTTCGAGTGATCTTTCCCTATTGTTTGACTTCAAACAGATTGATTTTGATAGTTTTGATTATTTGGCTTCTTATATTGCTTCAATTTTTAACTACGTATATTAATAAATTTGAAATGAAAGTCGATTGATGGGAGATTTAATAGCATCACTATTTATTTTTTATCGTATTGACCTCACTATTCAAAAGAACATTGAAATTTAATCGTTAGTAGAAATAAATGACCATGAATTGGTATTTCTATTAATCATTATTTGCCTCCCCCTACTTTCTTTCTACCATCACATCTGTACGGGGTTTACGGGGTTTACAATTTGTACGAGGTTTACGATTTGTACCGGGTTTACGATTTGTACGGGGTTTACATAGTTTACGGGGATTTCAGGGTTTATCGGGTTTTTGGGGTTTATGCGGTTTACGCGGGTTTACGGGGTTTACGCGGTTTATAGGGTTTACGGGGTTTACGTGCTTTACAGGGTTTACGGTTTGTATGGGGTTTACGGGGTTTACGAGGTTTACGATTTGTACGGGGTTTTTCGGGTTTATCGGGATTTCGAGGTTTACGTGGTTTGCAAAGTTTGCAGGGTTTATGCGGTTTGCTCGGTTTGCGCGGTTTGTGCGGTTTGCACAGTTTGCGGCATTTGCAGGGTTTGCGGGGTTTGCGCGGTTTGCAGGATTTGCGCGGTTTGCTCGGTTTGCGAGATTTTGCGGCGTTTGCACAGTTTGCGGCGATTGCGGGGATTACGGTTTGTACTGGGTTTACGGGGTTTACGGTTTGTACGAGGTTTACAGGGTTTACGATTTGTACGGGGTTTACAGAGTTTACGGGGATTTTGAGGTTTGTCGGGTTTTTGGGGTTTATGCTTTACGCGGGTTTACGGGGTTTACGCGGTTTACAGGGTTTACGGGGTTTACGCGATTTACAGGGTTTACGGTTTGTATGGGGTTTACGGGGTTTACACGGTTTGCGGGGTTTACGCGGTTTACGCGGGTTTACGGGGTTTATGCGGTTTACAGGGTTTACGGGGTTTACGCGGTTTACAGGGTTTACGGTTTGTATGGGGTTTACGGGTTTACGGTTTGTACGGGGTTTTTGGGGTTTACCGGGATTTGGGGGTTTACTTGGTTTACGGGGTTTACGAGGTTTACGCGGTTTGCGGGGTTTGCCGGGTTTGCACGGTTTGCGCGATTTGGGCGGTTTAAGATGTTTGCGCGGTTTGCGGGGTTTTGTGGTTTGCCGCATTTGCACGGTTTGTAGCATTTGTGGGGTTTGCAGGGTTTGCGAGGTTTGCAGGGTTTGCGCGGTTTGCGCGGTTTGTAGGGTTTGCACGGTTTGCAGGGTTTGCACGGTTTGCGCAGTTTGTGGGGTTGGCGCGGTTTGCAGGGTTTGAGTGGTTTGTGGTCTTTGCATGGTTTGTAGTGTTTGCGGCTTTTGCAAGGTTTACGGGATTTGCAGGGTTTGCAGGGTTTGCGGGGTTATTTGGGGTTTACGCGGTTTACTTACACGGTTTACGGGGTTTACGAGGTTTACGGTTTGTACGGGGTTTACAGTTTGTACTGGGTTTATAGAATTTACGGGGATTTCGAGGTTTACCGAATTTTTTGGGGTTTACGGGGTTTACGATGTTTACAGGGTTTACGGGGTTTACGCAGTTTATGCGGTTTACAGGGTTTACGATTTGTAAGGAGTATATGGGGTTTACGGTTTGTACGGAATTTTTGGGGTTTATGCGGTTTACGGCGTTTGCACGGTTTGCGGCGTTTGCGAGATTTATAGGGTTTACGGGATTTGCGGGGTTATTTGGGGTTTACGCGGTTTACAGGGTTTACACAATTTACGGGTTTACAAGGTTTACGGTTTGTACGGGGTTTACGGTTTTTTTGGGGTTTACGGAGTTTACGGGGATTTGGGGGTTTACTGAGTTTTTCGGGTTTATACGATTTACGCGGGTTTACCGGGTTTATGCGGTTTACGGGGTTTACGGGGTTTACGCAGTTTACAGGGTTTTACAATTTGTATGGGGTTTACTGGGTTTACGCGGTTTGTGGGGTTTACGCGGTTTACGCGGGTTTATGGGGTTTACACGGTTTACGGGGTTCATGGGGTTTACGGGGTTTGTAGGGTTTTCAGGGTTTGTGGGGTTTGCGCAGTTTGCGGGGTTTGCGGGGTTTGCGCGGTTAGCATGGTTTGCTGGA
>KZ452015.1:1709162-1722651 GCA_002786265.1 Apostasia shenzhenica
AAACCCCGTAAACCCCGAAAACTGCATAAACTCCGTAAACCCACGTAAATCGCATAAACCCAAAAAACCTAGTAAACCCCGAAATCCTTGTAAACTCCGTAAACCTCGTAAACCCGGTAAACTCGTAAACTCGGTACAAACCGTAAACCCCGTAAACTCGGTACAAACCATAAACCCCGCAAACCGCGTAAACCCCGCAAACGCCGCAAACCATGCAAATGCCGCAAAATTGCGCAAACCCCGTAAACTGCGCAAACCGTGCAAACCGCACAAACCCCGCAAACCTCGCAAATGCCGCAAACCGCGCAAACGTTGCAAACCGTGCAAATGGCGCAAACCGCGCAAACCCCGCAAACCGCGCAAAACCCGCAAACCGCGTAAACCCCGTAAACCCCGTACAAACCGTAAACCCCGTATACCCCGTACAAACCTAAAACCCCGTAAACCGCATAAACCCCGTAAACCCCATAAACCACGTAAACCGCATAAACCCCAAAAACCCAGTAAACCCTGAAATCCCCATAAAACCTGAAATCTCTGTAAATCGTGTAAACCCTGCAAACCTCGTATACCCTGTAAACTGCATAAACCCCATAAACTACATAAACCTCGTAAATGTCATAAACCCAAAAAACTCGATAAACCCTAAAAACCCGGTAAACCCTGAATAACCCCGCAAACCCCGCAAATCTCGGAAATCCCGTAAACCTTGCAAACCCTGCAAATCCTGCAAACCCCGTAAAACCCGTAAATAGTGTAAACCCAGTAAACCGGCTTAAACTGCGTAAATCCCGCAAACCCCGCAAACCGCGTAAACCCCGTAAACCCCGTAAACCCCATACAAACCGTAAACCCCGTAAACCGTGTAAACCCCATAAACCCCGTAAACTGCGTAAACCCCATAAACTCGCGTAAACTGCATAAACCACAAAACCCTAGTAAACTTCAAAATCCCCGTAAACTCCGTAAACCTTGTACAAACCGTAAACCCTGTAAACCCCATACAAATCGTAAACCCCGTAAACCTGATACAAATCATAAACCCCGCAAACCGCGTAAACCCCGTAAACCCCACAAACGCCGCAAATCATGCAAATGCCGCAAACCGCACAAACTCTGCAAACCGAACAAACCGTGCAAACCCTGCAAACTACGCAAACAGCGCAAACCCCGCAAACCCTGCAAACCCCGCAAACACTGCAAACCGTGCAAAGACTGCAAATCGTGTAAACCCCGCAAACCGCGTAAACCCCGCAAACCTTATTTAAACTGAACACTGTAGTTTGGATATTGATCTACAATAAATCATAGTAATTTAGCTTAATACTCATAATTGCACAACTTATATAAGTTATATCAACATATTCCAACCGAATACACACGTATAAGGACCGATTCGATACATATGAAAGTATTTTAACTTAATAATAGCGATTATACAATTATTTGATAGTGTATTAATGCATTTCAAGTTTTCAACTAACTAAATAGATTTAAAAACACTAATTTGTTAGATACTAATGTATTTGAATTGAACCATGATAATTATGTAAATATTTGTTGTTATATCACGTATTTAAGCAAAATACACAGATTTCAAGTTTGATTCATTGCTTATAAAGTTTTCTCAACCTAAGCTTTGTAATTATACAAATATTTGATGATTTTTCAATGTAATTGAATGGAATAATAGCATTTAGATATCAATTTATTATAGTCACACAACATATATCTGTTATATCGATGTATTTCAATTGAATACAATTATTTAGAGAAATATTAGAGGCCTATTAATGTATTTTTACTTAATATTAGAAATTATGCAACTGATTCACATTATTTCACTGTGTCTCAACAGAATTCAAGTTTTTAAAGACTAATTTTTCAGATATCAATGTATTTAAATTGAAATGTGACAACTATACATTATTGATTACAATATTGATTATTTTTAGAAGAATACACATATTTAATGACTGATTCCATAAAAGTCATGTTATTTTAACTAAAATCTGCAATTGTATGACTGTTTGATGATTTTTCAACATATCTGAACAGAATATTAGCATTTGGAAATCGATTTATTATATGCCAAGGCAACTTAACTTAATGCTCAGAATTACGTAACATATATTCATTATATATCGATGTATTCTAATCTGATAAACACATTTAGAGATAAATTTAATAGATGCTGAAGTATTTTAAATTTATTCAAGCAATTACGCAATTATTTGAAAGTATATGATTATATTTCAGCTGAATACTTATATTTAAATACTAATTTATTATAAATAAAAATAATTTAAACAATTAGAGACCAACTCATTGCGTATCACGTTTTTTTAACTAGGAACTAGTAGTTATAAGACAATTCAATAGTTTTTTGAAGTATTTAAACGCAATACATTTATTTGGATAATGATATGCTACAAATAATGGATAATTAACTTAATACTAGTAATTACACAATCAATATAAGTTATATCAATATATTTCAACTTAATACTCGCATTCAAAAAACTAATTTATTGGATACCAATGGATTTGAATTGAACCGTAGTAATTATGCAAATAATTTTTGATTATATCAACGTATTTAAACAGAATACGAAAATTTAAAGTCCAATTCATTGCCTATCAAGTTATTTTAGATAAACACTAGCAATCATATACGTATTATTGTAGATAAATATCCAAACTTTGCAAACGCTGCAAACCGCAAAATCCTGCAAACCGCAAAATCCTGCAAACAGCTCAAACCGCCCAAATCGCGCAAACCTCGTAAACCCTGTAAACCCCGTAAACCCCGAAATCCCGGTAAACCCCGAAAACCCCATACATTTTAAACCCCGTAAATCCCGTACAAACCATAAACTCTGTAAACCGTGTAAACCCTGTAAACCCTGTAAACCGTGTAAACCCAAAAATCCACGTAAACCCCGCAAACCCGCAAACACTGCAAACTAGGCAAACACCACAAACCGCACCTCGCAAACCGCGCAAAACCCGCAAACCGTGCAAACCGCGCAAACCCCGCAAACTCCGCAAACCGCACAAACCCCGCAAACTGCGTAAACCGTGCAAACACTGTAAACCATGTAAACCGCAAATCGCATAAACCCCGAATATCCCCGCAAACCCGGCAAACCCCGCAAACTCTACAAACCCCGCAAATGCTGCAAACTGTGCAAACCCGCAAATGCCGCAAACTGTGCAAACCCAGCAAACCATGCAAACCACGCAAACCCCGCAAACCTCGCAAACTGCGCAAACCCCACAAACCCTGAAAACCCTGCAAACCCTGTAAACCCCATGAACCCCGTAAACCGTGTAAACCCCATAAACCCGTGTAAACCGCGTAAACCCCACAAACTGCGTAAACCCCATAACCCCGTAAACCCCATACAAATTATAAAACCCCGTAAACTGTGTAAACCCCATAAACCCCGTAAACCCCGTAAACCGCATATACCCCGTAAACCCGCGTAAATCGTATAATCCCGAAAAACTCAGTAAACCCCCAAATCCCCGTAAACTCCGTAAACCCCGAAAAAACCGTAAACCCCGTACAAAACGTAAACCTTGTAAACCTGTAAATTGTGTAAACCCTGTAAACCGCGTAAACCCCAAATAACCCTGCAAACCCCGTAAACCCTGTAAACATCGCAAACGCCGCAAACCGTGCAAACGCCGTAAACCCCATAAACCCCAAAACCCCGTACAAACCGTAAACCCCATAAACCCCTTACAAACCATAAACCCTGTAAACCGCGTAAACTGCGTAAACCCCATAAACCCTGTAAACATCGTAAACCCCGTAAACACCAAAAAATTTGGTAAACTTCGAAATCCCCGTAAATTCTATAAACCCAGTACAAACCGTAAACCCCGTACAAACCGTAAACCTCGTAAACCCCGTAAACCGTGTAAGTAAACCGCGTAAACCCCAAATAACCCCGCAAACCCAGTAAACCCCGCAAACCCTGCAGACCCTGCAAAAGCGGCAAACACTGAAAAACCATGCAAAGACCACAAACCACGCAAACCCTACAAACTGCGCCAACCCTGCAAACTTCGCAAACCGTGCAAACCCTGCAAACCCTGCAAACCCCACAAATGCTACAAACTGTGCAAATGCCGCAAACCACAAAACCCCGCAAACCGCGCAAACCGTGCAAACCGTGCAAACCGCGCAAACCGCGCAAACCGCGCAAACATCTCAAACCCTGCAAACCCCGTAAACCCCGCAAACCGCGTAAACCTCGCAAGCTGCTCAAACCACGTAAACCCCGCAAACCGTGCAACCTGCACAACACGCGCAACCCGCGCAAACCCTGCAAACCATGCAGAAATCGTAATCCCCTTAAGCCCCGTAGAAATCGTAAACCGCTGAAACCGCGAAATCCATGTAAACCCCGTACAAACCGTAAATCCCGTAATTCCTGTACAAATTGTAAGCCCCGCAAAACACGTAAACCCCGCAAACCCCGTAAACCCACCGTGCAAACCCCATAAAATGCGCAAACTCCGTAAACCACATAAACCCAGAAAACCTGGCAAACCCCGAAAACTCGGTAATCCCCGAATAACCCATCAAACCCCGCAAACTTCGCAAACCCTGTAAACCCCGCAAACCCCGTAAACCCTACAAACCTCGCAAACCCTGTAAACCATGTAAACCCGGTAAACCCTATTTATGGGATTTACGCGGTTTGCAGGGTTTATGCAGTTTGCAAGGTTTACACGGTTTGCGGGGTTTATGGGGTTTGCGGGGTTTGTGGGGTTTGCGGGGTTTATCGGGTTTACGGGGTTTGCGGGGTTTATGCGGTTTGCGGGGTTTACGCGGTTTGTAGGGTTTACGGTTTGTACGGGGTTTACGGTTTGTACGGTATTTACATGGATTTTGCAGTTTGTGCAGTTTACACGGTTTATGATTTCTGCAGGATTTACGGAGTTTATGGGGATTATGATTTCGACGTGATTTGTAGGGTTTGAGCGGGTTGCGCGGTTTGCAGGTTTTAAGCTGTTTGCACGGTTTGCAGGGTTTGCGCGGTTTGCAAAGTTTGCGCGGTTTGCCGCGTTTGCACGGTTTGCGGCATTTGTAGGGTTTGCGGGGTTTGCAGGGTTTGCGCGGTCCCCGTAAACTCCGTAAACCCCATACAAAACCGTAAACCCTGTAGACCCTTTACAAACTGCAAACCCTGTAAACCCGATACAAGCCGTAAACCCAGTAGACCACGTAAACCCCGCAAAGCCCATAAACCCCGCTAACCCTGCAAATCCCGCAAATGCCGCAAACTGTGCAAACGCAAACCGCGCAAACCCCGCAAACCGCACAAACCGCGCAAACTGCGTAAATAGGGTCTACGGGGTTTTCGGGGTTTGTGGGGTTTGTGGGGTTTGTGGGGTTTGCGGGGTTTGCGCGGTTTGCATTGTTTGCGCGGTTTGCGCGGTTTGAATGGTTTGCGCTGTTTGCGCAATTTGCGGGGTTTGCACGATTTGCGGTGTTTGAACGGTTTGCGGCGTTTGCGGGTTTTGCGCAGTCTGTAGGGTTTGCGAGGTTTTTGCGGTTTGCGTGGTTTGCGGGGTTTGCGCGGTTTGTAAGGTTTCTGCTGTTTGCGTAGTTTGTGGCGTTTACACGGTTTGCGGTGTTTGCGGGGTTTGTGGGGTTTGCGAGGTTTACGGGGTTTGCGGGGTTTACGCGGTTTGCAGGGTTTATGATTTGTACGGGGTTTACGAGGTTTACGGTTTGTACGGAGTTTACAGGGTTTACAGTTTGTATGGGGTTTAAGGAGTTTACGGGGATTTCGGGGTTTACTGGGTTTTTGGGGTTTATGCGATTTACGCGGGTTTACGGGGTTTATGCGGTTTACAAGGTTTATGGGGTTTATGCTATTTACGGGGTTTACGGGGTTTACGATTTGTACGTGGTTTTCAGGGTTTACGGTTTGTATGGGGTTTACAGAGTTTACAGGGATTTTGGAGTTTACCGGGTTTTTGGGATTTATGCGATTTATGCGAATTTACGGGGTTTATGCGGTTTACGAGGTTTATGGGGGTTTACGCTATTTACGGGGTTTACAGGGTTTACGATTTGTACGTGGTTTTCAGGGTTTACCGGGATTTTGGGGTTTACGAGGTTTACGGGATTTACAAGGTTTATGCGGTTTGTGGGGTTTGCGGGGTTTACGTGGTTTGCGCGGTTTGCAGGGTTTACGGGGTTTACGTGGTTTGCGCGGTTTGCAGGGTTTGCGGGGTTGTGCGGTTTACTCAGTTTGCGGGATTTGCAAGGTTTGCGCGGTTTGTGCGGTTTGCACGGTTTGCAAAGTTTGCACAGTTTCTGGGTTTGCGCGGCTTGCAGGGTTTGCGCGGTTTGCTGTGTTTGCGGGGTTTGCGAGGTTTACAGGGTTTGCGGGGTTTACGCGGTTTGTGGGGTTTACGGTTTGTTCCAGGTTTACGGGGTTTATAGGGTTTACGGATTGTACGGGGTTTACAGAGTTTACGGGGATTTCGAGGTTTACGTGGTCTATTGGGTTTACTCGGTTTACGGGGTTTGCATGGTTTACTCGGTTTGCAGGGTTTGTGTTGTTTGCAGGGCTTTTTTGGTTTGCACGGTTTGCAGGGTTTATAGGATTTACGCGAGTTGCGTGATTTGCGCGGTTTGCAGGGTTTGCAGGTTTGCGGGGTTTGCGGGGTTATTCGGGGTTTACGCGGTTTACGGGGTTTACACGATTTACAGGGTTTGTGCGGTATACTCGGTTTGCGTGGTTTGCAGAGTTTACGGGGTTTGCTGGGTTTGCGAGGTTTATGGGGTTTGCATGGTTTACGGGGTTTACGGGAATTGCGGGGTTTGCGGGGTTATTCGAGGATTACCAGGTTTTCCCGAAAACATCGTACAAACCGTAAACCCCGTAAACCCCATACAAACTATAAACCCCGTAAACTGCGTAAACCCCGTAAACCGCATGAACCGTGTAAACCCCGTAAACCTGCGTAAACAGCATAAACCCCCAAAACCCGGTAAACCCTGAAATCCCCGTAAACTCCGTAAACCCAAAACCGTAAACCTCTTAAACCCCATAAACCTCATACAAACCGTAAACCTCGTAAACCCCGTAAACCCCGTAAACCCTGTAAACCGTGTAGACCCCATAAACCCGCGTAAACCGCATAAACCCCAAAAACCCGATAAATCTCGAAATCTCCGTAAACTCCGTAAACCACGTACAAACTGTAAACCCCACAAACCCTGTACAAATAGTAAACCCCGTACAAACCGTAAACCCCGCAAACCGCGTAAACCCGCGTAAACCACATAAACCCCGTAAAAATCGGTAAACTTCGAAATTCCGTAAACTCCATAAACCCCGTACAAACCGTAAACCCCATAAACCCCGTAAAAACCGTAAACCCCGTAAACCACGTACAAACCGTAAACACCATAAACCCCGTAAAAACCGTAAACCCCGTAAACCCCGTACAAACCATAAACCCCACAAACCGCGTAAACCGCATAAACCCCGCAAACCCCGCAAACACCGCAAACCGTGCAAACGTCGCAAAACCCGCAAACCACACAAACCCTGAAAACCCGGTAAACCCCAAAAAACATCGTAAAAATTGTTAAACGTCGTAAAAACTAGAAAAACCCCGCAACTCTGAAGAACCCCGTAACCCCGAAGAACCCCGTAACCCTAAAGAACCCCGTAAACCCCGAAGAACACCGTAATCCGTAAACCACGTACAAACCGTAAACCCTGTACCAACCGTAAACCTCGTACCAAATGTAAACCCCGTACCAACCGTAAACCCCGTACCAAATGTAAACCCCGTACCAACCGTAAACCCGGTACCAACCGTAAACCCTGTATCAACCGTAAACCCCGTACCAACGGTAAACCCCGTACCAACGGTAAACCCCGTAAAACCCATAAACCCCGTAAATCCCGACAACCCCGACAACCCCGACAACCTCGACAACATCGTAAACTTTGTAAACCGTGTAAACCCCGACAACCTCGACAAAATCGTAAACTTTGTAAACCGTGTAAACCCCGCAAACCCCGTAAATCCGCAAACCATGCAAACCCCGCAAACACCGCAAACTGTGCAAACGCTGCAAACCGCACAAACTGCGCAAACCCTGCAAACAGCGCCAACCCCGCAAACCGCAAACCGCGCAAACCCCGCAAACCCCGTAGAAATCGTAATCCCCGTAAACTCTGTAAACCCCATACAAACCGTAAACCCCGTAAAGCCCGTACAAACCTTAAACCCCGCAAATCGCATAAACCCCGCAAACCCCGTAAACCCCGCAAACCCCAAAAACCCTGTAAACCCCGTAAACCCCGTAATCCCCGTAAACCACGCAAACCCTGCAAACCCCGTAAACCTCGCAAACCGCACAAACCATGCAAACCGCGTAAACTCCGCAAGCCGCGTAAATCCCACAAACCACATAAACCCCATAAACCGCATAAACCCTAAAAACCGCGCAAACCTTGTAAATCGCGCAAACCCTATAAACCGCATAAACCCACAAAACCCCACAAACCCCGAAAACCCAGTAATCCCCGAATAACCCAGCAAACTCCGCAAACCCCGTAAACCCTATAAACCCTATACAAACCGTAAACCCCATAAATAGCGTAAACCCCGTAAATCCAGTAAACTATGTAAACGCTATAAACCAGCGTAAACCGCATAAACCCCAAAAATCCGGTAAACCCCGAAATCCCCGTAAACTTCATAAACCCCGTACAAATCGTAAACCCTGTAAACCTCGTACAAACCGTAAACCCCATAAACCCGGTACAAACTATAAACTCAGCAAACAGCGTAAACCCTGCAAACCTTGTAAACCCCGCAAACCCTTCAAACCCCGCAAACCCCACAAACTCTGCAAACCCTGCAAACCCCGCAAACCTCGTAAACCCGCAAACCCCGGAAACCCCAGAAACCCTGTAAACCCCGTAAACCGCTTAATCCCTGTAAACCATGTAAAGCCCGCAAACCCTGTAAACCTCGCAAACCGCACAAACTGTGCAAACCGAGTAAACCCCACAAATCGCGTAAACCCCACAAACCGCGTAAACCCCGTAAACTGTGTAAATCCTAAAAACCGCACAAACCTTGTAAATCGCGCAAACCCTGTAAACCGCATAAACCTAGAAAACCTGACAAACCCTGAAAATTCGGTAATCCCCGAATAACCCAGCAAACCCCGCAAACCCCGTAAACCATATAAACCCCTTACAAACCATAAACCCCATAAACTGCGTAAACCCCGTAAATCCCGTAAACCGTGTAAACCCCGTAAACCTGCATAAACTGCACAAACCCCAAAAACCCGGTAAACCCCAAAATCTCTGTTAACTCCGTAAACCCTGTACAAATCGTAAACCCTGTAAACCTCGTACAAATCGTAAACTCCGTAAACCCGGTACAAACCATAAACCCAGCAAACCGCGTAAACCCTGCAAACCCGGTAAACCCCGCAAACCCCGCAAACCCCGCAAATCCCGCAAACCCTGCAAACCCTGCAAACCCCGCAACCCCGTAAACCCTGCAAATGCCGCAAACCATGCAAACGCCGTAAACCCTAAAAACGTCGTACAAACCGTAAACCCCGTAAACCCCGTAAACCCCGTAAACCCTGTACAAATTGTAAACCCCGTAAACCGCATAAACGTCGTAAACCCTGTAAACCGCGTAAACCCCGTAAACCCGCGTAAACCACATAAACCCCAAAAAACCGGTAAACTTCAAAATTCCGTAAACTCCATAAACCCCGTACAAACCGTAAACCCCATAAACCCCGTAAAAACCGTAAACCCCGTAAACCCCGTACAAACCATAAACCCCACAAACCGCGTAAACTGCATAAACCCCGCAAACCCCGCAAACCCCGCAAACACCGCAAACCGTGCAAACGCCGCAAACCGCACAAACTCTAAAAACCCGGTAAACCCCAAAAACCTTGTAAAAATCATTAAACGTCGTAAAAACCTGAAAAACCCCGTAACTCCAAAGAACCCCGTAACCCCGATGAACCCCGTAAACCCCGACGAACCCTGTAAAAACCCCGAAGAACCCCGTAAAATATGTAAACCCCCACAATCCGTAAACCCCGTACAAATTGTAAACCCCGTACAAACCGCAAATCCCGTACGAACCGTAAACCCCGTACCAACCGTAAACCACGTACCAACCGTAAACCCCGTACCAATCCTAAACCCCGTACCAACCGTAAACCCCGTACCAACAGTAAACCCCGTAAATCCCGTAAATCCCGTAAATCTCGACAACCCCAACAACCCCGCAATCTCGACAATATCATAAACTTTGCAAACTGTGTAAACCCCACAAACCCTGTAAACCCTGCAAACCCCGCAAACCCTGTAAACACTGCAAACCGTGCAAACGCTGCAAACTGCACAAACCTCGCAAGCCTCGCAGAAATCGTAATCCCGTAAACTCCGTAAACCCCACAGAATTTATAAACCACGTAAACCGCTTAAACCACGAAATCCATGTAAACCCCGCAAACCCCGCAAAACCTGCAAACCCCACAAACCCCGCAAACCCCGTAAACCCCGCAAATGCCCCAAACCGTGCAAACGCCATAAACCCTGTACAAATCGTGCAAACCCCGTAAACCCCGAAGAACCTCGTAAAATATGTAAACCCTGTATAAACCGTAAACCCCGTACAAATCGTAAACCCCATACCAACAGTAAACCCCGTAAACCCCGTAAATCCCAACAACCCCGACAACCTTGCAACCTCGACAACATCATAAACTTCGCAAACTGTGTAAACCCCGCAAACCCCATAAATCCTGCAAACCCCGCAAACCCGTAAACACCGCAAACCGTACAAACGCCGCAAACTGCGCAAACCCCGCAAACCGCGCCAACCCCACAAACCGTGCAAACCCCGCAAACCGTGCAAACCCCGCAAACCCTGCAAACTATGCAAACCCCGCAACCCGCGCAAACCCTGCAAGCCTCATAGAAATTGTAATCCCCGTAAACTCCGTAAACCCCGCAGAATTTATAAACCGTGTAAACCACTTAAACCACGAAATCAATGTAAACCCCGTACAAACTATAAACCCTGTAAACCCCATACAAACTGTAAACCTCGCAAACCATGTAAACCCCGCAAACCCCATAAACCCCGCAAACCCTGCAAATCCTGCAAACCCCACAAACCCCGCAAACCCCGTAAACCCCGCAAACGCCCCAAACCGTGCAAATGCCATAAACCCTGTAAACCTCAAAAATGCCGTAAAATGTGTAAACCCCCGTAATCCGTAAACCCGGTATAAACCGTAAACCCCCGTACGAACCGTAAACCCCGTACTAACCGTAAACCCCGTACCAATCGTAAACCACGTACCAACCGTAAACCCCGTACCAACCGTAAACCCCATACCAATCGTAAATCCCGTACCAACTGTAAACCCCGTACCAACGGTAAACCTCGTAAACCCTTAAACCCCGTAAATCCCCACAACCCCGACAACCCCATAAATTCTGACAACCCGACAACCCCAACAACCTCGACAACATCGTAAACCCTGCAAACCGCGTAAACCCCGCAAACCCCGTAAACCCCGCAAACCCCGTAAACCCCGCAAACCCCGCAAACCCTGCAAACCATGCAAACTCCGCAAACCATGCAAACCATGCAAACCCCGCAAAATGCGTAAAACCCGCAAACCCCGCAAACCGCGCAAACCTCGCAAATCCTGCAAAAAATGCAAACCGCGCAAACCCCGCAAACTGCATAAACTGTGCAAACCTTTTAAACTATGTAAACTATAAACTGCGTAAACCCCAAATAACCCCGTAAATACCGCAAACCTCGCAAACCCCGCAAATCCGCAAATGCCTCAAACCGTGCAAACGCCGCAAATCGTGCAAACCGCGCAAACACCGCAAACAGCGCAAACCGCGTAAACCCCGCAAACCACACAAACCACGCAAACCGCATAAACCGCGCAAACCCCATAAACCGTGTAAACCTCATAAACCGTATAAACCCCGAATAACCCTGCAAACCCCGCAAACCCCGAATAACCCTGCAAACCCCGCAAACCATGCAAACTGTGCAAATGTCGCAAACCACGCAAACCCTGCAAACCGTGCAAACCCTGCAAACCCGCAAACCGTGCAAAACGCGAAAACCGCCCAAACTGCGCAAACCGCGCAAACCCCGCAAACTGCAAAACCCCGTAAACCCTATAAACCCCGTAAACCCCGTAAATTCCATAAACCCCATAAACCCCATTAACCCATATAAACCCCGTAAACCGTGTAAACCCTGTAAACTTTGTAAACTACGTAAACCCCATAAACCCGTGTAAACCGCATACACTCGCGTAAACCGCATAAACCCCAAAAACCCGATAAACCCCAAAACCTCTGTAAACTCCGTAAACCCCATACAAACCATAAACCCTATAAACCCCGTACAAATCGTAAACCCTGTAAATCCCGTACAAACCGTAAACCCCCCAAAACTGCATAATCCCTGCAAACCCTGCAAACCCCGCATACCCCAAAACGCCGCAAACCGCACAAACCCTGCAAACCGCGCAAACTGCGCAAACCGCGCAAATCGCGCAAACCTTGCGAACTGCATAAACCCCGTAAACCCTGTAAACCCTGTAAACCCCAAAATCCCGGTAAACCCCGAAAACCCCGTAAACCCCGTAAACCCCGTAAATCCCGTAAACCTCATACAAACCATAAACCCCGCAAATCGTGTAAAACTCGCAAACCCCGCATACCCCACAAATGCCGCAAACCGCGCAAACCCCGCAAACCGCACAAACCGTGCAAATCGCATAAACCCCAAAAACTCGGTAAACCCCAAAATCCTCGTAAACTCCATAATCCCCGTACAAATCGTAAACCCCAAAAATAGGGTTTACAGAGTTTATGGGGATTTCGGGGTTTACCAAGGTTTTGGGGTTTATGCGATTTACGCAAGTTTATGGGGTTTACACGGTTTACGGAGTTTATGGGGTTTATGCGGTTTACGGGGTTTACGGTTTGTATGGGGTTTACGGGGTTTACGCGGTTTGCAGGGTTTGCGGGGTTTACGCAGTTTATGCGGGTTTATGGGGTTTACACTGTTTAAGGGGTTTACAGGGTTTGCAGGGTTTGCGAGGTTTACAGGGTTTACGGAGTTTCTGAGATTTGCAGGGTTTGCGGGGTTATTCAGGGTTTACCGAGTTTTCAGGATTTATCGAGTTTTTTGGGTTTACACAATTTATGAGGTTTATGCAGTTTATGGGGTTTACGCAGTTTATAGGGTTTACGAGGTTTGTAGGGTTTACGCGATTTACAGGGATTTCAGGGTTTACGGAGATTTCAGGGTTTATTGGGTTTTTGGGGTTTATGCAGTTTACGTGGGTTTACAGGGTTTACGTGGTTTATGGGGTTTACGGGGTTTATGCGGTTTACGGGGTTTT
>KZ452015.1:1753039-1800291 GCA_002786265.1 Apostasia shenzhenica
AGGAATTTTCCTGAAGCAGCACCGAAGGTACATTTGGCAGGGTTGAGCTTAAGGTTGTACTTTCGGAGAGTGTCGAGTGTTTCCCGGAGATCACCGAGGTGTTCTGCTAAACTTCTTCTTTTGACGAGGACATCGTCTACGTAAGCTTCAAGGTTCCTTCCTCTCTGGTTTTTAAAGACCGCGTCAATCATGCACTGATACGTAGCACCTGTGTTTTTGAGGCCGAAGGGCATGACCCTGTAGCAGTAGGTTCCGTAATCAGTGATGAAAGCTGTCTTCTCCTCATCTCCCTTGGCCATCCAGATCTGGTAATACCCGGAGAAGGCATCCAAAAAACTCATAACCTCGTACCCGACGGTACGATCCACCATAACGTCGATACGGGGGAGTAGGTATGTGTCTTTGGGGCAGGCCTGATTCAGCGACCTGAAATCCACGCACATTCTCCACTTCCCACTGGCCTTTTTAACTATTACGACGTTGGTTAACCATCGGGGATACTGGACTTCTCTGATGTAACCAGCCCCGAGTAGCTTTGTGATTTCCTCCTTGATGGCATCCTGCCTTTCTCCTGCCATTACTCTCTTCTTCTGGGTAACAGGGGTGACAACCTGAGATACATTTAAGTGGTATTCGCAAATCGCCCTGTCCATGCCTGTAACATCCTCGAGAGACCATGCAAATACATCGATATAACTAGAAAGCAGGGCAGTAACTTCTGTCTGCTGTTTCTCATTTAGGAAAGATGAAACATTTACAGTTTTGGAAGAGCCCTCACCTCCTAAGGCTACGCTGACAACTTTTTCCTGTGGTTTGAGCGGTTGGGTCTCCCTAGGATCCATTTGATCGACTACAAGCTGCGCCGCTATCTGAATGCAGCGGGAAGCCTGCATTGCGTCTCCCCGGATGGTGACAACGCCGCTGGAGGTCGGAAACTTCGCGCACAGGTGGGGCGTGGAGATCACCATCCCGAAGGAGTTTAGAGTTGTCCTCCCCAGGATGACGTTGTAGCCCGATTTAGCTCTGATGACTGCGAAGTTGACCATGCTCATAGCGTGGCCGTTGTCATCACTGAAGGAGACGGGAAGAGTGATGAATCCAAGGGGTTGAACCCTTTCACCAGAGAAACCGAGTAAGGTAGTCCCGGCGTGGAGGAGGTTAGTCTCCTTGAGTCCCATCTGCAAGAAGGCGGACTCAAACATGATGTCGGCGGAGCTCCCAGAGTCAAGGAGTACCCGCCGGACATCGAAGTCAGCGATGCGGGCAACGACCACGATTGGGTCATTATGCAAGTTGCCCTGTTGGGGGAGATCTTTATTGCAGAACGTAAGGGGGATGGACGAGGCGTGATGCTCGGAGATGCCGCCGACTTCTGCTCCTTGGCGCTGAGCGACTGGGTCAATGCTGAAGATTGCATTGATCGTTCTATTGGCAGGAGGATAAGGGCGCCCCTGTTGGCTAGGGCCCATGGGTGGTAGGGCTTTGGCAGGAGCTTCAGCAGTCTCAGGGGCTTTCCCTTTCTGGGCGGTAGTGAAGGTTGGAGCCATCTGCATGAACTCCTCGAGCTTGCTCTGATTTGCCAGCTTCTCGAGCAAGATTCTGAGGCCTCGATAGCGGTGAAGCCTGTGCCCATAGTTCCCGTGGAACTTGCAGTAGTCGTTGGGGTCCACCCCAGGTGGCGGCACTGGTTTAGGCCCAGTGGGCCGTACCCAACCTTGCTTGATGGCCGCTGCATAGACCTCGGGGAGGGGCCTAGATAAAAGAAGTTTCGGAAGCTGGGTATGTCGGGACCTCCCTTCTTCTCGATCGTGAGGTCTAGCTATCTGTGTCCTCGTGATGGGGGGTTCGATACTCCGATGTTTCCTTTTGTTCCTGTCTGGCCTGGCCTCGGAAGCATCTTTGGGGGAGGATTCAGCATCCTCTAGGAGCATGAACTGACTGGCCCTAGCCACCAGTTCTGGGTAACTCCGAGGTTTTGCTAACTGTAGAGACTTGGACAGGTCCCCTATCTTGAGCCCTCTCCGGAAGTTATGCAAGGCCACCGTAGGCTCCACGTCCTCAGCTTCGGCCGCAGCGGCGAAGAAGCGGTTGGTGTAATCCCGAAAGTTCTCCCTCTCGCCTTGCCTAATGTTGGCGAGGACCATGTCGGACACGACCATACGGGTCTGCCCTATGAAACAAGCGATCAACTCCCACTTCAGATGCTCATAGGAGGTGATGTGACCTCAGGGCAGCTTGACGAACCAGCTGAATGCTGCCCCCTTCAGTGTGTTGGCTAGGAGGTGACACCTAGTGGCTTCATCCGGCCGGCGATATCGGACGGCGGCTTCAAACCCCTGCACATGCTCACGGGGGTCTATCGCGCCTCTGTAAACCTCCAACCTAGGTGGCCGGAAGTCCTCTGGGACGGGGGCCAGACGGATGGAATCGGAAAATGGGGCATTTCCGTCCATCGGCCCGAAGAAGGGATCAGGTCCGAAATGAGGAGCCTGAGTGCTGGGAAAGAGGGGTCTCTTCCAGCTAGAAATGGAGGAAAAGCAGGTGGGAGAAAAGCACGTTGTGGTAGCGAACAAGGTGGAAGGGGGTTTTGATGAACCTCCTGGAAATGGTTAGGACGTATGGGTGGTCTGGAAGAACCAGAAGATTGGATGGAGAGTGGCGCAGCTTGGGGCACTGGTGCAGGGGCTTCGGCCACCGCGGGAATCGGTGGGGGCGGAGTTGGGGCCGCTGCAGGTGGCGGAATCACCTCTGGAATTGCCGCAACCGGCGGAGGGGGTGCAGGGACCTCCGCTACCGGCGGACGAGGAAGTACTGCACAGACCGGCTGAGTCTGTCTGAGGATGACGGCCTGCTGCGCCGTGAGGCCGGTGACCATGTCAGTGAGGTTTGCAAGCATCCCCTGGAGCTCCGAGGAGGACACCCGGGTGGCCCTCTGAAAGAGGTAAGGCAGCGCGCGGCGTGGCCGCCGGGAAGTAGAAAGTTGAGGCTCCGTAATCTGGCGCCCGGGCAGAGGGTTCTCCGCACATGTATACTGCGGGCAGCAGAGTGTGGGTTTTTGGGGGGCGTCCAGCCACCATCATCTCCTGTGGTATCATAAAAGCACCAGAAGTGTTGACGTAGGATGCTGGGGATCCCAGGAAAAGCCAAAAAGAGAGACGTTTCCGGGAGTAACGGCGGCCGCGCAAAGGGGGTGGGGGTGAAACCTGTTAGTGGAGACTCAGGGAGAAGACTCTGTCCCAGGCAACCAGAAAAGCACACAGAGATTTAAGGTGGTTCAGGGAGGAAATCCCCTACGTCCACCGGTCCGTCAGCGAAGAAGTTTCACTAAGTGGGAAAAATAACCCTAAGACAGTGCTTGTACAGTGCTTTGTTATAAAAAAGAAGAAGAAGATGAAGAAGAAGAAAAGAAGCTCCACAGTTGGAGCTCTGGTACAAAAGAATGAAAAAACTAGAAATCTCAGAGCCCCAGTCTTTCTCTGCCCTCCTCTTTTTTGTTATCGTCCCTTCTTTCTCTCCTTTTTCCTCCTTTTCTGGCTGGGACTGTTCAGCGGTTTTTATAGCCGTTGACATGCGTAGCTCCACCCTGGTTTTCTGAAGGAAAGGTGATGGGTGAGCTCTGAGCGCCGCTTGTCCGTCACTGGAGAAGTCCGCAGCTGTACGAGGAAAATGACATCCTTTAATGCTGGTACTTTCATGGGGAAGAGGGTCTGTATGGAAATCGGCGGGGTTAGGTGAAGTTGATTGTGACAGGCGTTACCTCGTACCCTCGGGCCCGAGGTTACGAGGGATGATCCTGGAACGTCGTGGCTGATGGTTGAGTGAATCCTCGTGCCCGAGGTTTGACCTAGGTCAATAGTCCTGCAAAATTGGAAGCTGAGTCAGCAAATCAATCAATCAAGTACAGACCCGTCAGGCGCCACGCGTTCGGCCAGGATGCAGTGCAGGAACCACGTGTTAACAAAAGCCTTTTTACCGAAGAAAAGGAATAATCTCACCTCTTTTTTTACTTGGGGATAAGTAAGAAAAACCCTCTTCGCGCAGGGAGACTTAAAGCCAAAAACAAAAATAGAAAACAATGACCCTTATGGGTCGTACAAGAGATAAATTAACTCAATTTAAAATTTAATGAAAAAGCTCTATATGCAAGGAAGCCAACTCAACTTTCTGGAGAAAATTTTAGTATTATCTTTCTCAATGTTCTGCGAAAAATAATGAGAAGAGAAAGAGAGATCAAACTCGATGAAATATTTCTATACGATATAAAGTCGAGCAAATAGATACTTAAAATAATTTTCTAAAAAATAATACTTAGCAAAAATATTTAAAATATTTTTTGTAGATGCAGTCGTATCTAGGTAGTGTACTGTAAAAATTATAAAATTATTTGAATTTGGTACTATTTATAAAAATTAAAAACCCGAGAAATAAATATAAAATTCCAGAGAAACATTCGTTCACCAGAAAATTCCAAAAATGTTTTTAGATAAACTAAAAGCACCCAGAAGGATGTAGTAAAAAATTCAAATTATTTGGAGCTGAAATGAGTAGTACAAAAATTTGTGAATGTTTAAGAAAAATTGATTCGGAGAGAAAATAGAAAATACCCGATTAAAAACACCTCTGATGATCCAAGAACTCCTAGAATCGACTCCCAACGTTGTGAACACAAACTTTGAGTTTGGAGAGAGAATTTTTTAGCTTAAGAATTAGAGAGCTTGGAGATTAAGTTGGCCAAAGAGAGGTATTAACTTAAAATCTTCCTTATTTATAGATGAAATGAGGGGTAAATTGGTAATTTGAGTATTACAACTTTTCATAAATTAATTGGGGGCAAAACTAGTCACTTAACATGTTTTATAGCTGATTTTAAGGAGTAAAAAAAGGAAGTGAGAATTAAAAATATTGGTAAAATTCAAAATATCGAGTAATTCAAAATATCGAGTTTTGTACGAGTTGAAAGCATCCAAAATCGATCACAAAAGTATTTCATGAAATTCAATTAATATATTTTTGTAAGTAATTATTTAATTTTATTTATGATTTTTTTATTCATTTATTATAAGTAGTATATATGTATATATATATTTTTGAAAATAGATTTCATCGAATCAAATCGAAGCGACACGTTAAATAGTAAAATTATTGATTAAATTCAATCAAAAATTTCAAATATTGAAGATCGAAGAATACACATCAATAAAAAAATTTACTCATGTAATTTAAAATTTTTCAAAAATCTCAATTCATCCGAAAAATAAATAAAAATCATATAAAAAAAATCAAAAAATAAATTTAGTTATATTTATTTTAATTTTCTTCAGATAAATGAGTCATAAATTTCTTGCACTTACATGATGATCTAAAATTTTATAGCAAATGCATCTTTGAAGTTGACTTTTCGACTTGATGTTTCATTTCTCAGCGATCTTGATCAACTCCATTTCTTTTTATTCTTGGCTTGATTTCATCAATCTTGAGTCAAAATCATCTCGACGATCATCCTTCTTGATCCTACAAAGCTTAAGTACATATATACTAATATTTAAAAAATAATTAATCGAGTATATTATTAACGTATTTGTTTTTATCAAAATCGATAAGAGTTCAACAGTTGGTCGGCCCAAATGCCAGGAAAAAAACTCAGGAGCTAGTAGGTCAAGGCCGATTAACGGCCCAAAAATCCACCAGCCCCAGTATAGAGCAGCCCAAGCCGGGCTGCACAGTGAGCGGGAACAGTTGTAGTTCGGTCCACGTGGCACACAGAGCGCAATGCCCGCCGACTGACGTGATGTTCTGTCTGTCAGCGCAGAGATTTCGCCTGGGAAAGTGCGCTCCACGACACACAAATCAAAGGTCTGCTTGCTCCAGCCTTCACGAACCCACAGAAGAATTATCAAAATCAAGAAGGCTCAGCTCTTCCTCCACTACTTCTAGCTCCTCAAGTGGCTGACAGTAGAGGGACCACCAGAGTAGATTCAGCAATTAAATTTTCTCTTAAGCTCTCTCTCCGACATATTTAAGCCCTAAGCAGGCTACGGAAAGGAAGCGGGAGAGGAAGGAAAACATGACTCTTTTTTCTCTTTGCTCCACTTGTACTAGAGCAAACAGAAATCTCTCTCTCTCTCTCTCTCTCCCCCCCCCCCCCCGGTTTACTTTTCTTCTTAATGTTGCATTGGCCTTGAGGGCCATTTTTTGGCTCTTTCTTAGTGAAATCATTCACCCGATCACCCGATGGACGTAGGAGATTTCCTTTCTGAACCACTTTAAATCTCTGTGTGCCACTCTGGTTGCTTGAGCTCTCTACGTGCTGCCATTTCTCGGGACTCTTTTTCTTTTTGTGTTTCTTGGGATCCCCTACATCTAATGTCAACATTTTCTGGTGCTTTCATTGACATTCCAAGAAAATGGTGGTTAGGACACATATAACCAACTCTGCCGCCTGCAGTATACAAGCAGGTGAACGTTCTGTCAAGGACACTGGGCGATGGGGTTTCAACCTCAACGTCCCAGCACTGTGTCGAATCTGTCTCTTCCTCCAGAGGCACACACATTTCAGAGATATAGGGGATGCTGGCGAACCTCACTGACCTAGTTACTGGCCTCATAGCCCAACAGGCCGTGATTCTCAGGCAAACTCAACCAGTCTGTGCCACCATACTTCCTCCTCTATCGGTCGCGGTAGCTCCTGCACCTCCTCTGCTGGTCGTGGTGGCTCCTACACCTCCTCCACTGGTTGCGGCGGCTCCTGCACCTCCTTTGTCGGTCACGGCGGTTCCTGCACCTCTTTTGCCGATTGTGGCAGCCTCCGTTCAGTCGTCTGGTTCTTCTCAGCTGCCCAGACGCCCTCTTCCTCTTCAGGAAGACTTAAGGCTTCTGGGATCCAGCTTCGTCCTTCAGGTTTGGGCTTTCTGGGTTTGGGCATTAGCCTTTGGTCTTCGGGCTTCAAGCTTAGGTATTTGGGTTTTCGGTTTCGGGCTACGGGCTTTGAACTTTGGGTTTAGGCTTTAAGCTTCGGGCATCATGCATCGGGTATCAGGTTTTGGGTTTCAAAATTTGGGCTAGGGGCATGAGCTTTTGGGCTTGGTCCTTTGGGTTAAGGCTTGGTCCTTTGGGTTAAGGCTTGGTCCTTTGGGTTAAGGCTTGGTCCTTTGGGTTAAGGCTTGGTCTTTTGGGTTAAGCCTTGGGCCTTAGGGCTACAAGCTTCAGTATTCAGGCTTTGGTCTTTGGATTCAGTATTTTGCTTGATCTTTCCAATTTCATGGTTCAAGCTGCAAGCTTGGGCCTTCGAGATCCATACTTCAAGCTTCAAGCTTCAATCTTTGCGTTTTGGATATTGGTCGACGGCTTCAAGCTTCAGTATTATAGTTTGGGACTTTGAGCTACGGGCTTGGGCCTTCGGTCTTTGTGTTTCAAGCTTTGAGCATTGAACTTGGGCAATGGTCTTCAAGTTTCAAACTTGGGCGACAGGCTATTGGCTTGGTTTTGGATTATGGTCGACGGCATCAAGCTTCAGTTTTATAGTTTGGGACTTTCAGCTATGGCCTTTGGTCTTCGTGTTTTGAGCTTCGAGCATCGAACTTGGGCCTCGGTTTTCAAGTTTCAAGCTTGGGCCACAGGCTTTTGGCCTTAGGCTTGTGCTTTCCGGCTTCACGTTTTAAAAGCATTAGCATTAAGGTTTCAGGCTTTGGCTTTGGCTTTCATGCTTCAGGTTTTAGGCTTTAGGCTAATGCCAATAGGCGTTCATCTTCGAGGTTAGGGATTCAGGCTTGGGCTCTCAGCCTTGGCTTTGGCTATAAGGCATTGGGCTTCAAGCTTCAGGCTTGTGCCTATAGGCTTCAGGCTTTCGCTTTCAAGCTTTAAGCTTAAGGCAACGAGCTTTTAGTTTTGAAATTCAAGCTTGGGTCTTTTGGGCTGTGGCTTTGGGCATCAGGCAAAAGCCCTCGGGCTTCCAACTTTTGCCTTCAGGCTTGGGCCTAAGGGCTTTGGGCTTTATGCTTGGGGTTGGGACTTCGGGTATCGTGTTTTGGGCTTTAGGCTTGGGGTTGGGACTTCGGGTATCGTGTTTTGGGCTTTAGGCTTAAAGCTATGAGCTTCTATCTTTGAGATTTAGGCATTTGGCTTTGGCTTTTTGGCTTTGGGCTTTAGGCTTTAGTTTAGCAACTTTGGGCTTCAATCTTTGGGGATAGGTATTCGAGCTTGGGCCCTCCGGGCTTGAGCTTTCAGGCATTGGCTATTGGGCTTCAAGATTCGAGCTTATTCCTTTGTGCCACAGGCTTAGGCTTTTGGGCTTCGAGCTTCCAACTGTTACCATTGTTTTTGGGCCTAGGCTTTCACATTTTCGGCTTTAAGCTTCAAGCATGGCTCTTCAAGGTTCGTACCTTGGACTAGCGCCTTGGGCTTCGATTTTTTTTTTTTTTAATAAAAACTCGGGGGAGATATTATTTATCGGGCCCCCCAACCCGCAAACAGAAAAGGAAAGATTGGCCCATGGCCATTACATGATTTGAATCATCAAATTATAAAGGAAAAGGCCCAAGGCCCAATACATTAATTCTATGAATTATTTTAAAAGCTAAGGAGCCTAAAGCCCAAAACTATAACCATGGCCATTACAAGATTAAAGCATCAAACCCTAAAGCCCAATTCTTTAAAAGAAGTCCATGCAGAAAAGGTCCACCAGCGATAAGAAGGCCCACGGCCCGCAAAACAAAGGCAGTCCAGCGGGCCGCAAAGGCTTTAGCAGTTGAGTGAAGGCCCGGCCCATAGAAAGCCCAAGCCTTGAGGCCCACCCGAGAAATAGAACAGGCCCAGAAACAGGAAAAAATAAGGCAAAAAACAGCCCACCATAGAAAACTAACAAAACTCAAAAGCCTTTTTCATTACATCACCATTGGAAAGAACTTCCCCAAGGGGAATAATGGATCCATCAGCGATCAAAGACAGGAAATGAGGTTCAAAATTAGACGAAATTTTTTTTTCATTGCTATGATGAAAACAATGAAGGTGAGTAAAAGCCCAAATCTTATCCATATGAGGGAAATAACCAAAGAAAATTGTACCATTAGATGAATCAATGACCTTAAGGGCATCCAAACCAGCCACATGTTGTGTTCGCCAATTTAAATTTCTAATATTTTTCTTCAACTTATTAGACGAATTATCTGGCAAGGATAAAAGTCTAATAATAGTCCGATTTTTTAAAAGACGCACCTTTTTATTACCAATGCCTTTGGACTATGCGTGAAATTCATCACCCACCCAACATTTCTCTTCATCATCTAAACCAGAAAAATTCAGATTTTGAAATGGATTATGCTGGGCCAAATTCATTGGCAAAGGGCCTTGAGCTGAAAGGTCTGGCTGGATCAAATCCTTCTGGGCTGAGGTCTGGCCTTGAGCCTGTTGGGCTGAAACTAGGCCCAACTCCGAATGGGCTGAATCCTGGCCCTGTTCTGAAATCTGGGCCTTATCTGGCTGAATCAAAACCAGATGGGCCATCTGATTGGCTGAATCCTGGCCCAAGTTGCTTGAGGGCTGGTGGGCCTGGTCTGAAAAAATCTGATGGGCTGGATATGGCAGGGCCGAAACATGCTGGGCTAAAGACTTACAGAGGATCTGTTGGGCTGAATTCTGGCCCAGATCACCTGAATCATTAAGTTGAGCCAAAAATTGAAGACCTGAAGTCTGTCCCAAAATCTGTGGAACTGAAACCCGGCCCACTGCTGAAATATGCTGAGCTGAAGCAATTAAGGGCTGCAATGAACTGGAGCCAACTTCTTTGGTATGGAGTGAGCCACTAAGAAAATGCAAGTTATCAAAGTGATTAGCTTCCGCTGACCCATGCCTCAAAATTTCTGGGGATTCTGTTATCTTGAATTGTTTCTCAAATGAGCCACTTGAAATACTAGGGGAAGGCAAAGAAAGATCATCTTTCCCTTTTTCAATCTCCTGAGAAGGTAAAAAAGATTTGGAAGAAACCTGAGATGCATCAACAATGCCCTCATCAACTTTAGATAAACATTTAGCTTTTTCAAGGAGTCTCTTGCTTTTCCTTCTTCCTTCAACAAGCTGCCAAGCAGGGGAAGGAGGAGCATCATCACAAGGCAAAATCCCATCATCAGAGAGCTCTAACTCCTTATTAACCAAGCAAGGAGGAGGATTGTCGTGAAAGACTTGGGGTTCCTCCACCTCCAAAACAACATCTATAGGGGGTGGCCCACCAATGGGCCCATCAGGAGGAGGGGAATTACCCAAAATAGGAGACTGTTTGAACACACCATCAGGTTGAGAGAAGGGAGTCTTAGGCTTTTCCACCCATTGATGGATGACTTTTTTCTAACCTTCATCAGGAAAATTGGTGTTTGGAACACCCTTATCTTTGGGTCTAAGCTTAGGATGCTTGAAATAGCAAAGCTGAAAGGAATGACCCAATTTATAGCAGTGAGGACAATAAAAAGGCATTTTTTCAATGAACATAGATTGCTTGAAGCCAGCTTTACCATCAAGAGAGATAAAAATATCATTAGGGTAGGATTTTCTCGCATCAAACTCAACTAGGACCCGAGCGACAAAAGGTCTAGTTAAATCAGACGTGGCCTTATCCAATTGAATAGGCTTGCCAAAAACTGAAGCAAAGGATTTTAGGCCACCCCAAAATTCGACTGGCAGGACAGGGAAAGCTATCCAGATAGGAGTTATAGGTGACTCATGACCTGGCCTAAAATCAAACTCCCATTTCCACATTCTAAGAGGTTTATTATTCACATAATAAGTACCATGCCTTCGAATTCTATTTAAATCATGTGAAAGGGCACATCTGACCAAAATGTGTCTAGCATCCAAGGAACTAACATGATAACCTCCCAGAAGGTTCAAAGATCTAAAAAAGAGCCTCACATCATCCATACTTGGTTTACCTTTTGGAAAAAATCCAACAAAGTAGAATCAAAAGGTTTTGACATAATTTGAATCTCCTCCTCCAAAAATATAAAAGTTGGCATCCCATTCAATAAATCATAAGATTTGGAAACTTCAAACTCAGGAAGCAAACCATGGAGAATACCTTGCTGTGAGATTCCTTGAGCAGAAGAATTGCTGTAAAAATTCGGCCCCTTTAAAATGGCAGCAAAAGAAGGCCCAGCATTTGGAGAATGGGCTGCAGAAGGCCCAGCATTTGGAGAATGGGCTGCAGAAGGCCCAGCATTTGGAGAATGGGCTGCAGAAAGCCCAATTGGAGGCCCAGAAGGCCTAAATCCCCCCTAGCCCACCTCAACAGCTGGGCTGCTGCCCCCAGCCTGCCCAGAGCCCACCTCAACGTGGGAAGCGGGCATCACAACAAGAATGGGACCCACGGGGCCCAAAGCATGCCACGCGGCGTGATCTGCTTCTCTCCCGCCCAAAGTGGTGCCCGAGCAGTCGGCCACTTCGGAAGACCCGCTGTCACGCGCAGCGGGAAAAGTGGATCTGGTCGGCGACCGGGGAAGGCCGCTGGGAGAGCAGCGGAAGCGCTTCTCCGGTGGGCGCAGGCACGGTAACCTCTTGACGAAGAAGAAAGCTGGACAGTGAAGGAAGAAAGGCAGAAGAAGGGAAGCGCAACGAGCTCCCCTTCACCTGCGAGCCACACCACCCCCTTCGACGACCGCTGGTAGAAGCCAAGACGGTTCAACCGGCCGGAAGCAGGGGAGCCAGACACGACGAAGAAAGAGAATCAACAAGCTTCGGCATTCTAGCAGAGCAGGTTCACCTGCCACACACCCAAAAACACCCACAACAGAACAGAGGCAGCGAGGAGGCGGAGGGAAGAAGAAAGCCACGAACAAAGTTCCGCCGGCGTAAAGGGACACCGTCTGAGCTGTTGAAGCAGGTTTCTCCTCCACCGACTTCAGTCAGCGCCAAGCCAGACTAGGCAAGGGGGAGCAGGGAGCTAAAGGGAGGCGTTGCTCGCCTTTCTTGCCACCGGCAGCCCTCTAGGAGCCACTGGCAGCCTTTCTTCCTCTCGCCGCCGCCTTGGGCTTCGGGTTTTAGTGTTATGACTTTAGGCTTTGGGCTACGGGCTTAGGGCTTCGAGCTCGGGCTTTTGGCCTTTGGGCTTCCTGCTAAGACCTTCGAGCTATGACCTTTGAGCATTGGGCTTCTTGTTTTGGCCTTCGGGGTTCAAGCTTAATGCTTCGAGGGTCAAGCTTCATGATTTGAGATTGGGCCTTTGGGCTTCAGTCTTACGCTTGAAGCCTGAAGGCCCAAGCTTGATGCCCAAAACATGAAAGCTGAATGTCCAAAGTCCCAAGCTCGAAACCCGAAGCCCGAAGCCCGAAGCCCCAAGCAAGAAGCCCGAAGGCCCAAGCTCAATGCCTAAACACGATGCCTGAATGCCCAATCCCGAGGTCCAAGGTCCGAAGACCTATGCTTGAATCATGAAGTGAAGTCTCAAGCCTGAATGCAAAGGGGATTCAAGCTTGGGCTCTTTAGACTATAGGCTAGTGCCTACAGCCTTGATCACTGGGGTTAGGGATTCAGACCTGGGCTCTCGGGCTTCAAGCCTCAGGCTTTGGCTTTGAGGCATTAGGCATGGAGCTTCAAGCTTAGGACTTTGACTCTTGTTCCTTCAGGAGGCATCAGGCTATGCCTCCGGGCTTCGATCTTCATGGTTAGGGATTTGACCTTGGGCCAACGGGCTTCAAGTTTTGGGCATTGACTCCTAGTTCTTCAGTATTTTGGCTTAGACTTTTGGGCTTCTAGCTTGGGACATTGAGCTTCGGGCTCCGAGGGACGAGCTTGGGCCTTCAAGCTTTAGGCTGCAAGATGATTCTTTTCGAGCTTGGGCCTTCGAATACACATCAATTCTCAAGCTCCGCTATTATCTGCTATATTCAAAAGGGTTTGAGGTCGAATCATTTTCTCTTATTTCAATCCAAGGGATAAGAAAAAAAAAAGTATCTGTCTAGACATGTCTTTTAATTAATTAAATAATTAAATTAATTAAAAAGATGATGTTTATTCTAAAAATGCACTCTGTTTTGATTAATTAAAGAATTGTAGTTATTTTAAAAAGAAATTTTTGATAATTTAATTAATTAAAAGATGACATTTTTTTGGATATAAATAGAAAGAAAAATATTTATATTTTATTAAAATATATTTTAATATTGACTTTATTTTTATTTATAAGAATGACATAAATATTTGTTATGGTTATGTTGAAAAATAGTTTATATTTTATTAAACCTATTTTCAATAATTTATTTCTAACTGAAATGTTTAAAGTCGCTGAACCAACCCCTAAAAGAAGAAAGATGATTAAAAATGATGACACTTATTTATGGCATTTAACACTTGGTCATATTAACATAGATAAGATAAAAAGACTAGTAAATCTACCCTGAATTCATATGGATAAGAGAATCCATATAGATTCTAATTTACTCTTTAATTCTCGAGCTTCGCTATTATCTGCTATATTCAAAAGGGTCTAAGGTTGAATCATTTTATATCTTATTTCAATTCAAGGGATAAGAAAAAGAAATTGTTTGTACAGAGATAAAGCAATCCATTATCGTTTTTCATTCTAAATATTCCTTTTCTTTTGTTCACTTATCCTGAAATAATAAATTGAGTTTGTATTCTTTACTGGGCCATGATTTTCGGGCTTGGGCTTTCTGATTTTGGGCTTTAAGCTTAAAACATGGCACTTCAAGATTTGTACCTTAGGCTTCAGATTTAAAGCTTCAGGCTTCAGGCTTCAGGCTTCGGGCTTCAAGCTTCAAGCTTTAGGCTTCAGATTTTGGCCTTTGGGCTTCGGTCTTTGGGCTTCAGGCTTCAAGCTTTAGGTATTTCGGCTTCGAGCTTTAGGCATTTCAGCTTTGAGCTTCAGGATTCAGACTTTAGGCTTTGGGCTTTTGGACATCGGGCTTCGAGCATCGAGCTATGGGCTTTGAGCTATGGGCTTCATGTTTTGGCCTTTAGGGTTCATGCTTCGAGGATCAAGCTTTGTGCTTCGGTATTGGGACTTTGGGCATCGGGCAATGGGCTTTAACCTCGGGGTTTAGGCTTCAGGCATCAGGCATCGGGCATTGGGAATCAAGCTATGGGATTCAAACTTTGGGCTAGGGCCTTGGGCTACAAGCTTCAGTATTCTAGCTTTGAGCTTTGGTCTTCGAGCTTCAGTATTCTAGCTTTGGGCTTTGGTCTTCGAGCTTTAGTATTCTAACTTGGGCTTTTTGGTTTCATGCTTCAAGATGCAAGCTTGGGCCTTTCTGTTCCGTACTTTGAGCTTCAAGCTTCAATCTTTGGGCTTTGGATTTTAGTCGATGGGAGTTCTAATAATCTGGGACTTTGGTCTATGGGGTAGGGCCTCAGGCATTGGCCTTCGTGCTATAGGTTTTAGGCTTTGACCTTCTGGCTTTGGGAACCACGCTTCAGGTTTTGGCCTTTGGGCTTTGACTTTCAGCCTTCAGAATTCTACATTCGAACTTTGTGCTTTGAGCTTCAAGCTTCGAGCTTCGGGCTTCAAGCTTGTGCCGTTAGGCAACAGGCTTCGAGCTTCGAGCATCAGTCTTGGGCCTTTGGGACTCGAGCTTCAAGCTTCGAGATTCAGACTTAGATCTTTGAGAATGTGGCTTCTTGCTTGAGGCTTAGGCCTTTGGGCTTAGTCCATTAGGCTTTGGGATTCAGACTTGGTCCTACAGGCTTGGGCTTCGATCTTTGGGCTTCGAGGTTCGGGCTTTAGCATTCGGATGTTGGACTTCAAGATTTGGGATTGAGCTTTCAGGCCAAGGTACTCAAGCTTGTGCCAACAGACTTTAGCCTTTAGGCCCAAGCATTCGAGCATTGAGATTTGAGCTTCGAACTTAGGCCTTTAGGCTTTAGGCTTCTAACTTGGCACTTCAGTCTTTGGCAAAGGTCTTAACGCTTTGGGTTTCGGGATTGAGCCTCCATGCCTGGGATTTCGAGCTTCAGGCTTTGGCCTTCGAGCTTTGGGGTTGTTCCTTCAGTATTCAGGCTTCAAGCATAGCAATGCATTCAGGCATTGAGCTGCAGATTTTATGCTTTTGGCTTTGGGCTTTGGCCTCCAGGTTTTGAGCTTCAAACTTTGGGCATCGAGCTTAGGCATTAAGTCCTCAAGTTTTGGGCTTCAAGCTAGGTCCTTTGAGTTTTGGCCTAAGGGATTCTGCCTTCAGGTTTTGGCCTTTGGACATCGAGCTTAGGCTTTTGTGCTTTAAGTTTTAAGCTTCGACCTTCAGGCTTTGTGATTTCTCCTTAGAACTTTGTCCTTCTAGCATCGTGCTTTGGTTTTCATGGTTAAGAATTCAGGCATCGACCTTGAGGATTTGGGATTTAGGCTTCAATTTTCAGGCTTCATATTTTGAGTTAAGGCTTGAGCCTTCAGGGTTCCGGCTTCAAGCTTTGTGCTTCGAGCTAAGGCCATCGGGCTTCTGGGTTTAGGCATGCCCTTTTGGGCTATGATCTTCAGGGTTAGGGATTTGAACTTAGCCTCTCGGGCTTGGGCATTAGCTTTTGTGCTTCATGATTCAGGCCTTTGGATTTCTAGCTTGGGCCTTTAGGCTTCTAAAGCTGGAAGGATAAAGCCCAAAAGCCTAAATCTCAAAGATGGAATGCCGAAGCTCAAAGGTCGAAGCTCAAAGTCCAAAAACCAAGCACACGCCCGAAAGCCAAAGGCTGAACACATATACCCAAAGTCCGTAACCCGAAGTCCAATGTCCTAAGATAATCCCAAGCTTGAGGCCTAAAGCCTAAAGCCACACAGCCCTAACCAGAAGGCTGAAATTTGAAGCCTGAAACCCAAAAGCTGAAGCCCAAAGCAGAATGCCTAAACCTGAAGGCTAAAGCCCTATATGCGCTGCTAAAAGCCGGAAACCCTAAGCTTGAAATACAAAGCCCAAAGACCAAAACACGATCTCTAAAGCTTGAAGCCCGAATTTCAAAACTCAAGCTTAAAAGCCAAAGGTTGAATCCCAAAGGCCGAAGCCCAAGCTCAAAGTTCGAAGCTTAAGCCCCAAAGAGAAAGTTTAAAGCCTTTGAGCATAAAGGTCCTATATCTGAAGTCTGAAGTTAGAAGCTCAACAATCGATGCGAAAAGCCTGAAGCTGAAAGGTCCAACACCAAAACCTGATAGTTGAAGTTTGAAACACAAAATTCCAAGCCCGATGCTTAAAACTTGAAGCTCAAAAGCTTAAGCCCGAAGGCCCAAGCCAGAATCCTGAAGGCTGAAAGCCAAAGTCTAATGCCAAAAACTCGAAGCCCAAACTTTTGCCTAGAGGATGAAAGTCAAAGCCCTAAGCCCGAAACTTAAATCACGAAGCCCGAAGCACAAAGACTGCAGTTTAAAAAGCCAAACCAGAGTCCCAAATCCCAAAGCCAAAGACATATGCTCAAATCCTATAACTTGAAGCCCAGTCCTAAGCACAAAGCGTGAACCCCAAATACTAAAAGACTATGCCCGAAGCCCGAAGCCCCAAGCTCAAATTCCAAAGCTTCAAACTCTAAGGCCAAAGGATAAGCTTAAAATACGAAGCATAAAGCCTAATGCTAAAAAGACTAAGCCTGAAATTTGAAGCCTCAAGCCTAAAAGCCCATGCATGGAGTTCGAATCCTGATGGCATAAGCTTAAAGCTTGAAATCTTTATGTGCAAGATTGAAGACAGAAGTCTGAAGACCGTAGCTTGAAGCCCAAAGCTTGAAGCCCGAAGGCCGATGGCTAAAGATAGAAGCCTAAATTCTTAGGCTCGTAGCCAAAAGTCCAAAGGACCATGCCCGTAGCCACAAGTTCAAAGGCGTAAAGCCTAAATGCCAAAGCCTAAAGCCTAAAGGCCTGAAGCCTGAAGGTCGAAAGCCCAAGCCCAAAGACCGAAGCCCAACGACTGATGGCCTAAGCTTGCAATCCTGAAGCTTAAAGTTCAAAAGCCCAAGCCCAAAGCTTAAACCCCAATTACTAAAGGACTAAGCCCGGAGCCTGAGGCACAAATTTTGAAGCTTCAACCTCAAAGGCCAAAGTTCCAAGACTAAAACACAAAGCATGAAGCCTATAGAGCAAATGCCTAACCAAATCTTTGAGCTTCAAATTTCAGATTTGGGCATTTGGGCATTAGGCTTCATGCTTTGTATTTTAGGCTTTGACCTTTGGCCTTAGCATTTGAAGCTTTAGGATTTGAGCTTCAGGCTTCGAGCTCCGGGCATAGTCTTTTAGTAGCTTCAGGGTTGGGCTTCAGGATTCAAGCTTAAGCCTTCGATCATTGGGCTTCGGTCTTCCGGCATGAGCTCTAGACTTCGAGATTGGGCCTTTGGCCTTCGCACTCTATGCTTCGGGCTATAAGATTTTGGATTCTTGCTTCAGGCATTGGGCATTAGGCTTTGGACTTTGGGCATTGGGCTTTGGGCATTAATCTTTGGGCTAAGGCCTTCGATGTTTAGGCTTCGAGTTTCAGACTTCAAGCTTGGGCTTTCGGGCTTTAAGATTTAAGCTTGGGCTTTAAGCTCGGCTTTTAAACTTTGGGCTTCATGTTCTAGGCTTTGGGCATGGACCTTCGAGCTTTGGTATTGCAATTTTGATTTTTCGGCTTTAGGATTCAGGCATCAATCTTGGGCCTTCAGGTTGCAGTCTTGGGCCTTTAGTCGTTAAGATTTGGGGGTATTGCAATTTCAATCTTCGGGCTTTAGGTTTCAGGCTTCAAGCTTGGGCCTTCAGGTTGCTGGCTTGGGCCTTCGGTCGTCGAGATTTGTGCTTGGCACTTCAAGTTTTAAGCTTCTGGCATAGAACTTTGGGCTTTATGCATGACCTTTTGGGCTTGGGCTTTGGACTTCGGGCTATGTCATCAAGCTTGAACATGGAGGGTTCAAGCATCAGGCTTAGGCTTTCAAGATTTGTGCTTCAGACATGAGCTTTTAAGGTTTGGGCTTCAAATTTTAGGCTTGGGCATTTAGGGATTAGCCTTAGAGTTTGAAGCTTTGGTATTTGAGCTTGGGGCACCTGGCATAGTCGTTCAGTATTTGGAGTTTTGGCTTCGGGGTTCAGTCCTCAAACTTTGGGCTTTAGGATTCAAGCTTAGGCCTTCGGTCATCTGGCTTGGGCATTCGGGCATCAGGCTTTGGGCTTGGAACTTCAGGTTTGGGGGTTCAAGCTTTGATTTCAGTCTTTTGGGCTCAGTATTGGGTCTTCGACCCTCTGAACTTGAGCTTTTGGCCTTCGAATTTTGGGCTTCGGGCTTAAGCATTCATGCTTTAGACATAAGCCTTCGAGTTTAGGCCTTCTGGCTTAGAGCTCAAGCCTTCGAGGTTTTGGCTTCAAGATTAGAATTTTGGCCTTCTGGCTTAGAGCTCAGGCCTACAAGATTTTGGCTTCAAGATTAGGTTTTTAGGCTTTTGGCTTTGGGCTTCAGCTTTCAGGTTGAGCTTAGGCCTTTGGGCTTCAGGATTTGACCCATTGGTTTTGAGTTTAGGTCTTATGGCTTCAGGCTTAAGAATTTGGGCTTCTAGTTTCTGCCATCGATGTTTAGCTTTCGAGCTTCAAGTTTTCAGAAATGGTTTTCCGGCTTCGGTCTTCTAGTTTACACATAGAGGGTTCAAGCTTTAGGCTTAGGCCATCATGATTCGTGCTTCATGCAAGGCTTCAAGAATTGGGTTTGGGCATTTTGGCTTTAGGCTTCATGCTTTGTGTTTTAGTCTTGGAACTTCGCCATTTGATGTTGAAGCTTCGGGATTTGAGCCTTGGGCTTCGAGCTTGGTCCTTTAGTATTTGGGGTTTAAGCTTTGGGCTTGGGCCTTCAAATTTCGAGCTTAGGCCCTCGGTCTTCTGTCTTTGGGCTTGGGCTTTTGACCTTCAGGCTTTGGGCCTTTAGGCTTTAGGTCTTCAAACTTGTGGATACGAGCATGGTTCTTCGGGCTTAAGAATTTGGGCTTTTTTCTTTAGCCATCGGCCTTCGACCTTCAAGCTTCAGGCTACGGTCTTCAGGCTTTGGTCTTCAAACGTGCACATAATGGTTTCAAGCTTCAGGTTTGGGCCATTAGGATTCAAACTTCAGGCACAGGCTTTTAGGCTTTAGGCTTCAAATTTTAGGCTTGGGCTTTTGAGCATTAGGCTTCATGCTTTTTATTTTAGGCTTTAGCTTGGGCCTTCAGACTTTTGGCTTCCGGTTTAAGAATTTAGGCAGCTAGCTTCGGCCATAAGCCTTCGACCTTCAAGATTCAGGCTTCAAGCTATGGTCTTCGGGCATCGATTTTCAAGCTTGCACATAGTGGGTTCAAGCTTCAGGCTTAGGCCATCAGGATTCGAGCTTCAGGCATGGGCATTTTTGCTTTGGGCTTTAAGCTTTAGGCTTGAGCATTTGGGCTTTAGGCTTCGAGCTTTGGGCACACATTAGGATTTTCATGCTTGCAAATTTGGGGCTTAAGGCTTTGGCCTTTGGGCTTAGTCCTTTAGACTTTGGGATTTAAACTTGGTCCTATAGGCTTCGGGATTCAGGTTTCAGGCTTCAGGAAAGTGCATTTGAATGTTGGACTTTGAGCTTTTGGATTAAGCCTTCATGCTTTAGGCCTGGGCATTTAGGACTTGAAATTTGAGCTTCGATCTTGGGCCTTTAGGCTTCAGGATTCAGGCTTGTGCCTTCAGGGTTTGGGCTTCAAGCTTCGTGCTTCAGCTTTTGGGCAATGGGCTTAAGGCTTTAGGCTTTAGGCTTTAGGCTTAGGCCTATGGGATTTGAGCTTCGAGCCTTGGGCCTTCAGGCACAAGCTTTTGGGGTTCAAGCTTAAGCCTTTAGGCTCGTGGCTTCTTGCTTCGAGCTTGGACATTCAATTTCTGGGAACCAGGCCTTGGGCTTGGGCTTTGGACTTCAGGCTTGGGCCTTTGGGCTTCGAGCCTCGGACTTCATCCTTTGGCTTTCAGGTTTTGATCTTAGAGCTCGGGCCTTCATTGTTTGGGATTCAAGGATCATGCTTGGGTCTTCAAGCTTTAGGTTTAGGCCTTCAAAATTTGGGCATAAGCTTTTGTGCTTCGATCTTCGTGCTTCGGGCCTTCAGGCTTCAAGCCTTGGGCTTTGGGTATTAAGTTTTGTACTTTCGAGTTTTGGCCTTCAGTGTTCAGGCTTCAAGCTTAGGCCTTTGGTTTCAAGTTTCATGCTTCAAGCTTGGGCCTTCAGGCTTTAGGCTTCAGTCTCGGGTCTTTAGGCTTCAGGCTTTGGCTTTCAAGCTATGCATTTCAGGGTTTTGGCTTGCACCTTTAGGGTTAAGGTTTTGAGCTTGGGCTCTCAGGCTTTAGGCTTCAGGCTTTAGGTTTTGTGCTTTCTGATTCAGGCTTAGGCCTTTGGGCATTTGGCTTAGGCCTTTAGGGTTCGGACATCAAGCTTTGGGTTTCGAGCTTTGGGCTTCGGGCATTCTTCTTTAGGCTTCAAGCTTGGGTATGCATGCTTCGAGTTTGGAGCTACAAGCTTTGGGTTTCAGGCTTTGGGTTTCAGGCTTTGGGTTTGGGACTTTAGGTTTCAGCATTTTGGCTTGGGCCTTCGTACTTTAGACTATGCAAATAGGCTTTCGGGCTTTAAGATTTGTGCTTTGAGCTTGAGCAATCGGGCTTTGAGCTTTGAGATTAGACATTCAGCTTACTGGCTTCTAGCTACGGCTTTAGACTTTGACCTTTGGCCATCGAGATTAGACGTTCGGCCATCGGCATTCAGGTTTTGGTGTTCATCCTTTGACTTTTAGGCATGAGTCTTCAGGCTTTGGGCTTTGGGCTTTGGGTTTTGGGGACACACTTCTACGATTTGGGCTTCAAAAATGGGCCTTCGGGCTTCAGGCTATGGGCTTTGAGCTTGGGCCATCGAGCTACAGGCTTTAGGCTTTGGCCTTCATGCTTTGTGCTTTGGGTATTGCGCCTCAGGATTTGGCCTTCGAGCTTCGAGCTTTGACTTTCGGCCTTCAAGCTTTGGGTTTGTGCCTTCGGTTTTGAGCTTCAGGTTTCGAGCTTTGAGCTTGTGCCTTTAGGCACTAGGCTTCGAGCCTCGTGCAAGCTTCAAGCTTCAGGCTTGGGCATTTAGACATTGGACTTCAAACTTTGGGATTAAGGCTTCAGGTTTTCGGCCTAGGGATTCATGTTTGTGCCTACTGACTTTGGTCTTTAGGCTTGGGCATTCGAGCAATTGAGATTTGAGCTTCGGACTTAGGCTTTTAAGCTTTGGGCTTGAAGCTTCGCGCTTTCGCCTTCGGGGAATGGGCTTGTGACTTTGGGTTTCTTGCTTTAGGCTAGTCACTTCAAGTATGGGGCTTCAGAGTTTGAGCTACAAGCTTTGGGCTTGGGTTTTCGGGTTTTGGGCTTGGGCCTTCGGGCATCTGACTAAGGTTTTTAGCCTATGGGCTTCAGGCTTCAAGTTTTAAATTTTAGCCTAGATGACTGAGTTTCATGCTTTGAGATTTGGGATTGGGCCTTTAGGTTTTAGGCTTCTAGCTTCAGGTTTCGAGCCTTGGGCTTCAGACTTCTGGTGACGGGCATCGACCTTTGGGATTCAGGATACTAGACTAGGCCTTTGGTCATCAAGCTTTAGCCTTTGGGCCTGGGGGTTGAGCCTTTGGCTTTTGGGCCTTCAGCTTTTGGGCTTCAAGATTAGTCCTTATGCGTATGAGTTTCGAAATTCGGGCTCAAGCTTGGGCCTTTGGGCTTTGAGCATTGGGCTTTCAGCTTCAAGCTTAAAGCTCAGACCTTCGTGTTTTTGGCTTCGGGCTTTGAGCTTGGGGCTTCAGGCTTCAAGCTTCAGGCTTCAAACATGGGTCTTAAGGCATCAGGAGTGGGCTGGTGGGGTTTAGGTTTTAGGCTTTACACTTGCACCTTTCCGCTTCGATCTTTGAGGTTATTGTTCTAGGCTCGAGCTTTTGGGCTTCAGGTTTCGGACATTGGCTTTCGGGCTGATGGATTCAAGCTTAGGCTTATGGGCTTATAGCTTGGGCCTTCGAGCTTCTAGCTACAAGCTTTGAGCTATGAGCTTGGGCTTTTGGGCTTTAGGCTTAGGGTTACAGGCTTTTTTTAAGATTTAGGCTTGAGCCTGAAAGGTTCGTGCTTCGGGATTGGGCTTCAAGCCTAGGCCATCAGGCTTCAAGCTTCTAGCCTTTGGTTTTAGGCTTGAGCCTGTGGACTTCAGACATTAGGCTTTGTGTTTGGGACTTCAGGTTTCCAGATTCAAGTTAGACCTTCTGACTTCGGACTTCAGAGTTTGGCCTAGGGCCTTTGGGCTCCGAGCATTAGACAACAAGTTTGGGCCTTCAAGTTTAAGGCTTTGAGCTAGGGAATTCAGGCCCAAGCCTGCAGCCAGAAGCCCAAGTCTTTTAACCTAAAGCCTAAAGCCCCAAGCCCAAAGCCCAAAGCCCAAATGCTCATACCTGAAGCTTGAAGCCTAAAGGCGCTAGAAAAAGCTTAAAGCCCAAAGCTAGATTGCCTAAACCAAAAGCCAGAGCCCTGAAGGCGAAAGGCCAAAGGCCGAAGCTCAAAGACTCAAAGCTCAAAGGCCCAAGCTCGAAGCTCGTAGGCCCATGCTCGAAGCCCAAAGGCCGAAGCCAGAAGTGCACAGGCCCAGCCTAGAATCCCAAAGCCTAAACATGAAAGCTCGAACCTTGAATCCCGAGGCCCAAGCCTGAAGTGTGAAGCCTGGAGTTCAAAGGTGCATGGTCGAACCACAATGGCCCAAGCCGAAATCTTGAAGCCTAGCACTTGAAGCCCAATTCCCATAGATCAAGCCCTGATGGTCGAAGCTTGAAGCCGGAAGCTAGAAGCCTGAAGACAAAATCCCGAGGCCCATGCCTGAAAGCCTAACTTATAAGGTCCAAGCTCAAAGGCCGAAGGTCGAAGCCCGAAGCCCAAAGTCTTAAGCCCGATAGCCAAATGCCAAAACTCGAAGCCTGAAGCCTGAAGCCTGAAGCCTGAAGGTCCAAGCCTGAAGACGCAAGTCCGAAGGCACAAGCTAGAAGCACAAAGCCCATAAGGTCAAGCCTTAAGCCTGAAACCCGAAGCAAGAAGGCCCACCCCTAAAGCCCTAAGGCCTACCCCTGAAGCCCTAAGGCCTAAGGTTGATGCTCTAAGGCGGAAGACTCAAGCCGAATACCTGAAGCTCGAAGGCTCAAGCAAAAACACAATGGCCTAAACCCAAATCCTGGAAGCCAAAAAAGTTAAAGCACGATGCCTCAAGCCCCGTGGGCCCAAGCCCAAATTGCTAACCCCGAAGGTTGAAGTCTGAAGGTGCTAGCTTAAATCCTAAAACTTGAAGCTTGAATATCAAAGACAAATGCTCGTAGCTTGCAACCTACAGCTCGAAGGCCCAAGCTCGTCCCTCAGAGCCCGAAGCTCAAAGTCCAAAGCTAGAAGCCCAAAAGTCTATGCCTAAAGCCCAAAGACGCAAGCTTGAAACAGAAAGCCTGATGGGCTAAGCCTTAAAGCCCAAAGCTCGAAGGCCATTACTAGAAGATCAAAGCCCATTACTAGAAGATCAAAGCCCGATGCCCAAAGTGTTAGGCTCGAAGCCCAAAGGCCCAAGCTCGATGCCCAAAATACGAAGCCCGAATGCTCAAAGTCCCAAGCAGGAAGCCCAAAAGCCTAAGTCCAAACCTTGTAGGGCCAAGAGTGAAAGCCCAAAGCTTGAAGCTCGAGGGCCCTAACCTGAAGCCTAAAATCTAAAGCTCGAAAGCCAAAGCGTGAAGCCAACATGCCCAATCCTGAAGCTTGAAGCCAAGTGTCCCAAAGTTGAAGCATGAGGCTTGAAGCTCGAGAGTCAAGTCTGAATCCATAACCCCGAAGATCAAAGCCTATCAGCACTAGCCTAAACCCTAAAACCTGTAGCCTAAAGGCTCAAGCCTAAAGCCTAAAGCCTGAAAGCCTAAGCCTAAAGCCCGAAAGCCCAAGCCTAAGGCCCGAAAGCCCAAGCGTAAAGCCCAACGCCTGTGGCCCAAGCTCGAAGGTCGAAGCCCGAGGCCCAAGTTTGATGCACGACGCTCAAAACACGTAGATCGAATGCCCAAGCCCAAAGCCAAAAGTCCTAGACTATATTTCTGAAGTTTGAATCCTGTCCACCAAAATCCAAAGCCCAAAGATCGAAGCTTGAAGCTTGAAGGAAGGCCCAAGCTTTCATCTTGAAGCATAAAATCAAAAAGCCCAATCCAGAATACTAAAGCCCGAAGACCAAAGCTCAAAGCCCGAATACTGAGGCTTGTAGCCCAAGGCCCAAAGCACAAAGCCCAAAGCCCAAAGCCCAATGCTTGAAGCCCGAAGCACAGAATGCGAAGGCCAAAGAGCCAATGTCAAAGCCTAAAACCTAAAGCTTAAAGGCTCAAATCCTAAAGCCTGAAAGCCCAAGCCCAAAGACCGAAGCCCAATGACTGAACGCGTAAGCTTCAATTCTGAAGCTTGAAGTTTGAAAGCCCACCTTGAAGCCTGAATACCAAAGACTATGGCCAAGGCCCGAAGCTCAAATCCTAAAGCTTCAAACTCTAAGGCCAAATGCTAAAGCCAAAAATACAAAGTATAAGGCCGAATGCCCAAATGCACAAGCCTGAAATTTGAAACCCAAAGCACCAAAGCCCCAACCTGAAGCTCAAATCCTAATAGCCTAGGCCTGAAGCTTGAACCCTCCATGTGCATGCTTAATGACCATAGCCCGAAACCTGAAGCTCGAAGCCCGAAGCTCAAAGATCAAGCCCAAAAGGTTATGCCCAAAGCCCAAAAGGCCCATGCCTGAAGCCTAAAGCTCGAAGTTTGAAGCCCAAATCCTGACGACTGAAGGCCCAAGCCCTTAACCTAAAGGCCCAAGCTTGATGCCTAAATCCAAATGCCCAAAGACCGAAATTGCAATACCAAAACTCAAAGGTCTATGCCCAAAGCCTAGAACCCTGAAGCCTAATGCTTAAATCTTAAAGCCTGAATGCCCAAACTCGACGTTCGAAGCTCTAAGCCAAAACATCGATGGCCCAGGCCTAAAGCTCAATGCCTAAAGCCCAAATGCCCAAGCCTAAACTGTAAAGCCCAAAGCGAAAACGCCCATGCCGGAAGCTCGAATCCTGATAGCCTAAGCCTGAAAATTGAATCCGCTATGTGCAAACTTGAAAATTGATATGCGAAGTGTAGCGCCCGGGTATGTCAATTTTAATTTTATTAGTAATAATTTCGTGTTTTTGATTAATATGTATGGTTTATATAAATGACTTTTATTTATGTATTTTATTTGAATGAAATTTTGAATCAATTATAGAATAATAATAGTAATAATAATTTAAAAAAATTAGAAGATATTTTAATTGGATGCATATCATTAAAGATTGAACTAAATTATCCCTTAGAATAATCTAGTCTAGTTATAAGATTAAGGGAAAATTAGTCATAATTAATTAATGAATTGTCATTTAATTAGAGGCTAAATTTAAGGGAAGGAGTTATGATGAATCGTTCCTTCCCCTTTATGCGTCGGTTCCCAGAAGAAAACTGTAGGAGAGAGAAATTTAAAAAAAAAGAGAAAGAGAGGGATTCTTGCCACAGATTGAAAAGATTTTCATCCGAAATCATCCTTTCATTCGTAGTGAAAGGAGACATGCCAACCCCGTGCAACGAGGAAAAATCTGAGAGGAATTCAGTAGATATTTGCAAGAGGAGAAATCTGAGAGGAATTCAGAAGATATTCATAATCATGGTAAATAAGAGGTACGTAGGCGAATGATTCTAATGAGTATATAAATTTAAATCTCTCAAGAAAATTTATTATTTTGAATTAGATAAATTTGTATGATGATTCATGGAATTACGTTTATTGCTCGATCTCTTGCATACCCTCGTTAATTTGATTTATGCAAAATGTTGAAAAATTTAGGATAATTTTATTGTTCGTTAAAAAGCCTTAGAAATTTTGGCATTTTCCTTTATTCAATATAAATTCTTGGGTGAAGAGATTTTCTAGAAATTTTATATTTATGTTTGCTGATTTTGAATATTGTTAATTGCATGAATATATTTTTTTTATAATGCATATTTAGTCTAATATCGTATAAGATTGTTGCGTTTGAAAATTACCCGATGAGGCGCAATAAGAATGGATTTCAATGGCATATCCTTCTCTATACTTACCTTACGATAGTCACGTGATTATACTATGCATAATTTAATTAATTTCATTTAACTTCTCTATTAAGTATGACTCGAGCAGAATGAATTGGCTATATAGGCAAGGAGGGGTGCAGTGGCCAATAAGAGGAAAGAAATGACAACAAGACATTCTAGCGGGCAATCTTCAAAGAAGACTAATTATGGTGGATGCTTTCACCTCAAAGGTACAAGTGAAAATTCAGGCAACGAAAAGCCATAATGGCAAACTTGTGGTAGATGGCATTGAGGTACATGTAGAGCTGAAGGGGTGACTTGTTTCACTTGTGAAGAGTGTGGTCATTATGCGAGGTCATGCCCCAAAGGACCTGCTAGTGAAGACCAAAAGCTGCAACATCTGTAGCATCGACATTAGGAGGACGTGGCAGTGGTGCCATGATATCTGCTAGTCGAGGACGAGGACCTGCACCATCATCTGGAGGACGAGGAGTACAGGCACAACCACGCATTTATGCTATCACCCAGTAGGAAGCTCAGGAATCTCCAAATGTGACCTTTTTGGGACATGTAATTTCAGCAGAAGGTGTATCAGTTGATCCACATAAAGTTTCAGTTATGATGGATTGGCCGAGGCCTACTAGTGTATCAAAGGTGAGGAGTTTTATGAGTTTAGCTAGTTATTATTGTAAATTTATGAAGTTTTCAAGTGTTCAGCAACTCTTCATTGCAAGGACTTGGATGTGTTCTTATGCAGCACGGGACTTGACACTAAACAGTTCTTTAACCTCTGAAAACAGTTTTCACATTTTTCACTCCATTCAAATTTAACTGCCTATGCATCTCATCAATTGCGACCGCATGAAAAGAACTATCCAGTTCACGATTTAGAACTTGCAGCAATAGTATTTGCTTTAAAAATTTGGCGACATTATCTCTATGGAGTGAAGTCTGATATATTCACAGATCACCAAAGTCTGAAGTATATCTTCACGTAGAAGGAATTAAATCTGAGACAGAGACAATGGTTAGAGTTAATTAAAGATTATGAGCTACAAATTATTTATCATCTTGGTAAAGCAAATATAGTTGCAGATGCTTTGAGCAGAAAGGCTAGTTTGAGTATGATCACACTTGATAAAGCAGATCAACAATTAGTATTTGGGGTTTAGGCATTGGTCTTGGATCTTTGAACTTCGAGCTTCAGGATTCAAGCTTAGGCCATCGATCATAGGGCTTTGGTCTTTGGGCTTGGGCTTTTGACCTTTAGGCTTTAGGCTTCAGGCCTTTATGCTTTAGGCCTTCAAACTTGTGGATATAGGCATGGTCCTTTGGGCTAAAGAATTTAGGCTTCCATCTTTAGCCATCGGCCTTGGACCATGAAGCTTCAAGCTTTGGGCTACGGTCTTCAGGCTTTGATCTTCAAGCGTGCACATAAGGGTTTCAAACTTCAGGCTTGACCCATTAGGATTTGAACTTTAGGCACGGGCTTTTAGGCTTTAGGCTTCAAATTTAAGTCTTGGGCTTTTGATCATTATGCTTTATGCTTTGAATTTCAGGCTTTGGCTTGGGCCTTCAGACTTTTGGCTTAGGGTTTAAGAATTTAGGCATCTAGCTTTGGCCATGAGCCTTTGTCCTTCGAGATTCAAGCTTCAGGCTACGGTCTTTGGGCATCAATTTTCAAGCTTGCACATAGTTTCAGGCTTAGGCCATTGGGAATCGAGCTTTAGGCTTAGGTCATCGGGAATCAAGCTTCAGGCATGGGCACTTTCGCTTTGGGCTTTAAGCTTTAGGCTTGGGCATTTGGGCTTTAGGCTTCAAGCTTTGGGCACACATCAAGAATTTCAAACTTGTAAATTTTGGGGCTTGAGGCTTTGGCCTTTGGGCTTAGTCCTTTAAGCTTTGGGGTTCAAAATTGGTCCTATAGGCTTCGAGATTTGGGTTCAGGCTTCAGGATTTGGGCTTTAGGCCTCGAGAAAGCTCATTCGAATGTTGACTTCGACCTTTGGGATTAAGCCTTCATGCTTTAGGCCTGTGGATTCAGGCCATGAAAATCAAGCTTCTATCTCAGGCCTTTAGGCTTCGGGATTCAGGCTTGTGCCTTTAGGATTTGGGCTTCAAGCTTCATGCTTCGGCTTTCTGGCAATGGGCTTAAGGCTTTAGGCTTAGGCCTATGAGATTTAGGCTTCGAGCCTCGGGTATTCTGGCATGGGCTTTCGGAGTTCAGGCTTGTGGCTTCTGGCTTCGAGCTTGGACATTTAAATTCCGAGCACTAGGCTTTGGGCTTCAGGCTTGGGCCTCGGGCTTTGAGCTTCAAGCTTCGAGCTTACATCTTCAGGCTTGGGCCTTTTTACTTCAGGCTTCAGGCTTCATCCTTTGGCTTTTATGCTTTGAGCTTAGAGCTCAGGCCTTCATTCTTTGGGTTTCAGGGATCATACTTTGGCCTTCAGGCTTTTAGCTTAGGCCTTCAGAATTTGGGCATATGCTTTTGTGCTTCGATCTTCATGCTTCGAGCCTTCAGGCTTCAAGCCTCAGGCTTTGGGCATTAAGGTTTGTACTTCTACGTTTTGGCCTTTAGGGTTCAAGCTTCAAGCCTAGGCCTTTGGTTTCAGGCTTCGTGCTTCAAGCTTTGGCCTTTAGGCTTTAGGCTTCAGTCTCGGGTCTTTACACCTCAGGCTTTGGCATTCAAGCTTCGCATTTCAGGGTTTCGGCTTGCACCTTTAGGGTTTGAACTTCAGGGTTAAGGATTCAAGCTTGGGCTTTCAGGCTTTAACTTTTGTGCTTTCTGATTCAAGCTTAGGCCTTTGGGCATTTAGCTTAGGCCTTTTGTCTTCGTAATTAAGGCTTGGGCCTTCAAGGTTCAAACATAAAGCTTTGGGTTCGAGCTTTGGGTTTCGGGAATTCTTCTTTAGGCTTCGAGCTTGGGCATACATGCTTCGGGTTTGGAGCTACAAGCTTTGGGTTTCAGGCTTTGGGTTTGGGACTTCGGGTTTTGGCATTTTGGCTGGGGCCTTCGGACTTCAGATTGTGCGCTTAGGCTTTCGGGCTTTGAGCTTTGTGCTTTGAGCTTGAGCAACCGAGCTTTGAGCTTTGAGATTAGACCTTCAGTCTACTGGCTTCTAGCTATGGGCTTTGGACTTCAGCCTTTGGCCTTCGAGATTAGACGTTCGGCTATCGGCATTCAGGTTTTGGTTTTTATCCTTCGACCTTTAGGCATGAGCCTTCATGCTTTGGGCTTTGGGTTTTAGGGACACACTTTTATGATTTGGGCTTCAAAAATGGGCCTTTAGGCTTCAGGTTATGGGCTTTGAGCTTGGGCCATCGAGCTATAGGCTTCTGGTTTTGGCCTTCATGCTTTGAGCTTTGGGCATTGAGGTTTAGGTTTTGGCCTTCGAGCTTCGGGCTTTGACTTTCGGCCATCAGGCTTCGACATTCAGCCTTCGGGCTTTGGGTTTGTTCCTTCGGCTTTGATATTCAGGCTTCAGGCTTCGAGCTTGTGCATTTAGGCACTAGGCTTCGAGACTCATGCAAGCTTTGAGCTTTTGGCTTGGGCATTCGGACATTGGACTTCAAGCTTGTGCCTATTGACTGTTGTCCTCAAGCTTGGGCATTCGAGCAATTGAGATTTGAGCTTCGGACTTAGGCTTTTAGGCTTTGGGCTTGAACCTTTGGCTTCCGCCTTCGGGCAATGGTCTTGTGACTTCAGGTTTCATGCTTTGGGCTAGTTACTTTGAGTTTTGGGCTTCAGGGTTTGAGCCACTAGCTTTAGGCTTGGGCCTTCGGGTTTTGGGCTTGGGATTTTGGGTTTTGGGTTTGGGCCTTCGGGCTTCTGACTAAGGTTTTTAACCTATGGGCTTCAGGTTTCAAGTTTTAATTTTTAGCTTAGATGATTGATTTTCAAGCTTTGAGGTTTGGGATTGGGCCTTTAGGTTTTAGGCTTCTAGCTTCAGACTTCGAGCCTTGGTCTTCAGACTTCTGGCGACAGGCATCGACCTTCGGAATTCAGGATACTAGCCTAGGCCTTTGGTCATCAAGCTTTAGCCTTTAGGCCTGGGGTTTGGGCCTTTGGCTTTTGGGCCTTCAGCTTTTGGGCCTTCAGCTTTTGGGTGTTGAGATTAGTCTTTCTATGTACGAGTTTTGATATTCAGGCTCAAGCTTCGGCCTTTGGGCTTCGAGCTTTGGGCTTCCGGCTTCAAGCTTAAAGCTCAGGCCTTCGTGCTTTTGGCTTCGGGCTTTGAGCTTGGGCCTTCAGGTTTCAAGCTTCAGGCTTCAGACATGGGCCTTCAGGCATCAAGAGTGGGCCGGTGGGGTTTAGGTTTATGGCTTTACACTTGCACCCTTGCGCTTCGATCTTCGAGGTTATTATTTTGAGTTCGGGCTTTTGGGCTTCAGGCTTCGGACTTTGGCTTTCGGGCATTAGGATTTATGCTTAGGCTTTTGAGCTTCTAGATTCAAGCCTTGAGCTATGAACTTGGGCCTTTGGGCTTTAGGCTTAGGGTTATAGGCTCTTTTTTAGATTTAGGCTTGAGCCTTCTAGGTTCGAGTTTCGGGATTGGGCTTCAAGCCTAGGCCAACGAGCTTCAAGCTTCTAGCCTTTGGCTTTAGGCTTGGGCCTATGGGCTTCAAACATCAGGCTTTGCGTTTGGCACTTCAAGTGGTGGGGACACCACGATCGACCGTCGATTCATTCCTGGCAGAGTTTATCGTCGATAGCCGAGATCTAGCCATGCTGCTTCAATCTGGATTGATTGACTATTATGACAGATTGGGAAAGATGGATGCTGCGGATCGCTGACTCGATAGATTGGAAATCTCCTATTTATTCTGATTGATTGGAGATTTCATTTTGGGATTATTTTATTTCTCGCATTTATTTTGTATTAGTTGTTTCTATTTTAGTGATCATTATTTTAGGCATGTCATTTAGTATTTCCTCGTTTGAGTGAGGAATTTATTACATTATGTATTTTTTTTCTTTATTAAGTCAGTCTGTATGGAGGCCTATATAAACGTCTCCCTATCACTCTTATTTTCTTAATGTTGAATAAATCTGATTTGTGTTTCCCTTGGGGTTATTTGATTCTGGAATGAATCGATATCCTAAGGCAACAAGCTAGGGCCTTCAAGTTTAAGGCTTTGAGCTAGGGGATTCAGGCCCAAGCCTGAAGCTAAAAGCCCGAATATTTTAACTTAAAGCCTGAAGGCCCAAGCTTGAACAACAAACCTGAATGCCCATGTTGAGGCTTGATGCCCAAAGGCTAAAGCCCAAATACTTGTTGGCCAAAACCTGAAGCGCAAATCCCGAAGTCCTAAATTTGAGGCCCAAAAGTCCAAGCCTGAATCCCAAAACCCCAAGTCTCATGGTCCAAGCTCATAGCCAAGTCCCAAGATCGAATCCCAAAGGTCGAAGCCAGAAGCCTAAAGTCTTAAGCCTAAAGCCCGAAGACCGAAGCTCAAATCACAAAGGCCTAAGCCTGAAGCCTAGAGCCCAAAATCAGAAGGCCCAAGCCACAATCCGAAGCCCGAAAGCCCTAGCCCAAATCCCAAACGCTCATACCTGAAGCTTGAAGACTAAAGGCCTTAGAAAATGCCTGATGCCCAAAGCCAGATTGCTAAAACCAAAAGCCAGAACCCTAAAGGCGAAATTCCAAAGGCTGAAGCTCAAAGCCTCGAAGCACAAAGGCCCAAGCCCAAAGTTGGAAGCCCATAGGCCCATGCCAGAAGCGCAAAGGCCCAACCCAGAATCCCAAAGCCTAAACATTAAGCCTGAACCTCAAATCCGGAGGCCCAAGCCTGAAGCGCGAAGCTCAAAGCTCGAAGGTGCATGCTCGAACCACAATGGCCCAAGCCAAAATCTTGAAGCCCAGCACCCGAGGCCCAATTCCCGTAGAACGAACCCTGATGGTGGAAGCTTGAAGCCGAAAGCTGAAAGCCTGAAGAAAAAATCCTGAGGCCCATGCTTGAAAGCTGAAAGACTGAAGAAAAAATCCTGAGGCCCATGCCTGAAAGCCTAACCTATAAGGTCCAAGCTCGAAGGCCCAAGCCCGAAGCTCAAAGCTCAAAGCACATAGTCCTAAACCAGAAGGCCAAAGGCCCAAGTCTGAAGCCCAAGGCCTCAAGCTTGAAGGTCCAAGCCCGAAGGCGCAAGCCCGAAGGCACAAGCTAGAAGTACAAAGCCCATAGGCTTAAGCCTAATGCCTGAAACTCGAAGCAAGAAGGCCCCACCCTCGAAGCCCTAAAGCCAAGGTTGATGCTCTAAGGCTCAAACTGAATACCCGAAGCCCAAAGGCTTAAGCTAGAAGCACAATGGCCTAAACCCAAATCCTGAAAGCCAAAAGGCAAAGCACGATGCCTCAAGCCCCAAAGGCCTAAGCTTGAATCGCTAACCCAGAAGATTGAAGTCTAAAGGTGCTAGCTTAAATACTAAAACTCAAAGATTGAATATCAAAGATAGATGCTCGTAGCTTGTAGCCTAGAGCTCAAAGGCCCAAGCTAGAAGCCCAAAAGTCTACTCCTAAAGCCCAAAGACGCAAGCTTGAAACAGGAAGCCCGATGGGCTAAGCCTTAATGCTTGAAGCTCGAAGGCCCATACTGGAAAATCAAAGCCCAATGCATGAAACATACAGATCAAAGCCCGATGCCCAAAGTGTTAGGCTCCAAGCCCACAAGCCCAAGCTCGATGCCCAAAACACAAAGCCTGAATGCTCAAAGTCCCAAGCTGGAAGTCCAAAAGCCTAAGTCCAAATCTTACAGGGCCAAGAGTCAAAGCCCACCAAAGGCCCAAGCCTAAAGCCTCAAGCCCAAAGCCCAAGCCTCGTAGGCTTAAGCCTAAAGCCTTAAGCCTATTGCGCAAAGGCCGAAGATCGAAGCACAAAGCCTGAAGGCACAATCCTAAATCCGAAGCCTAAAGGCCCAAGGTCGAAGCTCAAATTTAAAGGATTGAATGCCCAAGCTAGAAGACCGAAGTCTGTTGGCACAAGTTTCAATCCCTAAGCCTGAAGCCTGAAGACTTAATCCCAAAGCCTGAAGACTTAATCCCAAAGCTTAAAGTCCAACATTCAAATGCGCTTCAATCTCTAAGCCTGAAGCCTGAAGACTTAATCCCGAAGCCCGAAGCCCGAATCACAAAACCTATAGGACCAAGTATGAATCCCAAAGCCTAAACGACTAAGCCCAAAGAACAAAGCCTTAAGCCCCAAGCCATTCTTAAAGGTCAAAGCCCATAGCTTAAAGCTTGAAGCTCAAATTCCGAAAGCATAAGTCCGATGCTTGAACAGCAAAGCTCGAAACCTCGTGCCTAATGGCACAAACCTAAAGCCTGAAGCCCGAACCCTGAAGCTTAAACCCCGAAGGCAAAAACCAAAGCTCGAAGGCCAAAAGTTGAAGCTCATACCCTAAGCTCGATGACCAAAACCTGAAGCTCAAAACCCAATGCTTAAAGTTTGTAGCTTAATGGCCCAAGTTCGAAGCTCATAGACTAAATTCTGAGGCCAATTTCTAAAGCTCATACTTGGAGGTCTGTCCCCAAAGCCTGAAGCCGTAAAGCCTTATTTAAAGGATCATACCTAAAGCTCGAATGATGAACACTAAAAGTTGAATGTCGAAGGCCGAAGAGGGTCTAAACTCCAAAGGCTGAAGGCTTTAAGCCCGAAGCTAGAATCTCGTAGGCTAATGTTTTAATCTTGGTGCCGTAAGGCCAAAGGACCAAGCTTGTACCCCCCAAGTTCACAGGCCAAAGCCCTAAGCTCAAAGGTTGATAGCTCAATCCGAAAGCCCGAAGTTCAAAGCCCTAATCCCGATGCTTGAATAATAAAGATCATAGCTTATAGACCCAAGACCAAATCCCAAAGCCTGATGCCCCAAGTCTAAATGTCGATTGAAGCCCAAAGCCATAAGATTGAAGCTAGAAAGCCTAAGCTAAAAGCTCGAGACCTATATTTTGATGGCCTAAACCTGAAGCCTAAAGACTAAACACGAAGATCCATGCCCAAAGACTGTAGCCCAAGCTTGTATCCCTATTGCTTGAAGGCCAAAGGGCCAAGCTCAATGGTTGAAGCCTGAATCCTGAAGGCCTAAGAATAAAGCGCCAATGCTAAAGGCCAAAATGTGAGGTCCATAACCTGAAGCTTGAAGCCTAAAGCCCAAAGGCTTGGAGCTTGAAGCATAAAGCGTGAAGCCCAAAGCCCAAATCACAAAGGCATAAGTTCAAAGCCAAAAGTTTGTACTGCTAAGCATAAAACCCTAGGCTTGAAGGCCAAAATTAGAAATTTAAAGAGATTTAAAGGTCGAAGGCCCATACCCTAAGCCCGAAGGCCCATATCCTAAGCCCGAAGGCCGAATCCCGAAGCCTGAAGCCTAAAGATTGAAGCATGAAGGACTGAACCCGATGGGAAAAGGCCCAATCTAGTAGCTTGAAGCCCAAAGCCAAATGTCAGAAGGCCCAAGCCTGAAACTCGAAGTCTCAAGCCTTAAGCCTGAAGCATGAAGCCCAAAGTCTGAAGGCCCACCCTTGAAGCCTAATGCCTGATTGCTCAAGCTAGAAGCACGATGCTCAAATCCCAATCCCAGAAGCCTACGCTCACAGTTTGAAGTCTGAAGTCTCGAGCCAAAATCTCGAACCCCAAAGTCCCAATCCCAAAGCCTGAAGCCCAAAGCTTATAGGCATAAACCCGAAGGCCGTATGCCTAAGCCTAAGGCAAGAAGCCCGATGGCCAAAGCCTGAAGCCCCAAGCTTGATGTCTGAACTCTGAAGGCCCAAGCTTTAGTTACGAAGACGAAAAGCCTGTAACCTGAAGCTTAAAGCATAAATGCCTAAGCTTATAGCATGAAGCTCGCAGGCCCAAGCCAGAAGCTCGAAAGCCTAAGCATGAATCGAGAAGTACAAAAGCTGAAGCCCGTAGCTTAAACCCCAAGAACCTGAGTTTGAATCCCTAACTCTAGCAATCAAAATTAAAAGCTGCAAGCCTAAACCCTAAACATGAAGCCTAGATGCCAAAGCCTGAAGCCTGAAGGCCCAAGGCTGAAGCCTAATGTTTGAAGGCCTTAGCTCAACATGAAGCTTAAACCGAAAGGCCTAAGGCTAAAGCCTAAACCATGAAGGCCAATCCATGAAGTACAAATCCAAATGCCAAAAGCTCGAAGCCCGAAAGCCCATACTCAAAGCCTAAATCCGGAAGGACTAAGCTCGATGGCCAAAGGCTCACTCCTGAAGCTCGACACCCAAAGCCTGAAGCTAGAAGGCTTAAGCCTAAAGCTTGAAGTCGAAAGCTCTAAGCCAAAAGTCAAATCCTAAATCCTGAAGCCCCAGGCTCAAAACCTAAAACTTGAAGGCCTAAGCTCAATTCCCAAAGCTTGGAGCCCCAAGGCCAAAGTTCAAAGTCCGAAGTCCAAATTTCGAAGGCCTAAGCTTGAACCTGGGAACTTGAGTCGCAAACCCAATGCCTGATGTTTGAAGCCCACTGGCGCAAACCTGACCCTAAGGGGTAGAAGTTTTAAACCCAAAGGCCAAGGACTGAAGCCTGAAGGCCCAAGCCCAATGCTAGAAGACCAAACACCCAAGGTCCAAGCCTAAATCTCGAACAAAGATGCTTGTAACTCGAAGCCTAAAACCCAAAGGCCGAAGCTTATAGCTCAAAACATGAAACTAGAAGCTCGAAGGTCCAAGCTAGAAGCCCAAAGGCTTAGGCCTGAATCCTAAAGCCTGAAACCAGAAAACCAAGATCGAAGCCATAACATCGAAATTTGAAGCACAAAGTTGCAAGTGTGAAGCCTAAAACTTAAACCCCGAAAGCAATATTCTAGAGCCTGAAGGCCCCATCTCCAACCCTGAAGACGAAAGCAAGAATGCTCAGAAATGTTCGCAATGCCCTCTGCTTGCTGTTTTCTCATTGGTTCACTTGTATGACATGTCAAAATAGTTGTCTACAATTGGTTAATTTAAATAAAAGGCAAATATTTCTTGTTTCATACTTACCACCTGCTGTAGGAAAATAAAAGCATACATTTCCTGCTGTTCTATACACCTCTTCCTGCTCAAAAATCTTCCAAGCTCTCCTTCAAGCTTCTACTTGCAAACGAAGCATGAAGCCTTAAGTCCGAAGCCCAAAGGCCCAAGCATAAGCCCGAAGACCGAAACTCATAGGCAGAAGGTCTAAGCTTGAAGCCCAAAAGCCAAAATCCTAAACCCTAAGCCCAAAGGTCAATACACGTAGAAAGAAGTTCGAACCACAAGGCCCGAACTCTCAAGGCCGAAGGCTAAAGGCCTATTAGGACTGAGGCCAGAAGCCTAAAGCCTAAAGGCTCAATCCCGAACCTCGACGCTTGAAGCTCAATCATCTAAGCTAATGTTTAAAGCTCATAGCCCAAAGCCCATAGCATAAAGCTCGAAGGCTAATGGCTGAAGGCCAATGGTCGATAGCCAATAAAAGAAGCCTAAATGTCATAGCTAGAAGCCAGAAAGCACAAGCCCAAAGCCAAAATTAGTAGGCCCAAGCCGGAAGTCTTCCTAAGCCCAACGCTCGAAAGCCCAAGCCTAAATCCAGTAGCTCGAAACTTGAATCGTGTTGCCCCAAGCCTGAAGCCAGAAACTCGAAGTCACAAGCATGAAGTTCAAAGGTATAAGTTTGAAGCTAAAAGTCAGATCATCGAAACCTGAAGCCCGAAGCTGGAAGCCCAAAACATGAAGGCCCAAGCTCAAAGCCCAAAGGCCCAGGCTAGATTCTTGAAGCTCAAAGATCGATGCTCATAGCTAGAAATTCGAAGACCAAGCCTCGAAACTTGAAGGCCAAAAGCCAAAGCGCGAAGGGCAAAGGCTAAGTCCCAATGCTCTAAGCCCAAAGCCTACAGGACCAATTCTAAACCTTTAACCCCCAAACCCGAAGGCCCTAGCCCAAAGTCGGAACGCTGAAGCCCATTGCTCAAAGCTTGAAGTACAAAAGCGCATGCCTTAAGCCACAAATTGAAAGGTTGAAGGTACAAGCTCGAAGACCAAATCCCAATGGCTCAAGCCTAAAGCCTGAAGCCCGAAGCCCGAAGCCGGAAGCCCGAAGCCCGAAGCCCAAAGCCTAGAACTGAAAGGCTGAAAGCAAAAATCTGAAGCCAGCAGCTCAAAGCTCGAAGGCCTAAGCCCTATGCTTAACGACAAGAGCCCGAAGCCTAAAAGACAAAAGCCCAAGCCAAAAGATTGAATAATTGAAGTCCCTTCCTTAAAACTCGAAGCCTGTAGCCTCAAGCTCGAAGCTAAAAAAGCTGAATCCTGATACCTAAAGCCCCAAACCTGAAGCCCAATGCCTAAACGCCTAACCTAAAAGCCCGCAGCCTGAAGGCCAAATCCCAATCGCAAAGGCGAAATCCCAAAACTCGTAGCAAGAATGCCGAAGCCTAAAGGGTTAAGCACAAAGGCCAAAGCCGAAAGCCTCAAACCAGAAGCCCAAAACCTAAAGGCCTAACCCAAAATCCCACAACCTGAAGGACAAAGACCAATCCCAAAGGTGAAATCCCAAAGCTCATAGCATAAAGGGTTAAGCACAAAGGCCGAAGCTTGAATTCTCATGCCTTAAGCAGGAATCCTGATGCCAAATGCCTCATGCACAATACACGAAGCTCGAGGCCCAACGACCGTTGCCTAAAGGTCCAAGCATGAAGCCCTCGAAGCATGCCTAAATCCCTAAAGTATGAAGCTAAATGCTAGATGTTTGAAGCTAGATGTTTGGAGCTAAATGCTTGAAGCCAAATGCTCGAAGCCCTAAGCTTGAAGCTCAAATCCCGAAGGCCCAACCCTAAAGCCCAAACCCTAAGGCCCAAGGCTGAAACACGAAGCCAGAAATCCATGGCTCGAAACCCAAATCTTGAACGACCAAACTTGATGCCTAGTGTTCTTGAAGGCCCAAGGTCAAATCCCGAAGCCTGAAGCTCATATCTCGTAGGAAAAAAATCTAAAGCCAAAGGTCGATGTCAAAAGCACTAATTCCGAAGGCCATATCCTGAAGCACCAAAGCCTTAGCCTTAAGTTTGAAGGCATAACCCTGAACCACAAAGCCCGAAGCTTGAAAATCAAACCCTGAATCCCCAAGTCCAATGCTCGAAGCTCAAAGCATGAAAACCAAAGCATGGTGCTGGAAGCACAAAGTTCTAAGGTGAGATCGCATAGTCTGAAGCTAAAGCTTGAAACTCGAAGAACAAAAGCCTAAGCTCGAAGCCCAAAAGCTTGGAGCCTGAAGACAAAAGCCAAATAGAAGCCCGAAGTCCCAAGATGGAATCTCGAATCCATATGGCTGAAGCCTGAAGCTCAAAGCACGAAATCCATAGCTCGATGCCTGAAGGGCATTGCTATGCCTGACACCTAAAGCCTAAAGGAACCCTGCTCAAAGCCTAAAGTCTGAAGGCCAAAGTCCAAAGGCCTATGCTCTAAGCTTGAATCCCGAAGGCCTATGTTTGAAGGCCGAAGCTCGAAGCCTGAAGGTTGAAGGCTGAATGCCTAAGGCTGAAGCCCATAGGAAGCCCAAAGGCGCAAGCATGAAGCGCAAAAGCCTATGCCCAAATCTGATTGGAAGCCTAAAGCCCAAAGGTCAAACCCCAAGGGCCAAAGCCTAAATCCCCAACCCAAAAGATTAAAGCTCGAAGGCACTAGTGTAAAGTGTAAAACGTGAAGTCCGAATCTTGAAGTTAGAAGCCCATAACTTGAAGCTGAAAGCCTAAAGGCCGAAGCCCAAATCCTAAAGGGCTAAGAGTTAAGCTTGAGGGCCAAAGCTCAAATTTTTAACCCTGAAGATCGAAGGCCAAAAGCGCTAGCTTGAAGCCTGAAACATAAAATCTTAAAGCTAATGCTTGATGCCCAAACGCCCAAGCTTGAAGCTTGAAGCCTGAAGCTTGAAGCCTGAAGCTTGAAGCCTGAAGCTTGAAGCCTGAGAGCCTAAGCACAAAGATCAAAGAAAGGAGGTGCTAGCTCGAAGCCTAAAAAATGAAGCTTGAAATCCAAATCCTGAAACCTGAAGGCTCAAACCAAAAACCTAAAGCATGAAGGCCCATGCCTGAAAGCCGAAGGTTTAGGGTTAAGGGTTTAGGCCCAAGCCCGAAAACCTCAAGGCTGATGCCCAAAGCCCCAAACCTAAAGCCCAAAGATCTAACCCAAAAGCCCGTAGCCCGAGGGCCAAAGCCCAATCTCGAAGGCGAAATCCCGAAGCTCTTAGCAGGAAAGTCGAAGCCTAAAGGGTTAAGCACAAAGCTTGAAGCCCAATGTCCCAAATCTGAAGCCCAAAGCTTAAAGGCCTAACCCAAAAGCCCGCAGCCTGAAGGCCAAAGCCCCATCCAAAAGGAAAACTCCCAAAGCTCATTGCCTGAAGCCTGAAGCCTGAAGGCCAAAGCCCACATGCTAAAAACCTTAGTCAGAAGCACAAAAGCCGAAGGTCAAAGTCTGTAGGCCCAAGTCCAAAACCAAAAGGCCTGAGCCTAAAGCTTGTAGCTCGAACCCTTAAGCCCATAACCCCAAAGTCACAATGACTCGATGCGAACTCGGGGTCTTCGAGAACACTGCGACAACACTGCGAAGGTAATCCAGAGATCCCCATCCATCATTTGTGCGATACTACGCGAGGCGAGAGCCTCATAGGCAGCTCAGGGGTTCACTTGAGGCCAAACAGTCCCGAAGCCTCCTCGCATGAGATGAAATCCCGAGGGTCCTGAAGTCCCAGAAAATCCCACAGGCTAAAAACCTTAGTCAGTAAACCCAAAATTGGAAAACTAATGCCCAAACCACTAAAGACCAAGCCTAAATGTTGAATCCTGATGGCCTAAGCTTGAAGGCCAATGCCCGATGGACGAATGCACAAGCCTGAAGTCTGAAGCCTGAACCCCAAAGCTTAAACCCATAGAGTCATGCCCAAAGCCCGGAGGCCCATGCTAGAAGCCTAAAGACCGACGACCAAAGCGCAAAGCTTGATGACCAAAGGCCAAAGCAAGCAACGTAATGGCCCAAGCTTGATGCCTGAATCATAAAACCCTAAGACCGAAGTTGCAATACAAAAAGTCGAAGGTCCATGCCCAATGCCAAGAACTCGAATCCCAATGTTCGAGGGCCGAAGCCTAAAGCTTAAATCTCAAATTCCGAAGGCCCAAGCTCATAGTTCAAAGCTTGAAGCCTAAACATTGAAAGCCCAGGCCCAAGATCAATGCCCAAAAATCAATACCCAAAGCCTAGTGCCCAAAGCCTAATGCCAAAATCCTCAAGCCTGAATCATGAATCTTACAGCCTAAAACACAAAGTGCGAAGGTCGAAGGCTTAAGCTTGAAATTTGAAGGCCAAAGTTCGACGACCCTAGTCCAAAACCTAAACCCCAAATACCAAAAGACTAAGCCTGGAGCCCAAAGCTCAAATCATGAAGCTTCAACCTCAAAGGCTGAAATCCCAAGACAAAAATTCAAAGTCTAAAACTGAAAGCCCAAATGCCCAAGGTTGAAGTGCAACGCTTAAAGCGTAGAAGCCCATGCATGAAGCTCGAATCTTGATGGCCTAAGCCTGAAGGTTGAACCCTCTATGTGCAAACTAGAAGACCGAATTCGACAAGAAAATTGTTTCCAGAAGCCTGAAACTCGAAGGCCGAAGGCTGATGGCCGAAGCTAGATGCCCAAATTCTTAAGCCTGAAGCCAAATGCCCGAAGCCCTTGCCCGAAGCCACATGGCCTAAACTTGAAACCTGAAGCCCAAAGGCCCAAGCATAAAGGCCCAAGCCCAACCAGAAAGAGGAAGCCTGAAGCCCGTAGCTCAAAGGCTGATGGCCAAAGCCAAAAGCCTAAAGACCTAATCTTGAAGCCAAAACCTTGAAGGCCTGAGTTCTAAGCCATAAGGCCTAAACACGAAGGCTCATGTAAAGCCTGATGCCTGAATGCCAAAAGCTAAACGTTAGAAGGTTGAAGACCCAATACTATGCCCGAAAACCAAAAGATCAAAGCTCAAACCCAAAGCTCGAAGTCACAAACATGAAGTCCCAAACCTAAAGCTTGAAGCACAAAGCCTGAAAGTTAAAGGCCCAAGCTGGAAGCATGAAGCATGAACATCGATGGCATAAGGTCTAACCCAAAGCCGAAATGCCCAAGCTTAAACAAACCTCGATGTCCTAAGGTCTAAACTGAAGCACTAAGGCCCAAAACCTAAAGCCCAAAGCTCGAAGAACTAACCTCAAATCCCAAATGCCAAAGCCTAAAGCTCTATGCTCAAAGCCCCATCACCGAAACCCAAAACCTGAAACCTAAATCTTGAAGCTCAAATCCCAAAGCCTGAAACCCAAAATTCAAATCCCGAAGCTTAAAGTGCGAAGGGCCAAGCCAGACGCCTAACCCTGAAGTCCTAAACTCAAAGTCTCAAGCCCAAATCCAGAAGCCAAATGCTGTAACCTGCAGCCTCTCGATGATCGAAGATGAAAGTTTGAATCCTAAAGTCTCAAGTCCGAAGCTGAAAGCTCGAACACAAAAACCTCAAAGCCCGAAGGTTGAAGACCAAAGTTCGAACCCGCAAGCTCGAAGGCAAAGCATAAAGCCTAAATCCCATAACCCAAGCACAATTAACGAGGTCTTAAGCTCAATTCCTAAAGCCAAAGCTTGAACAAAGAACGCTAAAGGCTGAAGCCTCAAGCCAGAGATCGGAAGGCCTAAGCCCGAAAATCGAACCCCAAACCAGTAATGACCAAACTTAAAGGCTAAAGCCCCGACGGACAAATGCCAAAGCCCGAAGCTTGATGCTCGAAGTCCAAACCCCAACGTCCAAAGCCCAAGCCTGATGCTTGAATCCTAAAGCCCAAAGACTAAAATTGCAAAACCAAAGCTAGAAGGTTCGTGCCTAAAGCTTAGAACTCGAAGCCAAAGTTAGAAGGCTAAAGCCCAAACCCCGAGGCCTAGAGCTTAAATCCCAAAGCCGGAAGGCCCAAGCTCGAAGTCCAAAGCTCGAAGCCTAAACATTGAAGGACCAGACCTAAAGCCCAAAGCCCAAAGCCCAAAACTCGAATCCAGAACTTATGGCATGAAGCACAAGGTCCAAAGGCTAAAGGCCCACTACTGAAGCACAAAGTCTAAAGGCTAAAGGCCCATTACTGAAGGTTAAAGCCTAAAAGCCTACAGCTCAAAAGCCCAAGCCCGAAGATCAAAACCCAATGACCAAAGGCCTAAGCTTTAATCCTGAAGTCAAAAGTTTGAAGACTCAAGCTCAAAGCCTAAATGCCAAATACTGTAAAATTAGGCTTGGAGATCGAAGCTCAAATCCAGAAGCTTCAAAATTAAAGTCCAAAGTCCCAACCCTCAAATACAAAGCAGACGTCTAAAGCCCAAATTCATAAGCCCAAAGCTTGAAACCCAAAGCGCAAAAGTACATGCTTGAAGCTCGAATCCTGATGGCCTGAGCCTGAAGCTTGAACCCTCTATGTGCAAGCATGAAGACCAAAGCTCGAAAACCATATCCCGAAGCCTGAAGCTCAAAGGCCGAAGGCCGATGGTCGAAGCTAGAAGGCTAAATTCTTAACCCTGAAGCCAAAATCCCGAAGCCCATGCACGAACCCACAAGGCCTAAACTTGAAACCCGAAAGCTACCGAAATTCAAAGGCCCAAGCATAAAGGCCCAAGCCCAACCAAAAAGCCAAAGCCCAACCAAAAAGCCAAAGCCCAAAGCTCAAATCCCAAAGTTCAAAGGCTAATGGCTAAAGAAAAAGCCTAAAGACCTAAGCTAAAAGGCAAAACCTTCAAGGCCTGAGCTCTAAGCCAGAAGGCCTAAACTTGAAGGCCTAACTCCGAAGCTCGAATGCTGAAGCCCTAAGCCCAAAGGCCAAAAGCTCAACGTCAAAAGATCAAAGACCCAAGACCTAGCCTGAAAGTATGAATGTCGAAGCTCGAACAAATGTTTAAAGGCAGAAGCTTAAATCCTGAACCCCAAACACCAACTAAACCCAAAGCCCGAAGATCTAATCCCAAAGAATCAAACTCAAAGCCCAAAGACCTAAGCCCAAAATACAAAGCATGAAGCCTAAAGCCCAAAAGCCTAAGCCTAAAGTTTGAAGCCCATAGCGCAAAATCCCATGCCTAAAGCTCGAATCCTAATGACCGATGCTTGAACTCTATTTGTGTAAGCCTGAAGGCAGAAGCCCGAAGACTGTTGCTCGAGGCTTGAAGCTAGAAGGCCGAAGGCCGTTGGTCGAAGCTAAAAGCCCAAATTCTTAAGCCTGAAGCCAAAAGCCCAAAGGCTCAAGCCCGAAGCCACAAGACCAAAAGACGAAGCCTAAAGCTCAAATATCCAAGCTTGAAGCGCAATCCTAACGTCTGAGATCAGAAAGCCGAAGCCCATAGCCCAGCCCGAACACTGAAGCTCAAAGCCGCCAAAGCCAGAAGCCTAAAGACCTAAATTTGAAGCCAAAACTTGAAGGCCTGAGCTCTAAGCCAGAAGGCCTTAACTCGAAGGCTCAAGCCCGAAGCTCGAATGCTCGAAGGCAAAAAGCTCAAGGTCAAAAGTTAGAAGGCCCAAGACCAATCCCGAAAGCTTGAAGGTCAAAGATCAAACCCAAAGTCCAATCCCGAAGCCCCAAGGCTCAAACACAATTCTCGGAGTCTAAAGCTCAAATCCTAAAGCCAAAAACCCGTACCAGAAAGTCTAAAGGCCGAAGCCTCAATTCCAAAGTCAGAAGGCTTAATCCGAAATATCAAAGCACAATCCACTAAACACCAAGCCTAAATGCTAAAGCGTGATGGCCTAAACCTGAAGGCTAAAGCCTAATAGACGAATGACTAACCTCGAAGCCTGAAACTCGATGCCCAAAGCCCAAGCCCAAAGGGTCACGCCCAAATCCTGAAGCTTGTAGTCCCAAGCTCAAAGCCCAACAGACAAAAGCCCACTCCCACAACCCGAAGGCCCAAGCTTGATGCCTGAATCCTAAAGCATGAAGACCGATGCTGCAAAACCAAAGCTCGAAGGTCCATGCCCAAGTCCAAGAACAGGAACTGAAGCTTAAATCTCACAGCCCGTAGGCCTAAGCTTGAACGTCGAATCTCACCTAAACAACGAAGGCTAAAGCCCAAAGCTCAATGCCTGATGCCCGAAACCAGAGTTTTATGTCCCAAAGCACAAAGTCCAAACGCCAAAGGCCCAATGCTGAAGCCTAAAGCATGAAGGATCAGTCCAAAGCCTGAAGCCAGAAAGCCCAAGCCCAAAAATCAAAGCTTAACGACCAAAGGCTTAGGCTTGAATCCCAAAGCCTGAAATTCGAAGGCCGAAGCCTGAACCCCAAATACCGAAAGACTAAGCCCAAAGCTGAAGCTAAAATCCCTAAGCTTCAAACTCATATGCCAAAGGCTGAAGTTTAAAAACAAAGCATCAAGCCTAAAACAGAAATGCCCAAGCATAAAGTGTAAAGCACAATGCGCAAGAGACCATGCCTGAAGCTCAAATCCTGATGGCCTAAGCATGAAGCTTGAACTAGCTTGAAGACCAAAACCTGAAGGCCGTAGCCCGAAGCTGAAGCTCGAAGGTTGAAGGCGAATGGCTGAAGCTAGAAGCCCAAATTCCTAAGCCTGAAGCTAAAAGCACGAAGGCCCAAGCTTGAAGCCACAAGGCCTAAATACATAGCCTGAATCCCGTAGGCCTAAGCTTAAAGAGCGAAGCACAACGATTGAACGCATAAGCTTGAATTCAAAAGCCCGAAGCCTGAACCTTAAATACTAAAAGACTAAGCCCGAAGCCTTAAGCTTAAATCCCTAAGCTTCAAACTCAAAGGTGAAAGGCCCAATCCGAAAATAAAAGGCACGAAGCCTAAAGCCCAAGTGCTCAAGCCTGAAGTTTGAAACCCAAAGAGCAAAAGCCAATGCCTCAAGCTCGAATCTTGATGGCCTAATCCTGAATCTTGAACCCTCTATTTGAAAGCTTAAAGACCGAAGACCGAAGCTTAAATCCCAAAGATTTAAACTCTTAGGCCAAAGGCCAAATCCTAAAATACAAAACATGAAGCATAATGCTAAAAAAACTAAGCCTGAAATTTTAAACCTAAAGCCTAAAAGCCCATGCCTAGAGTTCGAATCCTGATGGCCTAAGCTTGAAGCTTCAAACCTTTATGTGCAAGCTTGAAGACTGAAGCTTGAAGACCCCACCTCGAAGCCTGAAACTTGAAGCCCGAAGGCCGATGGCTAAAAATAGAAGCCAAAATTCTTAAGCTCGAAGCCAAAAGTCCAAAGGACTATGCTCGTAGCCACAACTTTGAAGGAAAGCCTAAAGGCCCAAAGCCTGAAGGTCAAAAGCCCAAGCCCGACGACCGAAGCCCGACGACCGATAGCCTAAGCTTGAGTCCTTAAGCTCGAAGTTCAAAAGCCCATGCCTAAAGCACAAATCCTTATGGCCTTTGCCTGAAGCTTGAACCGTCCATGTGCAAACTAGAAGACCGAAGCTAGAAGCCCAAATTCTTAAGCTTGACGCTAAAAGCCCAAAACCCAAGCTCGAAGCCACAAGGCCTAATCTCGAAACCTGAGGGCTGAATCCCGAAGCCCAAAGGCTTAAGCATGATGGCATAAGCCTAACATGAAAGCTGAAGCCTGAAGCTCAAAGGCTGATGGCCAAAGCCAAAAGCCTAAAAACCTAATATTGAAGCCAAAACCTTAAAGGCCTAAAAGGCCAAAACTCTAATCTTGAAACCAATACCGAGAGCTTCTGGCTAGAATCCCCAAACTTGAAGTCCCAAGCCTAAAGCCTGAAGACCAAATACTGAAGCCTAAAGGCCCAAGCCGGAAGCATGAAGCATGAACCTAGATGGTTTAACGTCTAAGCTGAAGCCCAAAGGCCCAAGCTCAAAACCAAAAACCCAAGGCAAAAAGCTCAAAACCAAAAACCCAAGGCCAAAAGCTCAAAGAACTAAGCCCAAATCCTAAATGCCAAAGCTTGAAGCTCCATGCCCAAAGCCTTATCCCCAAAATTAAAGCCCCAAGCTCAAATCCCAAAGCATAAAGCCTAAAGGCCCAAGCTCAAAAGCTAAATCCCATGGCCTAAAGCTTGAAGCCTAAAGCTCAAAGAACTAAGCCCAAATCCTGAATGCCAAAGTCTAAAGCTCTATGCTCGAAGCCTCATCCCCGAAACTCAAACCCCCAAGCTCAAATCCCTAAGCCTGAAGCCTAAAACATAAAGGCTCAAGCTTGAAGCTCGAAACCCAAATTCTGAAGCCCAAAGTAAAGAAGAGTCAAGACAAAAGCCTAATGCCTGAAGTCCAAAACTCGAAGCCTCAAGCCCAAATCCTAAACTAAGCCCAAATCCTGAAGCTCAAAGATTGAAGCTCGAAGCTCTATGAACAAAGCCTGATGATTAAAGATCGAAGATCGAAGCTCGATGATCAAAAGGCTCGAAGCCAAAAGCCCATGGTTAATGCTCATGCTTGAAATTTGAAGCCTAAAGCCAAAAGCCCATGCTTAATGCTCGAATCCTGAAAGCCTAGACCGGAAGCTTGAACCCTCCATGTGCAAGCTTGATGACTGTAGCTCGAAGCCAAAAGCCTAAGCTTAAAAGGTCATGCCTAAAGCCAAAAGTCTGGTGCCAGAAGCTTAAAGCTTGAGGTGTCAAGTCTAAATCCAGATAACCGATGGCCCAAGCCAACAACCAGAAGGCCCAAGCTTGATGTAAAGCCCGAAGACCGAAATTGCAATACCAAGGCTCGAATGTCCAAGCTCAAAGCTTAGAACCTGAAGCCTAAAGTTCATTGGCCAACACCTAAATCCCAAAGCCCAAAGTTCGAAGCTCTAAGCCTAAACATCATAGGCGTAGGTCCAAAGTTCAATGCCCAAAACCCAAAGCCTGAAGCCTGAATATAGAATCTTATAGCCCAAAGCACAAAGTGCGATGGCCAAAGGCCCAATGCCGAAACCTAAAGCTTGAAGGTCTAAGCCCTAAGACTGAAGTCAGAAAACACAAGACCGAAGACGAAAGACCAAACCTTGAATCCCAAAGACCGAAGGCCTAACTTTGAATCCCAAAGCCCAAAGTTCGAAGGTCGAGGCCCGAAGCCTGGACCACAAATACCGAAAGACTAAGTTCGAAGGCGAAATCTCAATGCCTGGATTCTAAAGCTCAAATCCCAAAGCATTAAACTCTAAGGCCAAGGGCCAAATCCTAAAATACAAAGCATGAAGCCTAACGCTAGAAAGACCAAGCTTGAAATTTTAGGCCTAAAGCCTAAAAGCCTGTGCC
>KZ452015.1:1800401-1843127 GCA_002786265.1 Apostasia shenzhenica
CCCAATGCTTGAAGTCCTAAACTCGAAGCCTCATGCCCAAATCCTGAAGCTCGAAGATTGAAGCTCGAAACCCCATGAACAAAGCCTGATGATTGAAGATTGAAGCTCGAAGCTCGATGATCAAAAGGATTGAAGCCTGAAGCCCAAGCCCGAAGACTGAAGCCCAATGACCGAAGGCCTAAGCTTGAATCCTGAAGCCCAAAGTTCGAAGAACGAACACCGAAGCTTGAAGTCCCAAGCCTAAAGCCTGAAGACCAAATACTGATGCCTAAAGGCCCAAGCCGGAAGCATGAAGCATGAACCTAGATGGTTTAACGTCTAAGCTGAAGCCCAAAGGCCCAAGCTCAAAACTAAAAACCCAAGGCCAAAAGCTCAAAGAACTAAGCCCAAATCCTAAATGCCAAAGCTTGAAGCTCCATGCCCAAGGCCTTATCCCCAAAATTAAAGCCCCAAGCTCAAATCCCAAAGCATAAAGCCTAAAGGCCCAAGCTCAAAAGCTAAATCCCATGGCCTAAAGCTTGAAGCCTAAAGCTCAAAGAACTAAGCCCAAATCCTGAATGCCAAAGTCTAAAGCTCTATGCTCGAAGCCTCATCCCCAAAACTCAAACCCCCAAGCTCAAATCCCTAAGCCTGAAGCCTAAAACATAAAGGCTCAAGCTTGAAGCTCGAATGCCAAATTCTGAAGCCCAAAGTAAAGAAGAGCCAAGCCAAAAGCCTAATGCCTGAAGTCCAAAACTCGAAGCCTCAAGCCCAAATCCTAAACTAAGCCCAAATCCTGAAGCTCAAAGATTGAAGCTCGAAGCTCTATGAACAAAGCCTGATGATTAAAGATCGAAGATCGAAGCTCGATGATCAAAAGGCTCGAAGCCAAAAGCCCATGGTTAATGCTCATGCTTGAAATTTGAAGCCTAAAGCCAAAAGCCCATGCTTAATGCTCAAATCCTGAAAGCCTAGACCGGAAGCTTGAACCCTCCATGTGCAAGCTTGATGACTGTACCTCGAAGCCAAAAGCCTAAGCTTAAAAGGTCATGCCTAAAGCCAAAAGTCTGGTGCCAGAAGCTTAAAGCTTGAGGTGTCAAGTCTAAATCCCGATAACCGATGGCCCAAGCCAGCAACCAGAAGGCCCAAGCTTGATGTAAAGCCCGAAGACCGAAATTGCAATACCAAGGCTCGAATGTCCAAGCTCAAAGCTTAGAACCTGAAGCCTAAAGTTCATTGGCCAACGCCTAAATCCCAAAGCCCAAAGTTCGAAGCTCTAAGCCTAAACATCATAGGCCTAGGCCCAAAGCTCAATGCCCAAAACCCAAAGCCTGAAGCCTGAATCTAGAATCTTATAGCCCGAAGCACAAAGTGCGAAGGCCAAAGGCCCAATGCCGAAACCTAAAGCTTGAAGGTCTAAGCCCTAAGACTGAAGTCAGAAAACACAAGACCGAAGACGAAAGACCAAACCTTGAATCCCAAAGACCGAAGGCCTAACTTTGAATCCCAAAGCCCAAAGTTCGAAGGTCGAGGCCCGAAGCCTGGACCACAAATACCGAAAGACTAAGTTCGAAGGCGAAATCTCAATGCCTGGATTCTGAAGCTCAAATCCCAAAGCATTAAACTCTAAGGCCAAGGGCCAAATCCTAAAATACAAAGCATGAAGCCTAACGCTAGAAAGACCAAGCTTGAAATTTTAGGCCTAAAGCCTAAAAGCCTGTGCCTGGAGTTCGAATCCTGATGGCCTAAGCCTGAAGCTTCAAACCTTTATGTGCAAGCTTGAAGACTGAAGGATGAAGACCGTAGTTCGAAGCCTGAAACTTGAAGCCCGAAGGCCGATGGCTAAAATAGAAGTCCAAATTCTTAAGCTTGAAGCCAAAAGTCCAAAGGACCATGCCCGTAGCCACAACTTCGAAGGAAAGCCTAAAGGCCCAAAGCCTGAAGGCCGAAAGCCCAAGCCCGAAGACCGAAGCCTGACGACCGATGGCCTAAGCTTGAATCCTAAAGCTCGAAGTTCAAAAGCCCATGGTTGAAGCACAAATCCTGATGGCTTAGGCCTGAAGCTTGAACTGTCCATGTGCAAACTAGAAGACCGAAGCTCGAAGGCCAAAGCTAGAAGCCTAAATTCTTAAGCCCTAAGCTAAAAGCCCAAAACCTAAGACCGAAGTTAAAAGCCCAAAACCCAAGCCCAAAGCCAGAAGGCCTAAACTCAAAACCTGAGGGTTGAATTCGGAAGCCCAAAGGCCCGAGCATGATGGCCTAAGCTTAACCAGAAAGCTGCAGCCTGAAGCTCAGAGGATGATGGCGAAAGCCAAAAGCCTAAGGGCCAAATTTTGAAGCCAAAATCTTGAAGGCCTGAAAGGCCAAAACTCTGATCTTGAAGCAGAAATCTTAAAGGCCTGAGCTCTAAGCTAGAAGGCCTAAACTCGAAGGCTCATGTCTACAACATGAATGCTGAAGCCCCATGCCAGAAGGCCAAAAGCCCAAGTTCCCAACACCGAGACCTTCCGGCTCGAACCCCCAAACCTGAAGTCCCAAGCCTAATGCCCGAAGCCCAAAGCCTAAAGCCTAAAGGCCCAAGCCGAAAGCATGAAGCACAAACCTAGATGGTTTAACGTCTAAGCCGAAGCCCAACGGCCCATGCTCAAAACCAGAATCCCAACGCCAAAAGCTCAAAGAACTAAGCCCAAATCTCGAATGCCAAAGCCTTATCCCCAAAATTGAAGACTCAAGCTCAAATCCCAAAGCATGAAGCCTAAAAGCCTAAGCTCAAAAGCTAAATCCCAAGGCCTAAAGCTTGAAGCCCAAATCTCAAAGAACTATGCCCAAATCCCGAATGCCAAAGCCTAAAGCTCTATGCTCGAAGCCTCATCCCCGAAATTAAAAGCCCCAAGCTCAAATCCCCAAGCCTGAAGCCTAAAACATAAAGGCTAAAGCTTGATGCCCAAAACCCAAATTCTGAAGCCCAAAGTACGAAGGCCCAAGCCAGAAGCCCAATGCTTGAAGTCTTAAACTCGAAGCCTCTAGCCCAAATCCTAAAGTCGTGCCCAAATCCTGAAGCTCGAAGATTGAAGCTCGAAACTCCATGAACAAAGCCTGATGATTGAAGATTGAAGCTCGAAGCTCGATGATCAAAAGGCTTGAAGCCTGAAGCCCAAGCCCGAAGACTGAAGCCCAATGACCGAAGGCCTAAGCTTGAATCCTGAAGCCCAAAGTTCGAAGGCCGAACACCGAAGCTTGAACCCCAAATACATAAAGACAATGCCCGAAGCCCGAAGCTCAAATCCCAAATCATCAAACTCTACGGCCAAAATCTAAAGGCCAAAGCCTAAAATAAAAAGCATGAAGTCTAATGCCCAAATGCCTAAGCTTGAAATTTGAAGCCCAAAGCACAAAAGCCCATGCCTAATGCTAGAATCCTAAAAGCCTAGGCCGGGAGCTTGAAGCCACCATGTGCAAGCTTGATGACTGCAGCTCGAAACCTAAAGCCCAAGCCTAAAAGGTCATGTCTAAAGCCAAAAGTCCCATGCCAGAAGCTTAAAGCTTGAGGTGTCAAGTCCAAATCCTGATGACCGAAGGCCCAAGCCCACAACCTGAAGGCCCATGCTTGATGTAAAGCCCGAAGACCGAAATTGCAATACTAAGGCTTGAAGGTTCATGCCCAAAGCCTAGAACCTGAAGCCTAATAAGGCCAATGCCTAAACCACGAAGCCCAAAGTTCGAAGCTCTAAGCCTAAACATCAAGGCCTAGGCCCAAAGCTCAATGCCCAAAGCCCAAAGATCAATGCCCAAAGCCCAAAGCTTGAAGCCTGAATCTAGAATCTTATAGCCCAAACTCTAAGGCCAAAGGCCCAATGCCGAAACCTAAAGCTTGAAGGTCTAAGCCCTAAGACTAAATTTGGAACACACAAGCCCAAAGATGGAAGGCCAAACCTTGAATCCCAAAGACCGAAGGCCTAGCCTTGAATCCCAAAGCCTAAAGTTCGAAGGTCGAGGCCCGAAGCCTGAACCACAAATACCGAAAGACTAAGTTTGAAGGCCAAAGCTCAAATTTTGGCGCTTTAAGCTCAAATTCTGGCGCTTCAAGCTCAAATCCTGAATCCTAAAAATATAAAGCATAAAGCATAAACCCAAAGCCAGAAGCCTAAAGACCTAAGGCTAAAGACAAAAAGCTTGAAGGACTGAGCCAGAAGCCTAAGGCCTAAAGTCGAACTCATAAGCCTGAAGTTCAACAGCACAAGCCCGAAACTTGAAGCCCGAATGCCAAAAGCTCAACGTTCGAATGTCGAAGACCCACATTAAGCTAGGGTGTTTGAAGGCTAAAGCACAAACCCAAAGCTTAAGGCCAGAATCTTGAAGCCCAATCTTAAATCCCGCAGGCCCAAGCACAATTCTCAAACATTGAAGCTTAAATCCTAAAGCTGAAAACCCAAACTCTAGGCTTAAAAGCCCACACCCCAAGCCCAAAATCGGAAAGCTAAAGCCTGAAAATTTAAGCCTAAACCACTAAAGACCAAGCCTAATGGCTTAGCCTGAAAACCAAAGCTTGATGGACAAATGCCCATGCCCGAAGCCGGATGCATGAAACCCAAAGCCCGAAGGCCCATACTGGAAGCATGAAGCTTGAAGGCTAAAGACCAAAGCTCGATGACCAAAGGCCCAAGCCGGCAACCGGATGGCCCAAGCAAGCCCAAATTCTTAAACCTGAAGCCAAAAGTTTGAAGGCCCCAGCCACAGGCCTAAACTCGAAGCAGAAACCCAAAGCCCAAAGGCTGAAAGCCTGAAGCTCAAAGGCTGAAAGCCTGAAGCTCAAAGGCTGATGGCCAAAGCCAAAAGCTTAAAGACCCAAGCCACAAAGGAAAAGCTCGAAGGCTAAGAATTGAAGCTCGAATAGTCATTCGCGAAGCCCGAAGCCCGAAGCCCGATGCCCAAAAGCTCAACGCCAAAAGGTCGAAGACCCAAGATCCATGCCGAAAAGCTTGAAGGTTCAAATATGAACCTAAAGCTTAAGGCCCGAATCCAGATGCTCAACCTTGAAGCCCGAAGGCCCAAGCGCAATTCCCAAACTCTAAAGCTCAAATCCAGAAGCCCAATACCCAATGGCCTAAGCCCAAAATTAGAAGGCCAAAGCGCGAAAATTGAAACCCAAACCACTAAGGACCAAGCCTAAATGCTGAAGCCTAATGGCCTAAGCCCCAAACCTAAAGCCAAAGGCTAATGCCCAAAGCCCGAAGGCCAATGCTAGAAGCCTAAAGCTTGAAGTCCAACGAGCAAAGCCCGATGGCCAAAGGCCGAATCCCTTAACCTGATGGCCGAAGCTTGAATCATAAAGTCCGAAGACTGAAGTTGCAATACAAAAGCTCGAAGGTCCATGCCCAATGTCTAGAACTCGAACCCAAAGCCTGATGCTTAAACCTTAAATTCTAAAGGCTCAAGCTCGAAGTCCGAAGCTTGAAGCCTAAATATCAAAAGCCAAGACCAAAGATAATGCCCAAAGATCAATATGCCTAAAGCCTAATGACCAAAGCTCGAATCCAGAATCTTATAGCCCAAAGCCCAATGCCTAAATCTTGAATCCAAAATCTTATAGCCCGAAGCACTGAGTGCGAAGGCCAAAGGGCCAATGTCGATGCCGAAAGCCTAAAGACCTGAAGCATGAAGCTCGAATGCCCAAGCCCCCAACGATCGAAGGCCTAAGCTTGAATCTTGAAGCTCAAAGTTCAAAGGCCCAAGCCCATTGCCTAAATCCCAAATAATAAAAGACTAGGCCCGGAGCTCGAGGCTTAAATCATGAAGCTTCAACGTCAATGGATGAAGTCCCAAGACTGGAGCTTAAGCCTAAAGCCCAAATGCCCAACTCAAAAGCTTGGAGCCGAAAGCGCAAAAGCTCATGCATAAAGCACGAATCCTGATGGCCTAAGCCTGAAGCTCGAACACTCTATGTGTAAACTAGAAGATCGAAGCTCGAGGACCATTTCTGGAAACCTGAAGGTCAAATGTCGAAGGTCGATGGCTGAAGCTAGAAGCCCAAATTCTTAAGCCTGAAGCCAAAAGCTCGAAGCTAAAGGTCAAGGACACAAGAGTTAAACTTGAAACCCGACAGCCGAATCCCAAAGCTCAAAGGCCCAAGCATGATGGACCAAGTAAAACCTGAAAGCCAAAGCCCAACTTGAAAGCCGAACCCCGAAGCCCAAAGCCTGAAGCTCAAAAGATGATGGCCAAAGCCAAAAGCCTCAAGGCCAAATCTTGAAGCTAAAACCTTGACAGCCTAAGCTTTAAGCCAGAAGGTCGAAACTCGAAGCCTCATGTCTGAAGCTTGAATGCAGGAGCCCAAAGCCATAAGCCTGAAGGCCAAAAGCTCAAGTCATCCCCAAAACCCAAAGCACCAAGGTTAAATCACAAAGCTTGAGCCTAAAACATGAAGGCTCATGCTTGAAGCCCAAAACCCAAATCCTGAAGCCAAAAGTGCGAAGGGACAAGCCAAAAGCCCAATGCCTGACGTCCTAAACTCAAAGTCTCAAGCCCAAATCCTGAAGCCAAAAGGTGTAACCTAAAGCCTAGATCCTGAAGCTCAATGATCGAAGATTGAAGCTTAAAGCTCTATGAACAAAGCTTAAAGGGCCGATGCCTAAAGCCCGAAAGCCCAAGCCCAAAGACCGAAGCCCAATGATTGAAGTCCAAAGCTTGAATCTTGAAGCCCAAAGTTTGAAGGCCCAACCCCGAAGCCTAAACCTCAAATACTTAAAGATTGTGCCCGGAGCCCCATGCTCAAATCCCGAAGCTTCAAACATTAGGGCAAAAAGGCTAAAGCCCAAAATACAAAACATTAAGCCTAATGCCAAAATGCCCAAGCCTAAAATTTGAAGCCCAAAGCACAAAAGCCCATGTTTGAAGTTAGAATGCCAATGGCCTAAGCTTGAAGCTTGAACCCTTTAAGTGCAAGCTTGAAGACGAAAGCCCGAACACCATAGTCCAAAGCCAGAAGCTCGAATGCCGAAGGTCGATGACCGAAGCTAGAAGCCCAAATTCATAAGCTTGAAGCCAAAAATCTGAAGGCCCATGCCCGTAGCCACAAGTCTTGAACTCAAAATCCCAAGCTCGAAGTCTAATGCTCGAGATTAGAAGGCCAGAGCCCAATCTGAAAGCTGAAGCCCAAAAGCCAAAACCTGAAACTCAAAAGCTGAAGGCCAAAGCCGAAAGCATAAAGACCAAAGCTTGAAGCCAAAACATGAAGGCCTGAACTTGAAGCCAGAAAGCCTAAACTTGAAGGCTCAAAGCCAAAGCTCGAATGCTCAAGCCGGAAGCCTAATCTTGAAGGCAAAAAGCTCAATGGCAGAAGGTCGAAAACCCAAGATTGGACCCGAAAGCTTGAAGGTCGAAGCTTAATCCCAATGCTCGAAGGTTCAGGGACAACTCTCAAAGTCTAAAGCTCAAATCCTAAAGCCCAAAATCTGAAGCACAGAGCACAAAGCTCAAAAATCGAAGCCCTACCACTAAAGACCAAGCCTAAATGATGAAGCCTGATGATCAAATCCTGAAGGCCAAAGCTCGATTGATGAATGCCTAAGCCCGAAACTCGAAGCCCAAGGCCAAAGGGTCAATGTTGGGCCAAAGTTTGGCCAATATCGAAGCCTAAATCCTAAAGCCTAAAACCTAAAGCCAAAAGCTTAAAGGCTCGAAGCCTGAAGCCCGGAAGCCCATGTCCAAAGACCAAAGGCCAAAGCTTGAATCCTGAAGCCCAAAGTTCAAAGGCCCAACCCCGAAGCTTGAACCCCAAATACTAAGAGACTATGCCTGAAGTTCGAATTGTGATGGCCTAAGCCTGAAGTTCGAATCGTGATGGCCTCACCCTGAAGGTTTTACCCTTTTTGTGCAAGCTTAAAGACCATAGCCCGAAGCCTGAAGCTCAAAGGTTGAAGACTCATGGCTAAAGCCTGAAGCCCAAATTCTAAAGCCTGAAGCATGATAGAAAAATTTCAAAGCTCTAACTTCGAAGCTTGAAGCATGAGGCCCTTAGGTCCAAGCCTGAAGCCAAGCCCAAATCCCTATGTATGAAGGCTCAAGCTCAAACCCAGAGTTGAAGGCCTTAGCCAAAGCCCAAAGGCCAAAAATCGAAGCCTGAAGCCCAAAACTAGAAGGCTTAAACCCGAAGGCCAAAGCTAGAAGGATAAAGCCCAAAAGCCTAAATCTCAAAGTTTGAATGCCGAAGCCCAAAGGTCGAAGCTCAAAGTCTGAAAACCAAAGCACAAGCCTGAAAGCCAAAAGTCGAGCACATATCCCCAAAGCCTCTAACCCGAAGTCCAATGACCTAACAACGAAATCCCAAGCCTGAAGCCTAATGCCTAAAGCCACACAGCACCAACCAAAAGGTCAAAATCTGAAGCCCGAAACCCAAAAGCTGAAGCCTGATGCAAAATGCCTAAACCTGAAGTCCAAAGCCCTATATGCATTGCTAAAAGCCTGAAGCATGAAGCCTAAAACCCATAGCCCGAAGCCCGAAGCCCGAAGTTCAAAACTCAAAGCCCAAAATATGCCCTAAGCTTGAAATACAAAGCCCAAAGACCAAGCCACAATCTCTAAATCTTGAAGCATGAATTTCAAAGCCTGAGCATAAACACAAAAGGTGGAATCCCAAAGACTGAAGCCCAAGCTCAAAGTTTAAAGCTTAAAGCCCTATAGAGCAAGTTTAAAGCCCAAAGCATGAAGGTCCTATATCTGAAGCCTAAAGTTAGAAGCTCAACAACTAATGCCAAAAGCCTGCTGCCAAAAGACCCAACACTAAAGCCTGATAATTGAAGTCTGAAACACAAAATTTCAAGCTAGATGTTTAAAACTTGAAGCTCAAAAGTATATCCAAATAAATGCCATCTTTTAATTAATTAAATTATCAAAAGACATGCCTTCCTTTTTAGAATAAAAGTCATCTTTTTAATTAATTTAATTAATTAATTAATTAAAAGATATCTCTGGACAAACAATATTTCTTTTTTTCTTTAACCCATAGATTGAAATAAGAGATAAAATGATTCAACCTCAGACCTTTTTGAATGCAGCAGATAATAGCGGAGCTCGAGAATTGATGTGTATTCGAAGGCCCAAGCTCGAAAAGAATCATCTTGCAGCCTAAAGCTCGAAGGTCCAAGCTCATCCCTCGGAGCTCAATGCTATGTCCCAAGTTAGAACCACAAAAGTCTAAGTCCAAATCCTGAGGAGCCAAGATTCAAAGCCCAAAGCTTAAAGTACGAGGGCCCAAGGTCAAACCCCTAACCATGAAGTTCGAATCCCGGAGGCACTTGATGCCTCCGGAAAGGACGAGTGTCAAAGTCCTAAGCCTGAAGTTCGATGCCTAATGCCTTAAAGACGAAGACTGAGGCGTGAAGCCTGAGAGCCCATGCTTGAATCCCTAACCCCAATGATCAAAGCCTGTAGGCACTAGCCTAAAGTATAAAGAGCCCAAGGTGGCTTGGGAATTTAGCCTTTGTGATTCAGGCGTAGGCCTCTGGACCTTGGACCTGAGGATTGGGCGTTCAGGCATCGTGATTTAAGCGTTGACCTTGGGCCTTTGGGCTTCTAGCTTCGGGCTTCAGGCTTTGGGCATTAGGCTTTGGGCTTCGGGCTTGGGACTTTGGATGTTCAGGCTCTATGTCTTGGGCATCTAGCTTGGGCCTTCGGGCTTCAAGTCTAAGACTTTGGGCATCTGACTTTAGGCTTAGCATAACTAGAATTAGGATTGATTCTATAGGCTTCAGGCTTTTGGCTTTGATCATCTAGTATGCGCCTTCAAGCTTCGGGCTTAAGGCTTTGCCTATTGGGCTTGTTGCTTCGAGCTTGAGTCTTTTGGGCTTCGGGCTTTGGGCCTGGGACATTGGGATTTAGCTATAGGCATCATGCTTTGGGCTTCAGGCGTAGACCCTCGGCCTTTAAAATTAGGCCATGGATTTTGGGCTTAGGCCTTCAGGTTTTGAGTTCTACGCTTCAGGCATAGGCCTTCAAGGTTCGTACTTTGGGCTTTTGTTAACACGTGGTTCCAGCACTGCATCTCGACCGTACATGTGGCACCATGGGTATTAACCATTTTATCATTTTTATTATTATTCTTGCATGTTGCCAGCCTAAGCCATGAGGATATGGTCAAACCTCGATTCTGACGATTTATGGTCGTTTCCCTGCAAACATCGATAACGATGTGTCTTAGCTACATCTATTAGTATGTTAGGACTACATTATTTTCAGCACATCATGCTTCTTTCAGGCACACAAACCAAAGGTCCGTGTGCTTCAGCCATCACAGACCCCTAGAAGAAATACTAGAATCAAGAAATAAAGTTCTCCTTCTACTACTTCCAACTCTTTTGGTAACCGACAACAAAATGACCACCAAAGCGAACTCAACAATTGAATATTTCTCCCTCTTCCGGCAAACTCGGGCTGAGCTCTACCACCTCCTGCCTATAAAAGCCTTTGAATAGGCTTCAGGCGAGAAGGAAAAGGAGGCAGGAAAAGGTTTGGATCAGCTACATCTTTATCCTTCTGTCATACTTGTACTAGAGCTTGAAATAAGGAAGCTCTTTTTCTCTCTCTCTTTCTCTTTTTTTTTTCACATTGTACTGGTCTTTACAACCACTCTCTTTTTTTACTATTGAAATTATCTCACTGATCACCCGATGGATGTAGGGGATCTTCTCTCTAAACCACCTTAAATCTCTGTGTGCTATTTTGGATGCATATTACTCTTATTTAAGACTTAATCATCAGGCTTAGCTCTCTGCGTGCTGCCATATCTCGGGACTCTCTTTCTCTTTATGTTTCTCGGGATTCCCTAGTTCCCACATCAACATTTTGTGATGCTTTCATTAAGGCCTTCGAAAAGATTGTGGCCAGGACACGCAGAACCAATACTATCGTCTGCAGTACACATGCAGGTGAACCTTCTGTCAAGGCGCCAAGTGAGGGAGCTTCTACTTCAATGTCCAGGTGTCGCACTGAATATGCTTCTTCCTCCAGAGGTACCTGTGTTGAACTCTTATCGATTTTGATAAAAACAAATATATTAATAATATACTCGATTAATTATTTTTTAAATATTAGTATATATTATACTTAAGCTTTTCGGGATCAAGAAGGATGATCGCCAAGATCATTTTGACTCAAGATTGATAAAATCATGCCAAGAATAAAAAATAAATAAAGTTGATCAAGATCGTTGAGAAAAGAAGCATCACGTCGAAAAGTTAACTTCAAAGATGCATTTGCTACAAAATTTTAGATTATCATATAAGTGCAAGAAATTTATAGCTCATTTATCTAGAGAAAATTAAAATAAATATAATTAAATTTATTTGTGATTTTTTTAATTTTTATATATTTTTTATTTTTTATTTATTTTTCGGATGAATTGAGATTTTCAAAAAAATTTAAATTATACAAGTAAATTTTTTTGATGACTCTTTTTCTTTGATCTTCAATATTTGCAATTTTTTATTAAATTTAATCAATAATTTTACTATCTAACGTGCCACTTCGATTTGAATCTATAAAATCTACTTTCAAATATATATATATATACATATATACTACGTATAATAAATGAAAAAAAATCATAAAAATATTATATAATTATTTAAAAAAATATATTAATTGAATTTCATGAAATACTTTTGTGATCGATTTTGGATGCTTTCAACTCATATAAAACTCGATATTTTGAATTACTCGATATTATGAATTCCACCAATATTTTTAATTCTCACTTCCTTTTTTTACTCTTTAAAATCAGCCATAAAATATGCTAAGTAGCTGGTTTTTTTTCAAATAATTTATAAAAATTATAATACTTAAATTACCAATTTACCCCTCATTTTATCTATAAATAAGGGAGATTTTTAGTTAATACCTCTCTTTGGCCAACTTAATCTCCAAGCTCTGTAATTCTTAAGCTGAAAAATTCTCTCTTTAAGCTTAAAGTTTCTGTTCACAACGTAGGGAGTCGATTCTAGAAGTTCTTGGATCATCAGAGGTATTTTTAATCGGGTATTCTCTATTTTCTCTTCGAAACGATTTTTCTTAAAAATTTACGAATTTTTGTACTACTCATTTCATCTCCAAATAACTTAAAATTTTTACTACATCTTTTTGAGATCTTTGATTTTATCTAAAATTATTTTTGGAATTTTCTGGTGAACGAATGTTCCCTGGAATTTTATATTTTTTTCTCAGTTTTTTAATTTTTATAAATCTTACAAAATTCAAATAATTCCAAAATTATTACATTACACTACTTAGATAAGATTGCATCTACCAAAAAAGTTATTTACTGAGTATTATTTTCTATCAAATTATTTAAAGTTTTTATTTACTCGATTTTATATAGTATAGAAATATTTCATTGAGCTTGATCTGCGTTTCTCTTCTTTTTATATTTCACAGAATATTGAGGAAGGTAATACTAATTTTTTTTTTATAAAGTTGAATTGACTTCCTTGCATATGGAGCTTTCATTCAATTTAAATTGAGTTAATTTATCTCTTGAACAACCCGTAAGGGTCATTGTTTCCTATTCTCATTTTTGGTTTTGAGTCTCCCTGTGCGGAGAGGGTTTTTTTTTACTTGTCCCCAAGTAAAAAGAGAGGTGAGATTATTTCTTTCCCTCAGTAAAAAGAATCTAGAGATTGGTTTGTGTCTTAAGACCGAAAAGGTATAAGTTTTCTACTTGTATTAGGGCTTGAGCTTGGCCATAACAAACATGGGATAGTGGAACCCCGAAGGAGGAACAAAGGGGAGTGGACTAGGCAATAAAATAACCGAGCCACTATACATCGTGTGTCTTCTTTCACTTCTGTATTATTTTTTTACACTATTTAGAGGCCGATGTACTTGATAGTTACTTTATTTTTAAAACCTCAAAGTAAAATTTCAGTGATCAGATTTTGAACATAATAAATTGTGTTAATTCAAAATATTTAATAATTTAAATTATCCAAACTCTGTAAGATAATTAAAACTGGTAGGTCAGTTAATTAAAGTTTGGGCCGACTTACCCTCAAATTTAATTAGCATAATCAAGGATCCAAATAATTTAATTGTAGCAGCAGAACAGAATCGAGTTAGTACATTAGGTAAATTTAATTTACCTAATAAAAAATGTCCGACAATCAGAAATACTTTGATTTGTCCATTCCACTATAATTAAGTTAGTTAATCACTAAATTTATATTCTACAATTTACTTACTGCATTTAACGTACTACTATTTACTATTCTGTATCACTAATTGTTGACGTAGGATGTGGGAGTCACAGGAAACACCAAAGAGAAAGAGAGTTCCGGGAGACAGCGGCGCGCAAAGAGGTGAGCCCGTTAATGAGAGCTCAAGGGGAGAATCAGCTCAGAGCATCCAGAGAAACACAAGGAGATTTAAGGTGGTTCAGGGAGGAAATCCCCTACGTCCACCGATCGGTCAGCGAAGAAGTTTCACTAATGGAGAAAAGGTAGCCTTGATAGCTTGTACAATATTGTTTGGAAGAAAAAAAAAGAAGAGGAAGAAGGAGAGCTCCTCAGTTGGGGGCTCTCTATAATGAAAGTTAGGCAGTTTCTATTCCAGTTAGTTCCTTGATCTCTCTCTGTCTTTGTGTGTGTACCTTGTCCTCCTGGTGGACTGTTTAGCGGTATTTGTAGCTGTTGGAGTGTGTAACTTCACCTTGGTTTTCCGAAGAAAAGGGTAATGGACAGGCTCTGTGTTCGTGCCGTTTGTCAGCCACTGGAGAGGCCTGTAGCTATACAAGGAGGATGATATCTTTTAATACTAGTACTTCTTCTGGGAATCCGTGATGGCTGGAGCATGTGGATCCTTGATTTGCGGGTTTGGAAAAAGGTGCCTTGTACGGGGAGCGGTGCGGTTAGGTGGAGCTGATTGTGACAGGTGCTGCTCCGTAACCTCGTGCCCGATGTTATCAGGGGTGGTCCTGAGATATCGGGAACGAGGTTGGGTTGAACCCTCGTGGCCGAGGTTTGACTTAGTCAAAAGTCCTACAAAGTCAGAGATGAGTCAGCAAATCAATCAATCAAATGGAGGTCAGCCAGGCGACACGTGTACGATCAGGATGCAACGCAGGAACCACGTGTTAACATCAGCCCCCCACATTGTCAGGGCGCGAATATTGATATGGGTCCTAGAATGCGAACCGTCGCGAGGGTGGACGCGCTGCCCAAGGCCTGCAAGAATAAGATGGGGGCGGCGCCCGTCGATCCATATCCTTGTGCCTCCACTCTGAAATTTTTCCCCTGCAAGAGAGAGAGATTGTTAGAGAGAAGATGGTGGAAGAAGGAGAATGGACCACTCTAGCAAGCATTTCAAAGAGGAAGAGGGCAGGCGGGCTCTGGTTGAGGCCCTCCCTCTAGAGAAGAAGAGGCTGGAAGTGCTGCCTGAGAAGACGCTACGGGAGGAGGTGCCGACATATGTCGAGGCAGCTCTTAGTGAAGAAGCGGGAGCCCCGACGGCTAACGTCACCGGCATTTTGGCGCAGGTGCTGGAGTCCGTGCAGGAGCCGGTAGGCACGGAGGCTGTTGAGGTGGTGGCTGTTTCTGATTCTCTTTCCAAATTGCCTTCAAAGGCTAGGGAGATAAGGGAGGTGATCTTGGTGGGAGAAACACCTGCAGGAGAGAGGATGGCGCCGGGGAAGATCTTGCTCAAGGATGAAGGGATTGAGCGGCTCCTTCCCGGGTTTGGGGCCTCTTCTAGAGATGTGAGGGAGTCACCCCTGGTGTTTTGTAGACCTACTTCCCTTGGTGTCCAAGTCCCGGCTTCTGAGAAGAAAAGGAAACCTCTCCTCCTTTCTCTCCCTCCGTTGAACCTCCAAAGTGAAGAGGAGAAGGAAGAGAAGGATAAGAAGGGTGAGAAGGAGGAAGTGACTAAGGGGAAGAAGGGAGATTCCCTTCTCACTGCTTTTGTAAGCGCTCATAGTATTGAAGGGCCAGGAGGCAAGATGGACGATGTGATGGAGAAGGGAAAGGTCCTTCCAGCTGCTTCCAGCGCTCCCTCCGGTATTGACGGGGCCTGGAGTGTGCTGGGAGACAGATTATGTGAGATAAGGAGGGAAGAGGAAAAAATCTTGGGGAACACTTCTGAGGTTCTGGAGGTGGTAAAATCTCTGAAGGGTAAGGAGGATGGGGAGGTCCGTCACCTTCAGAAGATAAGGGAGTTGGAAGGGGCTTTGTCTCAAGTTACAAAGTGCTCACTGAATGACCGTAAGGAGGAGCTAGGGAAGTTGCACAAATTAGAGGATAAGTTGGCTTCTATGGCCCTAGTAAACGCAAAGTGGGCTAGTAAAAATGAGGTTGCGAGAAAAGAATTCCATCGCAATCTGTTAGATGTGAATCAGGCCCACTCTGCCCATGTCAAAGACCTCTAGAAGAGAATAAGGGAGTTGGATGATGAGAGGGGGGCTTTGAGAGGGGAAAGAAGGCGGCTGAGTGAGGAGCTGACCAAGGCCAAAGAGGCTTCGTTGGGGGCGAAGGAGGCGGCCTTCGAGGCTTGTCGCCGAGAGGAGTTGCTGAAGTCTGAAGTCCGCTCTCTGCGGGCCTTGGTGGAAAACAACTCTGGACGGCGGGGACGATATATGGAGGATCTGGAAGAAGCGATGAGGAGGGCGGTGAAGATTGTCAGCGCCTCACTGGTGGGCCACCACGTGAAGAGCCAGGCCGCTTTTGACATTCTTCTGCAGACATTGGTTGATGCGAGTATCTTGAATCAGGAGAACATCAGAGGCCCAACGATTCTTCCCTTTTATGGTCCTAAGGGACCGGATAGGTTCTTCGACGTTAGGAGCCCCTGCCAAGAGGAGATTCCTCCATCAAAGTCCTATGCAGGCTGGGGGTATCAGCTAACTCCCTCCCGGAGAAGTCCTGAAGAAGGCCAGACCACTCCTCTTGAGGCCAGATGGTTGGGACGAATGCCACCTCCCCCCGTCCAGCAGCAGGATCAGCCAGGGAGCCAGAAGTGACCTGTCCCCTCCTCGACCAATTCCTCAACCTAATATGTTTTGAAGGAACCATGGTCAGAGAAAGGGGGAGATCCTCTTCCTTTGCAGCACTTGAAGAACCTATTTCTTAAATTGATAACCCTGAGAAGAAATTCAGGGAAGAGGTGGTCTTCAAAGAGGGGGATCCTTTGGCCAGGAGATCAGGGTTACCACTCCAAGTGTCTAAGTTCTGAAGCCTTGTATTTTTCCTTATTTTTTCCTGTACTTATGAGAGAAACATGTGAGGACAAAGAAAAATAAATTTATAACAAGTTTTATCATTAATGAAAATGTATTTTTCTTTTCAAAAACCTACTATGAATGAATTCTTGCTTGTATGTCTCTTCTTTTGTGTTTGAAAACAGTTACCACGAAGTTTTAGAAAAGAGGACATAAATTCATAAGTGAAAGTAAAAACTCAAAAAAAGAAGAAAATTTCTAAGTAGAAATGTGAGATAGCTATCCTCGTGCACGATAGTAGGATATCGGTCGAGGATAAGAATGACTATCCCCCGAATCCTTGTGCACGATAGTAGGATATCGAGTGAGGATTAGAATGACTATCCCCCGAATCCTCGTGCACGATAGTAGAATATCAGGCAAGGATAAGAATGACTATCCCCCGAATCCTCGTGCACGATAGTAGAATATCGGGCAAGGATTACGAAGGGTCGGGGAGAAGGGACGCTTCAAAATCCGTGCATCGCTTTGAGAACCGTGCATCGCTTTGGGTCCTGAGATTGTCAGAGAGCACGAACGGCTTGATTGCGCGCACACGCTGATCAAGGAGATTAGACGGTCAGGAGGTGAAAGGACACAACTGTTTCTTTATCAAAAGGGGATCCCTCAAGAGGAGCAGCTGGCGTGCTTTTCACCTCCAAACCCTAAGAGATAAAGAGAGACCGTTCCACCCTTAGTGAATCTCAACTATGGGAGGAGGAGAGATTGAGTGGGCGAAACTAGCCACCCAGTTCCAAAAAGATTCCAGCTATCAGGAGAGTCTCTTGATGGAGCACAAGGTGCTTAACACCACCAGGAGCTTCAGGGGAAATCCAGGAATGGCAATGGGGCTGGTTTGGGTCGGGTTTATAAATACCCATACCCGACCCGCTATATATTATTCATTACCTATACCTACCCCATACCTATTTTCGCCCCGCCCCGCCCCGCCCCGCTTCTAGTTTTCATAAACCCGTACCCGCCCCGCCCCACCCCGTTTCCTTGATTACTACTAACAAAAATGCATTCACTTTTCTTAACTTTTCGTTTAAAAATTGTGAGTGGTTTTCAATATAAACTTGAATTTTTATTTAGGATGTTCCCAAATTCTGTTCGTGGAAAAACTTCGAATACAAATTTACAAAAAAGAAATTTTTCTGGTTATTAGTAATCAAGTTAACTGGCTGTTTAATAGTTATCATTATGCTGCAATTTTTATATCAACAGGTGAGAATGACACAATAGATGGGCAAGGTGAGGTATGATGGAACATGTGGAGGCAAAAGACACTTTCTTTTACAAGACCACATCTCATAGAATTTATGCATTCTACGAATCACATTGAGTGAAACCATTTTCAGATTTAAGTTTATTAAATCGGGTACGGGGCGGGGCAGGTCTAGATGATTCATACCCGAACCCGCCCCATTTCATAACATGGCGGGGCGGGGCGGGTGTTGTGGGTAAAATTTGAGTACCCATACCCGTCCCATTAGGGGTGGGTCGGGGCGGGTTAATCGGGTATGGGTACAAATTGTCACCCTTAGGGAAATCCCAACCTGTCGATTATTCCTCCTTCCGCCGACCTCCGACCGAACCGTCCTCCTTAGGGGGCTGTCTGCGTGTATCGTGCTCAAGTGGAGTACGGCGTGCTGTTACCACCGCAACCGGAGTTTAGGGAGATTCTGAACTCCTTCCAGCTCGTCCCAACACAACTCTCTCCCAACGCCGTTGCCTATGTGTAATCCTTTTTGAAGCTGTTACAAGCTCAAGGGATACCATGGACTCTGACTTTGTTCAGGAGTTTATTTAGTTGGATGATGGTGCCAGGGTATAGGGGGTGCGTGGCCCTTCGGTCAAAGACGAGGAGGGCGATGTTTTCGGGAGCGACTAGTTCCCACTCTGATTAAAGGGACTATTATTTTTTCGTCGGAGGTGACTTGGGAATCCCTCTGATGCCTGGGGTGTGCCCACCTGAGTTTACTGGTGATATCAAGTGGGCGGCAGGGCAGGATACCCTGAGGAACCTGAAGAGGTTGAAGGGGCAGAGTTGGCCCTTGAAGGATTTTTTGAGGCATGTAAGGAATGATATATCCTTACATGCCAAGGCGCAGGGATACAACGTCCTCAAAGAAGTCGTCCCCCTTTCTGGCACAGTTGTGATGAAGAGGGCCAGGAGGGGGAACCCTGTTACCCAACTCAATAAGAAAGTTGCTGAGGTGGGGGAAGGAGAAGAAATAAGGGTTCCAGAGCCGGTCTGCGGTGGGGCCATTATCGATGTGGTATCCTCTCCTGACGATACTGCAGACGACAAGAAGACACTGGCTGAGTTGGGCTACACAGGAAAAGGTAAGGATCCCATGTCAGCCGCCAAGCCCCAGGCAATCCCTAAAAGTGGTACAGGGGTTGTCATAGGGGGAAAGAATGAAGGAAATAAGGTCGACGGGGGCCCAGAAAAGGAGAAGGTGGAAGGACCTTGCCTGGAATTGGTTCCCAGGGAGGTCAATGGAGAGAAGAGGGGTTCCTCCGGGAACACAGAGCCTGAGCCCCCGCAAAAGAAGGCAAGGAGTGTGGAGGAGAGGGGTTTCACTGCTGGGGAAGAGCATGACTGACAGCGAAGCGTAGAGCCCCTACAGTACCAATATGCTGGAATCTTTGAGGATGTAGGTATGAAGTTGGCGGTGAGGACGACAGGGGATGATCGAAGGATGACCGTCCTCACCGTATCATCCGAGAATAAGGGTCAAGTTTATCGAGGAGAGGTAGGCCTAGCCCTAGGGAGCGGCCTGGTGGCTAAAGATTTGGAGGAGAAGATGGAGGCAACTTCCACCCCAGACCTATACTCGGGAATGGCCAACAGGGTAGCCACGATAAGAATTCCTTTTCAGGATTTCTTACCCGCTTTAATCCTGTGTGCTGACTTGTTTTGTGCTTGTAGGTTCTTGCTCGTTTGTCGTTGGCTCTGAACAGGGCTCTGAGGACTGAGGAGTAAGTGCTGAAGCAGGGGTCTCGGCTTCATCAGAAAGATGGAGAGATAGAGGCCCAGAGGATCGAGCTTGCGGTGAGGTCTTCCTAGCTTGACGCTGTTGAGGGGGAAAGAGCCAGGCTTTTTGAGGAGAAGAATAAGCTGCAAGAAGAGAGGGCCAAGCTGCAGGAGGAGCTTGCAGTCTGTCAGTCTGCCTTGGTCACCGCAGAGGTTGGTAATGAAGCCCTGCTGAAAAAGCTCGTTGAAGTCGCTGAACAGCAGGAAACTATTATCGCGAAGAGGTGCATGGCTGCTGTGGAGGCTTACATGACTAGTCTGTCAGGCTTTTTTGGATAGGACCAACAGAGGTTAACTCATTCTCTTTGTAAGAAGAGTGAATTGTAATCCGTCTTTTGTAATTTCTTGATAATTAATAAAAAAAAGGAATTTACTTCTTCATACCTGGTTTACTCTGATGTGTATGTAATGAACAGGTACCTTTGTATGAATTCGAGATGTTTTAACTGGTTTTAAAAGAAAACCCCTTAACATGATAGCTCAAGTTCAAATTTGAAACTCCGTGAAATCCATATAGATAAAAGATAATGATAACAGGAAGGATTCCGCCCAGGAGGGGTTAGCTGACCCAATGCCAAAAGGACTTTCATCTTAAAACATCGTGCACGATGTTTGTACTTTTGGGCAAGGGCTGACCTTGGGGATTCACTTCATTAGGGTTGTAGATACTTCTTTGTAAACCTGTACATTGAAGAAGTAGTAATAATAGTGGAGATCCTGCCTAGGGGGAGTTATCTGACCCAATGCCAAAAGGACTTGTTCGTCTGAAACATCGTGTACGATGTTTGTACTTAAGGCAAGGGCTGACCCTCTTGGAAGGACAGATCCTAGTGGGAAGCGAATGCACACTGCTTAGGGGGGACCTGTATCATAAGTTGATATCAGGGACTGCCCTAAGGTTACAAGCAGGCCTCCAGACCTTCTGCTGGCCAGATGGGCTTATGGAAGGGTATCAGATATTTATAGGAAACCCTGCCTGCCAGGCACAACTAGGCTTGGTGATCACCGTATAAGGGCGGTTAGTGATTATGGGACCATCGTATGCGAGGTCCGGAATCTTGGATACGATGATCGAGACTTGAGTTTTGAGATCATACCTGAGCGACGCTTAGGTCAATACGAATATTTCAATATGTATTGACAAATCTAGGATTCATTGTCATAAGAACTCCAGAGTCTGAGAGAACTTTTAGGATAGTATATAAAGAAATCTAGATATTTGAAGAATCTCTGTACTTTGTTGATTGAATCTGTGTAACAAATTTCTGAATGAATCTGTACAAAATGAATGATGCATAGGGAGTATCAAGATGAACTGTCGTCAGAGTCTTTAGGCATAGAATTTCTTTGGGTCGTCCCCACTCCAAGTTCTGGGGAGCTAGATGCCTTCAGAAGTCATGAGGTGGTATGCGTTTGGTCCAGCAACCTCGCGCATGATGTGAGGGCCTTCCCAATTGGGCTCAAGCTTGGGAACCCCCCAAATTGCTGTCAGCGAGAAGCCGTCGCTTGAGAACCAAGTCTCCCTGATTGAAAGTTCTGGGGTTAACCCTTCGGTTGAAATATTGCTCCATTCGACGTTTGTGCTCCAGGCGTTTGAGCGCGGCCAATTCTCTTTTCTGTTCCAGGAGATCCAGGTCGATCCGCCAGGAATCATCATTCTCATCCATCTATGTTTGTAAAGCCTCGGGTTTGAAGTTGGCTGCAGTCTCTATTCTGGGGGAGAGGTGCTCTAGCTCAACTGGTATGATAGCGTCCATCCCGAATGAGAGGAAAAAAGGGGACTCTTGAGTAACCTCGGAAGGAGCCGTGTTGTAAGCCCAAAGAGCACCTGGTAATTCCTCCGGCCAGCGGGCTTTGGCGCCGTGTAGGCGTTTCTTCAGGATTTTTAGGATGTTCTTATTAGCGGCCTCCGCCTGACCTTTAGTATGAGGGTGCCAAACAGATGTGTATTTGAGATTGATCTGGTGTTCTCCGCAGAAGTCATGGATCTTCTGACTGGCGAATGGAGTGTCATTATCTGTGATAATCACCATTGGTATGCCATACCTGCAGACGATGTTGGCCCAAAGAAAGTTTTCTACGTTCTAGGCAGTGGGTTGAGTAAGCGGCTTGACCTCAATCCACTTTGTGAAGTAGCCGACTGCGACCAACATCCACTTGTAGCCCTTCATGGATGTAGGCATCGGGCCTAGAAAATCCAGCCCCCAAACAGTGAAGGGCTAAGATGAATTAATAGGTTTGAGATAACCTGCGGGTTGCCTCTGCATGTCGGCGTAGTATTGACACTGATAACACTTTTCCACAAACACTTGAGCATCCTTGTGGATGTTCGGCCAGAAGAATCCTTGGCGTAGGATTCGAAGGCCGAAGCCTGAAGCTTGGAGGCCGATGCTCGAATCTTGAAGTCCAAAGCTCTAAGCCAGAAGTCAAATTCTAAATCCTGAAGCCCTAGGCTCAAAACCTAAAACATGAAGCCCTAAGCTCGATGCCCGAAGCTTAGAGCCCAAAGGCCAAAGTTCAAAGCCTGAAGTCCAACTTTCGAAGGCCTAAGCTTGAACCTAGGAACTTGAAGTCGCAAACCCAATGCCTGATGTCTGAAGCCCACAAGCACAAACCTGAACCCTAAGGGGTAGAAGTTTGAAACCCAAAGGCCAAGGCCTGAAGCCTAAAGGCCTAAGCCCAAAGCTCGAAGACCAAACCCCGAAGGTCCAAGCCTAAATCTCGAACAAAGAAGCTTGTAACTCGAAGCCTAAAACTCAAAGGCCCAAACTTATAGCTCAAAACATGAAACTAGAAGCTCGAAGGTCCAAGCTAGAAGCCCAAAGGCTTAGGCCTGAATCCTAAAGCCTGAAACCTGAAAACCAAGACCGAAGCCATAACATCGAAGTTTGAAGCACAAAGTTGCAAGTGTGAAGCCTAAAACCTGAACCCCTAAAGTAATATTCTAGAGCCTGAAGGCCCCATCTCCAACCCTGAAGCTGAAAGAAAGAATGCCTGAGCTCTAAGCTCGGAGCATGAAGCCCTAAGTTCGAAGCCCAAAGGCCCAAGCATAAGCCCGAAGACCGAAACTCATACGCAGAAGGTCTAAGCTCGAAGCCCAAAAGCCAAAAGCCTAAACCCTAAGCCCAAAGGTCAATACTCATAGAAAGAAGTTCGAACCTCAAGGCCCGAACCCTCAAGGCTGAAGGCTAAAGGCCTATTAGGACTGAGGCCAGAAGCCCAAAGCCTAAAGGTCCAATCCCGAACCTCAACGCTTGAAGCTCAATCATCTAGGCTAACGTTTAAAGCTCATAGCCCATATCCTATAGCATAAAGCCCGAAGGCCAATGGCTGAAGGCCAACGGTCGACGGCCAATAAAAGAAGCCTAAATGCCATAGCTAGAAGCCCGAAAGCACAAGCCCAAAGCTAAAATTAGTAGGCCCAAGCCGGAAGTCTTCCTAAGCCCAACGCTCAAAGGCCCAAGCCTAAATCCAGTAGCTCGAAACTTGAATCGTGTTGCCCCAAGCCTGAAGCCCAAAACTCGAGCCCGAAGTTCAAAGGTATAAGTTTGAAGCTAAAAGTCAGATCATCGAAGCCCGAAGCCCGAAGCTCGAAGACCAAAACCTGAAGACCCAAGCTCGAAGCCCAAAGTCCCAGGCCAGATTCTTGAAGCTCGAAGATCGATGCTCATAGCCAGAAATTTGAAGTCCAAGCCTCGAAGCTTGAAGGCCAAAAGCCAAAGCACGAAGGCCAAAGGCTAAGTCTTGATGCTCTAAGCCAAAAGCCTATAGGCCCAATTCTAAACCTTTAACCCCCAAACCCGAAGGCCCTAGCCAAAGTCGGAACGCTGAAGCCCATTGCTCAAAGCTCGAAGCACAAAAGCGCATGCCTTAAGCCCAAAACTGAAAGGTTGAAGGTACAAGCTCGAAGACCAAATCCCAATGGCTCAAGCCTAAATCCTAAAGTCCGAAGCCCAAAGCGTGAAGCCGATAGCCCGAAGCCCAAAGCCCAAAGCCTAGAGCTGAAAGGTTGAAAGCAAAAACCCAAAGCTAGCAGCACAAAGCCCAAAGCCCTATGCCCTATGCTTAACGGCTAGAGCTCGAAGTCTAAAGCACGAAAGCCCAAGCCAAAAGATTGAATAATTGAAGTCCCTTCCTTAAAACTCGAAGCCTGTAGCCTCAAGCTCGAAGCTAAAAAAACTTAATCCTGATGCCTAAAGCCCCAAACCTGAAGCCCAATGCCTAAAGGCCTAACCCAAAAGCTCGCATCTTGAAGGCCAAATCCCAATCGCAAAGGCAAAATCCCAAAACTCGTAGCAAGAATGTCAAAGCCTAAAGGGTTAAGCACAAAGGCTAAAGCCCAAAGTCCCAAACCTGAAGCCCAAAGCCTAAAGGCCTAACCCAAAATCCCGCAGCCTAAAGGCCAAAGACCAATCCCAAAGGCGAAATCCCAAAGCTCATAGCAAGAAGGTCGAAGCATAAAGGGTTAAGCACAAAGGCTGAAGCTTGAAGTCTCATGCCCTAAGCAGGAATCCTGCTGCCAAATACCTCATGCACAATACACGAAGCTCGAGGCCCAACTACCGTTGCCTGAAGGTCCAAGCATGAGGCCCTTGAAGCATGCCTAAATCCCTAAAGTGTGAAGCTAAATGCTAGATGTTTGAAGCTAGATGTTTGGAGCTAAATGCTTGAAGCCCTAAGCTTGAAGCTCAAATTCCGAAGGCCCAACCCTAAAGCCCAAACCCTAAAGGCCCAGGGCTGAATCACGAAGCCAGAAATCCATGGCCCTAAACCCAAATCCTAAAGGACCAAGCTCGATGCCCAGTGTTCTTGAAGGTCCAAGGCCAAATCCCGAAGCCTGATGCTCGAATCTCGTAGGCAAAAATTCTGAAGCCAAAGGTTGATGTCAAAAGCACTAATTCCGAAGGCCAGATCCTGTAGAACCAAAGCCTTAGCCATAAGTTTGAAGGCATAACCCTGAACCACAAAGCCTGAAGCTCGAAAATCAAACCCTGAATCCCCAAGTCCAATGCTCGAAGCTCAAAGCACGAAAACGAAAGCATGGTGCTGGAAGCACAAAGTTCTAAGGTGAGATCGCATAGTCTGAAGCTGAAGCTTGAAACTCGAAGCACAAAAGCCTAAGCTCGAAGCCCAAAATCTTAGAGCCTGAAGACTGAAGCCCTAAACCAAAAGCCAAATAGAAGCCCGAAGTCCCAAGCTGGAATCTTGAATCCCTATGGCTGAAGCCTGAAGCTCAAAGCACGAAATCCACAGCTCGATGCCTGAAGGGTATTGCTATGCCTGGCACCTAAAGCCTAAAAGGTCAAACCCCAAGGGCCAAAGCCTAAATCCCCAACCCAAAAGATTAAAGCTTGATGGCATTAGTGTAAAGCGTAAAACGCAAAGTTCGAATCTCGAAGTTAGAAGCCCATAGCTTAAAGCTGAAAGCCTAAAGGCCGAAGACCAAATCCTAAAGGGCTAAGAGTTAAGCTTGAAGGCCAAAGCTCAAATTTTTAACCCTTAAGATCTAAGCCCAAAAGTGCTAGCTTGAAGCCTAAAACCTAAAATCTGAAAGCTAATGCTTGATGCCCAAACGCCCATGCTTGAAGCATGAATCTTGAAGCCTGAAGCCTGAAGCCCAAGAGCCTAAGCACGAAGATCAAAGTAAGGAGGTGCTAGCTCAAAGCCTAAAAATTGAAGCTTGAAAGCCAAATCCTGAAACATAAAGGCTCAAACCTAAAGCGTAAAGCTTGAAGGCTCAAGCTTGAAAGCCGAAGGTTTAGGATTAAGGGTTTAGGCCCAAGCCCGAAAACCTGAAGCCTGATGCCCAAAGCCCTAAACCTGAAGCCCAAAGATCTAACCCAAAAGCCTGAGGGCCGAAACCCAATCCCAAAGGCGAAATCCTGAAGATCTTAGCAAGAAAGTCGAAGCCTAAAGGATTAAGCACAAAGCTTGAAGCCCAATGTCCCAAACCTGAAGCCCAAAGCCTAAAGGCCTAACCTAAAAGCCCGCAGCCTGAAGGCCAAAGCCCCATCCTAAAGGCAAACTCCCAAAGCTCATTGCCTGAAGCCTGAAGGCCAAAGCCCACAAGCTAAAAACCTTAGTCAGAAGCACAAAAGCCGAAGGTTGAAGTCCGTAGGCCCAAGCCCAAAACCAAAAGGCTTGAGCCTAAAGCTTGTAGGTCAAACCCATAAGCCCGTAGCCCCAAAGTCACAATGACCCGATGCAAACTTAAGGTCTTTGAGAACACTGCGACAACACTGCGAGGGCAATCCAGAGATCCCCGTCCATCATTTGTGTGATACTACGCGATGCAAGAGCCTCATAGGCAGCTCGGGGGTTCACTTAAGGCCAAACAGTCCCGAAGCCTCCTCGCATGAGATGCAATCCCGAGGGTCCTGAAGTCCCAGAAAATCTCACAGGCTAAAAACCTTAGTCAGTAAGCCCAAAATTAGAAAACTAATGCCCAAACAACTAAAGACTAAGCCTAAATGCTGAAACCTGATGGCCTAAGCTTGAAGGCCAATACCCGATGGATGAATGCACAAGCCCGAAGTCTGAAGCCCGAACCCCAAAGCCCATACCGAAAGAGTCATGCCTAAAGCCCGAAGGCCCATGCTAAAGGCCTGAAGCCCGACGACCAAAGCGCAAAGCCCGACAACCAAAGGCCAAAGCAAGCAACCTAATGGCCCAAGCTTGATGCCCGAATCATAAAACTCAAAGACCGAAGTTGCAATACAAAAGGTCAAAGGTCCATGCCCAATGCCTAGAACCCGAAGCCCAATGTTCGAGGGTCGAAGCCTAAAGTGTAAATCTCAAATTCCGAAGGCCCAAGCTCATAGTTTAAAGCTTGAAGCCTAAACATTGAAAGCCCAGGCCCAAGATCAATGCCCAAAGATCAATGCCCAAAGATCAATGCCCAAAGCCTAGTGCCCAAAGCCCAATGCCAAAATCCTCAAGCCTGAATCATGAATCTTACAGCCTGAACACAAAGTGCGAAGGTCGAAGGCTTAAGCTTGAATTTTGAAGGCCGAAGATCGACGACCCTAGTCCAAAGCCTAAACCCCAAATACCAAAAGACTAAGCCTGCAGCCCAAAGCTCAAATCCTGAAGCTTCAACCTCAAAGGCTGAAATTCTAAGACAAAAATTCAAAGTCTGAAACTGAAAGCCCAAATGACCAAGGTTGAAGCGCAACGCCCAAAGCGCAAAAGCCCATGCATGAAGCTCGAATCCTGATGGCCTAAGCTTGAAGGTTGAACCCTCAATGTGCAAACTAGAAAACCAAATTCGGCAAGAAAATTGTTTCCAGAAGCCTGAAGCTCGAAGGCCGAAGGCTGATAGCCAAAGCTAGATGCACAAATTCTTAAGCCTGAAGCCAAATGCCCTTGCCCTTGCCCGAAGCCACATGGCCTAAACTTGAAACCTGAAGCCCAAAGGTCCAAGCATAAAGGCCCAAGCCAAACCAGAAAGAGGAAGCCCGAAGCCCGTAGCTCAAAGGCTGATGGCCAAAGCCAAAAGCCTAAAGACCTAATCTTGAAGCCAAAACCATGAAGGCCTGAGTGTTGAACCCCATTGATTTTGATAATCACAATTACTTTAAGTTTAGTACTAATCCTCTTCTAAGTATATTTCTACAGGCTAATTGTCCATTAGAAGATGGATATTCTCAAGTCCAAGTGAAGCAGAACTCACCATTTGTTTTTCTTTATACTTCATAGCACTTAATGTAAACGTGTTAGTTTGCCAAGAGTTTTTACTCGTTTTTTTTCCTAGATGTTTTATCCTTCTTTTCACTTGAATTTATAGGCCTAGAATGTTATCTTATTCTATCTTTTTAGTGGCCTAAATATCTTTCAAACATCTCATCTTTTAAGCCAAAACTGCACAACCGGTCAATTTCACCAAATCAACCGGTTGGTTCTGCTGGGCCTGGACAGAACCGCCCAGTCTACCCAGAATTGCATTTGACCGTTATTACATCATTTTTGGCTTTTATTATTATTTTTTTTTTCTTTTTTTTTTTTTTGGTTTTTTTTTTTTTTTTTTTTTTTTTTTTTTTTTTTTTTTTTTTTTTTTTTATTTTTTTTTTTTTTTTTTTTTTTTAATTTGTTAAGCTGGGTAAAACATGGCCTATTTTTTTTTTTTTTTTTTTTATATTTTTTAATTTTTTTTTTATTTTTTAATTTTTTTTTTTTTTTTTTTTTTTTATTTTTTTTTTTTTTTTTTTTTTTTTTTTATATTTTTTTTTTTTTTTTTTTTTTTTTTTTTTTTATTATTTTATTAATTTTTATTTTTTTTTTTTTTTTTTTTTTTTTTTGTTTTTTTTTTTTTTTGTGTTTTTTAATTGTTTTTTTTTTTATTATTTTTTTTTTTTTTTTTTTTATTTTTTTTGTTTTTTTTTTTTTTTTTTTTTTTTTTTTTTGTTTTTATTTTTATTTTATTGCCGCAAATCGAATTAGGCCTAGAAAAGATCCCAGGCTTTCAAACATTTCTGTTCAATATGTAAAGAGCCTCCTTGTGATTATTTCAGATGCTGAAGCTTCTCTCTTGCACCGGTAGCTTTACTTAAGACTAATCTTCAGCCAAAGGAAAAGAAAAGGCTGTTGACCCTTTGCCTCCACTGTTCAGAGATGCAGAGCTAAAAAATTTCTCAGATTTTGGTTAATCGTTTGCCCCGTTTGTTATGTGCAGGCCTTATAAATGAGATGAGATTGGAATAGTTTATAATGAAATTATCGGATCATCATGTGGGTAAAAGGGTATCATGTTAAGTCTCCCCTCTATCCTATATCCTGAGCACTTCTAGACAATCTTAAGGTTGACATAGAAGGAAGTTCTTAGAACCATCGTCCTAGGACCCCTGATCACCATCACTGAGGATGATTGATCTCATTTTTTTTGTTTCCACCACTCATCTGATCCCATCACAGTCACTTGACCTTTGTGTCAAGCCTATCTCATTTTATTGATATGAAAGTTATTTTTAGGTTTGAAAAAGTACCAATTCTCCTGTCCAATAAACAATGTACCAGCATGTAGGAAATTGACATCCTATAGTGATCTGCTAACTGCTTGGGAGAATCTGCAGGAGTGTCTCATCGCAGTTAGAGGCCATGAAGGATGAGTGGACTGATTATTCAGCAGACTTGCTGTATATCACCTACTCCAAAAAAGAATCCCTTAGACACGTTGGCATTATTTCTGCGTCTGAAATGAAAATGCCACAATGTGCACAGAGAGATGTCTCTATGCGGAGTTTGCACTAATGGGAATGTGATCTGTGAGACCTTACTGCACTTAATTGTTTTGATTTCTCCGCTGAAGCTGTAGCCTCCCTACTATCAATTCTCCATGCCCACAGCTTTAAAATTGCGCCAGCCCAAGACCTCCTTCTACTACTCACACTTTTGGTGAAGTGGTCCCTTCACCTACATCCACTCAGCCATCCTCATCAGTTCCACCTCCTTCTACCTCTCAGCAGTCCATCCACTTCAGGTGTTGAGTCCCTTTCACAGCTAAATTTGCCAATTTATTGTGGAACTCATTATGATTTAGGAGAAATAAGGCTGAAAGAAATCACAGCAAACCATCTCAACAAGTTCATAATTGACTTCTCAATCTGCCTTCTTGATTGAAGATTGCAAAAGAGTAGTCAACAACAAATTCAGACAATATGAACAGACTTTTGCCACCAAAAATTTAATCTCATCTCAAAGAGGTCAAACCCTCTTCATCCAGCGCAGGCAAGGATCAAATCTGAGTTATTTGCTTAGCAAACCCTGATGGTATGGTTATCTAATTTTATATATTTATGTTTAGTAATTTTCTTTTTAAAAAAACTGCAGATTGTTCAGGACTTGGGCGATATTTTTTGTTTGTGATTATGTGAATTCTAAACTTATGTCATTTAAATGTGAGCTTCTGATTATGCCTTATTCTTATTATGAAGCTATGTTATGATATAGAAATCAAGCCTTACTTCTTTCTTTTAAGGTTGTTCTCTTTCACTTTAGCTATTTTTGATGATGCAATGGAAAAGAAAATGGACAAATATTAGTTGCTTCAATTACTATGAATCTATTATTGTGTCAAATTAAGATGAAATCACCTATGGTTATATATGATAATCTCAAATTTAATCATACATTATTGCACATTTTATCCTGAAAATTTTTATTTGCATTGATTCAGGGGGTTATCCTCAAATTTGCAATGCTCTACTTTACTTATCGATTACACTTTTGTGCCGAGCTAAGGCGGAGTTTTTCACTTGACTATACATCTTTAAAACTCTTTTAGACACTAATTAAGTTGTCATCATCAAAAAGGGGGAGATCGAAATGAGGTAACTCACTCTGCCTTTATCTCTCAAATTGAACCTACATCATTTGAGAAAGCCGAAAAAGATGAGTTTTGGATTCTAGCTATGCAAGAAGAGCTAGAACAGTTCAATAGAAATGATGTTTGGGAACTTGTTTCACGACCCAAAAATCATTCCATTATTGATACAAAATGGATTTTCCGAAATAAGCTTGATGATTTCGGTGTTATAGTTCATAATAAAGCTCGTTTGGTTGCAAAAGGTTTTGCTCAAATTGAAGGTATCGATTTTGAGGAGACTTTTGCACCTGTTGCTCGTTTAGAGGCTATACGTCTTTTGCTTTCTTTCGCTTGTATTAAAGGTTTTAAATTATTTCAAATGGACGTTAAAAGCGCCTTTTTAAATGGTTTTATTAAAGAAGAGGTTTATGTCGAGCAACCTCCCGATTTTATCGATTCTTATTTTCCGGATTATGTTTTCAAACTCAAGAAGGCTCTTTATGGCTTAAAACAAGCACCCCGTGCTTGGTATGAGAGATTAAGTAAATTTCTAGTGGATAATGATTTTGTCAAAAGACAAATTGACACAACTTTATTCACAAGAAGACATGATGATAATTTCATAGTAGTGCAAATTTATGTAGATATTATTTTTGGTACTACTAATGAAATTTTTATGTGAAAATTTTTAAGTGCATGTTTAGGGAATTTGAGATGAGCATGATGGGAGAACTCACATTCTTTCTTGGATTGCAAATCAAGCAACTTTCCGAAGGCATATTCATCTGTCAAAGTAAGTATACTAAAGAGCTTCTAAAGAAGTATGGAATGGACAAACTTAAATAAATTGGTACTCCGATGAATCCCTCCACCAAATTGGATAAAGATAAAAAAGGTAAAAGTGTGGATAAAAACTTTATCGAGGTATGATCGGTTCTTTACTTTATTTAACTGCAAGTAGACCTGATATAGTATTTAGTGTATGCATGTGTGCTAGATTTCAATCATCACCTAAAGAATCCCACTTAACAGCTGTTAAGAGGATCTTTAGATATTTAATGGGCACACACTCATTAGGCCTTTGGTATCCCAAAGGTGTTTCACCTGATTTGATAGGGTACTCTGATGCCGATTTTGCAGGGTGCAAAGTTGATAGAAAGAGTACCTCAGGCACTTGCCAATTTTTTGGAAATGCCTTAGTATCATGGTCTAGTCGTAAGCAAAATTCAATTGCCTTGTCGACTGCAGAAGCAGAGTATGTAGCAGTTGGTAGTTGTTGTGCTCAACTTATATGGTTGAAACATCAACTTATTGATTATGACATCACTCTTGAACATATACCTATCAAATGTGACAATACAAGTGCTATCTGCTTAACGAAAAATCTGATTCAGCATTCACGCACAAAACACAGAAATTAGGTATCATTTTATTAGAGATCATGTAGAGAAAGAAGATATTGCATTGGATTATGTCTCTACTGACTTTCAGCTTGCAGATATATTCACCAAGCCTCTACATGAAGAAAGATTTAATTTTATTGTAAGAGAACTCGGTATGTTAGATGGTTCTTGTTTTTAATATCTTGCCATAAAATATCATCAATCACATATTAGTTTGATTTGCTATATTTCATATTCATGTATGCACAATCTTTGAGTTAAATATATAATTAAAAATTAATTTAAAACTCACCATCAATTAATTCAGATTCATATCTTGTCTCAACTCATCCCATTGATTTTGATTTCATATGTCTCTTTGTTTTATATATTTTTTTTCCTTGTGAAATTTGGTTGATTTCACATAATAGATCAATTGTTGGGCCTTCGGGTCAAACAGGAAACATGTTTACCCAACGGCTACCCGGCGCATTTTGGAAATGAACCGGCGCCTTCTCTTTCCTTCCGTCACACATTGCGTCGCCCCCATTCCTCACTCGCCTCTCTGTTCTCTCCGCCGAACCCTAGATCGCAGCCATCCTTCTCCTTCATCCATGGCGCGCGGCAAGAAGCGAGCGCCTCCTCCATCTTCGTCCTCTTCCTCTGAACCTGAGGAGGAGAAATGGTCTGGGAGCTCCGCCTCAAGCCAGCCGAAGGGCAAGGCTCCACTAGAAGAAGAAGGGCCATTCAAAGGGCCGTTTTCTTCTTCTCCTTCCTCCTCTTCCTCTGATTCCAGCGATAGTGAGGACCGGCTGAAAACACTGGCTGTTGTGGCCACTGGTTCTCCACTGTCTGGGCAAAGAGGGCGCAAGAAGGCTGTGGTGCGCAGGCTCACCGTCTCACCTCACCAATCCGTCGCCCTTCCTATTAGGCGGCTGCCTGAGGAGATAACAGCTACAAGGGAGCATCAACTTTCCAAAACAGAGAAGTTGAAGCCTCTTCTCCCTGTAGAATCGCATCCTGCTGTCTTGCCTCCAATCTCTAAGTATTGCCGCAGAGATCGATTACGGCCTAGAAAGGGATCCCAGGCTTTCAAACATGTTTCTGTTCAATATGTAAAGGAGCCTCCTTTGGTGATTATTTCAGATGCTGAAGCTTCTCCTCTTGCACCGGTAGCTTTACTTAAGACTAGATCTTCAGCCAAAGGAAAAGAAAAGGCCGTTGACCCCTTTGCCTCACTGTTCAGAGATGCAGAAGCTAAAAAATTTCTCAGATTGGTAATCTCTGCCCCTGTTGTTATTGTGAGGCCTATAAATAGAGATGAGATGGATAGTTTCATAAATGAAATTATCGATCATTATGGTTGGGGTAAAAGGGTATCATGTAAGCTCCCCTCCTATCCTAGTATCCTGAAGCACTTCTATGACAATCTTAAGGTTGACATAGAAGGAAGGTTCTTAGAGACCATCGTCCTAGGAACCCCTATCACCATCACTGAGGATGATTTGATCTCATTTTTTGGTTTCACCACTCATGCTGATCCCATCACAGTCACTGACCTTGGTGTCAAGCCTATCTCATTTATTGATATTGAAGTTATTTTAGGTTTTGAAGAAGAGTACAATCCTCCTGGTGCCAATAAACATGTACCCAGGCATGTAGAGAAATTGACATCCTATAGTGATCGTGCTAAGACTCTTGGGAGAATTCTTCAGGAGTGTCTCATCCAAGTTAGAGGCCATAAGGATGAGTGGACTGATATTCAGCAGACTGCTGTATATCACCTACTCCAAAAGAGATCCTTAGACACGGTTGGCATCTCTGAAATGGAGAAATGCCACAATGTTGCATAGAGAAGTGTCTCTATGTGGAGTTTGCACTATGGGAATGTGATCTGTGAGTACCTTACTGCACGACTTGTGTTTGATTTCTCCGCTGAAGCTGTTGGAGCCTCCTACTATCAATTCTCCATGCACATCTTAAAATTGCGCCAGCCCAAGCCTTCCTTCTCTACTCACACTTTTGGTGAGTGGTCCCTTCCACCTACATCCACTCAGCCATCCTCATCAGTTCCACCTCCTTCTACCTCTCAGCATCCATCCACTTCAGGTGTTGAGTCCCTTTTCACAGCTAAATTTGCCAATTTTATTGTGGACTCATTTCATGATTTAGGAGAAAAGGCTGAAAGAAATCATCAGCAACTCCTATCTCAACAAGTTCAAATTGACTCTCAATCTGCCTTCTTGATTGAAATTGCAAAAGTAGTCAACAACAATTCAGACAATATGACAGACTTTTGCACCAAAATCTTATCTCATCTCAAAGAGTCTAAACCCTCTTCATCCAAGGGCAGGAAGTGATCAAATCTGAGTTATTTGCTTATGCAACCCTGATGGTGATGTTATCTATATTTTTATATATTATGTTTATGTAATTTTTTTTTTAAAAAAACTGCAGTATTGTTCATGACTTGTGATATTTTTTGTTTTGTGATTCATGTGAATTCTAGACTTATGGTCATTTAAATGTGAGCTTCTGATTATGCTTGAATTCTTATTATGAAGCTATGTTATGATAATAGAAAATCAGCCTTACTTCTTTCTTTTAAGGTTGTTCTCTTTCACTTTAGCTATTTTTGATGATGTCAATGGGAAAGAAAATGGACAAATATTAGTGTGCTGTCAATTACTTATAGAATCTATTATTGTGTTCAAATAAGATGAAATCACTATGGTTATTATGATAATCTCATTTAATCATACTATTATTGCAATTTTATCCTGAAAATTTTTATGTGCATTGATTCAGGGGGAGTTTATTCCTTCAAATTTGCAATGCTCTACTTTACTTATCGATTACATTTTAGTGCCTAGCTAAGGGGGAGTTTTTCACTTGACTATACATCTTAAAACCCTCTTAGCACACTAAAGTAATTATCATCATCAAAAAGGGGGAGATTGTTGAACCCCATTGATTTTAATAATCACAATTACTTTAAGTTTAGTACTAATCCTCTTCTAAGTATATTTTTACAGGCTAATCGTCTATTAGAAGATGGATATTCTCAAGTACAAGTGAAGCGGAACTCACCATTTGTTTTTCTTTATACTTCATAGGACTTAATGTAAACGTGTTAGTTTGCCAAGAGTTTTTACTCATTTTTTTTTCTAGTTATTTTATCCTTCTTTTCACTTGAATTTATAGGCCTAGAATGTTATCTTATTCCATCTTTTTAGTGGCCTAAATATCTTTCAAACATCTCATCTTTTAAGCCAAAACTGCACAACCGGTTGGTTCTGCTGGGCCTGGACAGAACCGCCCAGTCTGCCCAGAATTGCATTTGACCATTATTACATCATTTTTGGCTATACTAAAAGGCATTATTTGATATTCTTAAAGCCTTGTGATGTGTAATTTCTCTCTCTTTATGAAAAGTCCACAAAGCTCTTATTTTTCTCATACTTTGTCCTTTTTCAAAAAGGAGAAATATTGAGTTGATGTTTTTCAACCCTTATCTTTTTGCCCAAATTTTGTGTACTCATGCTGAGATATGATGGTCTTTTTTAGCATGTTTTAAGGGCATAATAGTCCTACTTGGCTTCCCTTATTTTGTCCTCATCCTAAGCAAGCATGCTTTAGTATTTTTATAATGTTTCTCACTCCAACATTATTGTTTTTGCAGCTACTTTTTTTCTGGAACATGTTTCCAGAAAATTTAGAACTTTATCTCATAGTTCTTGAGCCCGAAAAAGTCCAAAATGCCCTCCTCTTGTCTTCTTCTCATTGGTCTTTGGGTAGGACATGGACACATGGCAACCTCTTATTGATTAGTTTGAATCAAGGGCATTTTTCCTTCAGTTGAACCATTTTTTCTCCTGCTGCCTCAACGGAAAAAATACAACTTCACTTGCAAAATTTTTTTCCAAGTGTTCTAAGCTCTCCTCTCAAGCTCTAAGTGTTCCCTAACTTCTTCCCTAGCAAAAATCTGTATACACTCTTGAAGAAGTGGTCATTTGGAGAAGCTTTTGGCTAGCAAAAAAGCAAAAACCTGAAGCTGCATTTTTCATTCTGCTGGCAAACCAATTTCAGGTCACTGTTTCTATTTCCTGCACTTGGATTTTCTGAAATCGGCAAGTTTGTGTTTTGAAAAAGATTATATGAGCTATTCTTGAAATTTTCTTACTCTTACTTGAAGACACTCTTACTTAAGCATTTCATAGTTTCTTGAAAACGATTTTCTCTCTTCAAGATCTAGCTTCTTTCGGTTTCTTTTAAACGAGTTGTTGGTAACTCGTTTTCGATTTTCACGAGTTTTCACTCTTGGCAAACCTCTACGCGTATAGAGCTCCTTGTGTAATTTTATTCTTGCTCTCAAGTTGTAATATTAGCTAGCTAGACTAGCATCACTTCATTCTCTTGTTCTCTCCTTTTGTGGAGGTGTTTAGTTTTTTCCCTTAAGTGGGAAAGTAGGAGGGTTAGAATTTTTCCCGTGTAAAAAATTCATTGTAGGTTTGGTCAGAAAAAGCCTGTGTGTTTGTAAGGTTTGGTCGGCTTTGGTTCCTAGAAAAAGCCGGTGAAATTGTAATCGGGTTTGTTCGGCTTTGGTTCCCGATAAAAAGCCGGTTTGTTAGCAGATTGAAATCCCACTTGAGGAGCGTGGGGAGTGGACTAGGCGGGAAGCCGAACCACTATAAATCGCTTGTGTATTTTTCTCTCCTCTCTTTTTACGGTAAAATTTAACTAATACATAAAATTATTAAATTTGATTTTAACTTAAAAATAAGCTCAAATTATCTTAATAAAATTGTTTTATACAATATCTAAATCATATCTCTCACGTTTTTCTGTTTTGAGTTGTTTTTGTGGTGACAGTTATTTTGGTCTATTTACTCAAATCAACCAGTTTTCTACTCTGCTTTCTGCACTATTCCTGTTCATCCGGTCTATTTGGCAAAATCGACCAATCTGCCTTTTCGCACTCTGTTTAATTTATCTTTGCTGTAACCTTAACTTGCTTCTTATCTATTTTGAATATTTGTCTGTGTACGCCTTTTTACCTGCTGTTGTTTTTGTTAGTTCAATTTATTTGAAATTATTTTTTAATTCCCAATTCACCCCCCAAGAGGGCCTAAGGGCCAACACTGAGTTCTAAGCCATAAGGCCTAAACTCGAAGGCTCATGTAAAGCCTGATGCCTGAAGGCCAAAAGCTAAACGTTAAAAGGTTGAAGACCCAATACTATGCTCGAAAACCTAAAGATCAATGCTCAAACCCAAAGCTCGAAGCCCCAAACATGAAGTCCCAAGCCTAAAGCCTGAAGACCAAAGCCTGAAACTTGAAGGCCCAAGCTGGAAGCATGAAGCATGAACCTCGATGGCATATGGTCTAACCCGAAGCGCTAAGGCCCAAAACCTAAAGCCGAAAGCTCGAAGAACTAAGCCCAAATCCCAAATGCCAAAGCCTAAAGCTCTATGCGCAAAGCCCCATCACCGAAACCCAAAACCTGAAACCTAAAGCCTGTAGCTCAAATCCCAAAGCCTGAAACCCAAAATTCAAATCCCAAAGCTTGAACGATGAACACTAAAGGCTGAAGCCTCAAGCCAGAGATCGGAAGGCCTAAGCCCGAAAATCGAACCCCAAACCAGTAATGACCAAGCTTAAAGGCCAAAGCCTGATGGCCTAAGCCAGAAGGCTAAAGCCCGACGGACAAATGCCAAAGCCCAAAGCTTGAAGCTTGAAGTCCAAAGCCCGACGTCCAAAGCCCGACGTCCAAAGCCCAAGCCTGATGCCTGAATCCTAAAGCTTGAAGTCCAAATCTCAAACAACTAAGCCCAAATCCCTAATGTCAAAGCCTAAAGCTCCATACTCGAAGTCTCATCCCCGAAACTAAGAGCCCCAAAGCTCAAATCCGTAAGCCTGAAGCCTAAAACATAAAGGCTCAAGCTTGAAGCCCGAAACCCAAATTCTGAAGCCCAAAGTACAAAGGGCCAAGCCAGAAGCCCAATGCCTGAAGTCCTAAACTCGAAGCCTCAAGCCCAAATCCTAAAGCCGTGCCCAAATCCTGAAGCTCGAAACTCCATGAACAAAGCCTAATGATTGAAGATTGAAGCTCGAAGCTCGATGATCAAAAGGCTCGAAGCCTGAAGCCCAAGCCCGAGACTGAAGCCCAATGATCGAAGGCCTAAGTTTGAATCCTGAAGCCCAAAGTTCGAAGGCTGAACACCGAAGCTTGAACCCCAAATACATAAAGACAATGCCCGAAGCCCGAAACTCAAATCCCAAATCATCAAACACTAAGGCCAAAATCTAAAGGCCAAAGCCTAAAATAAAAAGCATGAAGCCTAATGCCTAAATGCCTAAGCTTGAAATTTGAAGCCCAAAGCACAAAAGCCCATGCCTAATGCTAGAACCCTGAAAGCCTAGCCCGAGAGCTTGAAGCCTCCAGGTGCAAGCTTGATGACTGTAGCTCAAAGCCTAAAGCCCAAGCCTAAAAGGTCATGTCTAAAGCCAAAAGTCCCATGCCAGAAGCTTAAAGCTTGAGGTGTCAAGTCCAAATCCTGATGACCGAAGGCCCAAGCCCACAACCTAAAGGCCCATGCTTGATGTAAAGCCCGAAGACCAAAATTGCAATACTAAGGCTCAAAGGTCCATACCCAAAGCCTAGAACCAGAAGCCTAAAGTTAGAAGGCCAATGCCTAAACCCTGAAGCCCAAAGTTCGAAGCTCTAAGCCTAAACATCGAAGGCCTAGGCCCAAAGCTCAATGCCCAAAGCCCAATGCCTGAAGCATGAATCTAGAATCTTATAGCCCGAAGCACAAAGTGCGAAGGTCAAAGGCCCAATGCCGAAACCTAAAGCTTGAAGGTCTAAGCCCTAAGACTGAATTCGGAACACACAAGCCCAAAGATGGAAGGCCAAATCTTGAATCCCAAAGACCGAAGGCCTAACCTTGAATCCCAAAGCCTAAAGTTCGAAGGTCGAGGCCCGAATCCTGAACCACAAATATCGAAAGACTAAGTTTGAAGGCCAAACCTAAAATTTTGGCGCTTTAAGCTCAAATTCTGGCGCTTCAAGCTCAAATCCTGAATCCTAAAAATATAAAGCATAAAGCATAAACCCAAAGCCAGAAGCCTAAAGACCTAAGGCTAAAGACAAAAAGCTTGAAGGACTAAGCCAGAAGCCTAAGGCCTAAAGTCGAACGCACAAGCCTAAAGTCGAACGCACAAGCCTGAAGTTCAACAGCACAAGCCCGAAACTTGAAGCCCGAATGCCAAAAGCTCAACGTTCGAATGTCGAAGACCCACATAAAGCTAGGGTGTTTGAAGGCTAAAGCACAAACCCAAAGCTTAAGGCCAGAATCTTGAAGCTAATCTTAAATCCCGCAGGCCCAAGCACAATTCTCAAACATTGAAGCTTAAATCCTAAAGCTGAAAACCCAAACTCTAGGCTTAAAGGCCCAAACCTCAAGCCCAAAATCGGAAAGCTAAAGCCTGAAAATTGAAGCCTAAACCACTAAAGACCAAGCCTAATGGCTTAGCCTGAAAACCAAAGCTTGATGGACAAATGCCCATGCCCGAAGCCGGATTGCATGAAACCCAAAGCCCCGAAGGCCATACTGAAGCTATGAAGCTTGAAGCTAAAGGACCTAATAGCTCGACGGACCAAAGGCCCAAGCCGGCAACCGGATGCCCACAGCCCTAAATTCTTTATACTCTCTCTGAAAGCCAAAAGTTTGAAGGCCCCAGCCACAGGCCTAAACTTCGAAGCAGAAACCCAAAGCCCAAAGGCTGAAAGCCCTGAAGTGCTCAAATGGCTGAATGGCCCAAAGCCAAAAGCTTAAAGACCCAAAGCCCCCAAGAGAAAAGCTCGAAGGCTAAAGAATTGAAGCTTCGAATAATGTCATTCGCGAAGCCCGAAAGCCCCGATGCCCCAAAAGCTCAACGCCAAAAGGCTCGAAAAGACCCAGACCAGCCGCCGAAAGCTGAGGTTGAAATATGGAACCCAAAGCTTTAAGGCCCGAATCCAGTCTGATGCTCAAATCTTGAAGCCCGAAGGCCCAAGCGCAATTCCCAAAACTCTAAAGCTCAAATCCAGAAGCCCCAACATCCCAATGGCCTAAGCCCAAAATTAGAAGGCCAAAGCGCGAAAATTGAAACCCAAACCACTAAGGACCAAGCCTAAATGCTGAAGCCTGATGGCCTAACCCCCAAACTTAAAGCCAAAGGCTCATGCCCAAAGCCTGAAGACCAATGCTGGAAGGCTAAAGCTTGAAGTCCAATGAGCAAAGCCCGACGGCCAAAGGCCAAATCCCTTAACCTGATGGCCCAAGCTTGATTCCCGAATCATAAAGCCCGAAGACTAAAGTTGCAATACAAAAGCTCCACGGTCCATGCCCAATGTCTAGAACTCAAACCCAAAGCCTGATGCTTAAACCTTAAATTCTAAAGGCTCAAGCTCGATGTCCGAAGCTCGAAGGCTAAACATCGAAAGCCAGGCCCAAAGATAATGCTCAAAGATCAATATGCCTAATGCCCAAAGCCCAAAGCTCGAATCCAGAATCTTATAGCCCAAGACCAATGCCTGAAGCTTGAATCCAAAATCTTATAGCCGGAAGCACTGAGTGCGAAGGCCAAAGGGCCAATGTCGATGCAGAAAGCCTAAAGGCCTAAAGCCTGCAGCTCGAATGCCCAAGCCCCCAACAATCGAAGGCCTAAGCTTGAATCTTGAAGCTCGAAGTTCAAAGGCCCAAGCCCAATGCCTAAATCCCAAATAATAAAAGACTAGGCCCGGAGCTCAAGGCTTAAATCATGAAGCTTCAACGTCAATGGCCAAAGTCCAATGACTAGAGCCTAAGCCTAAAGCCCAAATGCCCAACTCAAAAGCTTAGAGACCAAAGCGCAAAAGCCTATGCATGAAGCACGAATCCTGATGGCCTAAGCCTGAAGCTTGAACACTCTATGTGTAAACTAGAAAACCGAAGCTCGAGGACCATTTCTAGTAACCTGAAGCTCGAATGTCGAAGGTCAATGGCTAAAGCTAGAAGCCCAAATTCTTAAGCCTGAAGCCAAAAGCCCGAAGACACAGGGGCTAAACTTGAAACCCGACAACCGAATCCCCAAGCTCAAAGGCCCAAGCATGAAGGACCAAGTAAAACATGAAAGCCAAAGCCCAACCTGAAAGCCGAAGCTCGAAGCCCAAAGCCTAAAGCTCAAAAGCTGATGGCCAAATCCAAAAGTCTCAAGGTCAAATCTTGAAGCTAAAACCTTGACAGCCTAAGCTCTAAGCCAGAAGGCCTAACTCGAAGGCTCATGTCTGAAGCTTGAATGCTGAAGCCCGAAGTCATATGCCTAAAGGTCAAAAGCTCAAGTCATCCCCAAAACCAAAAGCACCAAGCTCAAATCCCAAAGCTTGAGCCTAAAACATGAAGGCTCACGCTTGAAGCCCAAAACCCAAATCCTGAAGCCCAAAGTGCGAAGGGACAAGCCAAAAGCCCAATGTCTGACATCCTTAACTCAAAGCCTCAAGCCCAAATCCTGAAGCCAAAAGGTGTAACCTAAAGCCTAGATCCTGAAGCTCGATGATCAAAGATTGAAGCTTAAAGCTCGATGAACAGAGCTTAAAGGGCCGATGCTTAAAGCTCGAAAGCCCAAGCCTAAAGACCGAAGCCCAATGACTGAAGGCCTAAGCTTGAATCTTGAAGCCCAAAGTTTGAACGCCCAACCCAGAAGCCTGAATCCCAAATACTGAAAGATTATGCCTGGAGCCCCATGCTCAAATCCCGAAGCTCCAAAGTTTAGGGCCAAAGGCTAAAGCCCAAAATACAAAACATTGAGCCTAATGCCAAAATGCCCAAGACTAAAATTTGAAGCCCAAAGCACAAAAGCCCATGTTTAAAGTTAGAATGCGAACGGCCTAAGCCTGAAGCTTGAACCCTTTAAGTGCAAGCTTGAAGATGAAAGCCCGAACACCATAGTCCGAAGCCAGAAGCTCGAATGCCGAAGGCCGATGACCGAAGCTAGAAGCCCAAATTCATAAGCTTGAAGCCAAAAATCTGAAGGCCCATGCCCGTAGCCACAAGTCCTGAACTCAAAACCCCAAGTTTGAAGTCTAATGCTCGAGATTAGAAGGCCAGAGCCCAATCTGAAAGCTAAAGCCCAAAAGCTGAAGTCTGAAGCTCAAAAGCTGAAGGCCAAAGCCGAAAGCCTAAAGACCAAAGCTTGAAGCCAAAAGATGAAGGCCTGAACTTGAAGACAGAAGGCCTAAACTTGAAGGCTCAAGTCCAAAGCTCGAATGCTCAAGCCCGAAGCCAAAGCCCGAAGGCAAAAAGCTCAATGGCAGAAGGTCGAAAACCCAAGATTGGACCAGAAAGCTTGAAGGTCGAAGCTCAATCCCAATGCTCGAAGGTTCAGGGACAACTCTCAATGTCTAAAGCTCAAATCGTAAAGCCCAAAATCTGAAGCACAGAGCACAAAGCTCGAAAATCGAAGCCCTACCACTAAAGACCAAGCCTAAATGCTGAAGCCTAATGACCAAATCCTAAAGGCCAAAGATCGATTGATGAATGCCTAAGCCCGAAACTCGAAGCCCAAAGCCAAAGGGTCAGGCCCAAAACAAATGCCTGTGCCAAAAGCTGAAAGCTTGAAGTCCTAAGCCCAAATCCCAACGACTGAAAACCCAAGCCTGCAACTTGAAGGCTCAAACTTGATGCCTGAATCCTAAAGCTCGAACATAAAAATTGTAATAACAAAGCTCCAACGTCCATGCCCAAAGCCTAGAACCTGAAGCCCAAAGTTCGAAGGCCAAAGCCTAAATCCCAAATCCTAATGCTTAAATCTCAAAACCTGAATGCCCAAGCTTGTTGTCCGAAGCTGGAAGCCTAAATGTCAAAGATCCAGGTCCAAAGCTCAATGCTCAAAGGTCAATGCTCAAAGGTCAATGCTCAAAGGTCAATGCCCAAAGCCCAAAGCAAAATGCCTGAAGCTTGAATCCAGAATCTTATACCATGAAGCACAAAGGGCGAAGACCAAAGGGCCAATGTTGGGCCAATGTTTGGCCAATATTGAAGCCTAAATCCTAAAGCCTAAAGCCTAAAGCCAAAAGCTTAAACTCGAAGCCTGAAGCCCGGAAGCCCATGTCCAAAGACCAAAGGCTTAAGCTTGAATCCTGAAGCCCAAAGTACAAAGGCCTTTGTGATGGCCTAATCCCGAAGTCTGAACCCCAAATACTGAGAGACTATGCATGATGTTTGAATTGTGATGGCCTAAGCCTGAAGTTCGAATTATGATGGCCTCAGCCTGAAGCTTTTACCCTTTTTGTGCAAGCTTAAAGACCATAGCCTGAAGCCTGAAACTTGAAGGCCGAAGACTCATGGATAAAGCTAGAAGCCCAAATTCTAAAGCCTGAAGCATGATAGAGAAATTTTGAATCTCTAACTTCGAAGCTTGAAGCCTGAGGCCCTTAAGTCCAAGTCTGGAGCCAAGCCTAAATCCCTATGTTTGAAGGCTCAAGCTCAAACCCAGAGCTCGAAGGCCTTAGCCCAAATCCCAAAGGCCAAAAGTCGAAGCCCGAAGCCCAAAACTAGAAGGCTTAAACCCGAAGGCCAAAGCTAGAAGGATAAAGCCCAAAAGCCTAAATCTCAAAGTTTGAATGCCGAAGCCCAAAGGTCGAAGCTCAAAGTCTGAAAGCCAAAAGTCGAGCACATATCCCAAAAGCCTGTAACCCAAAGTCCAATGACCTAACAATGAAATCCCAAGCCTGAAGCCTAATGCCTAAAGACACACAGCACCAACCA
>KZ452015.1:1844135-1855989 GCA_002786265.1 Apostasia shenzhenica
CTGAAGTTCGATGCCTAATGCCTTAAAGACGAAGACTGAGGCGTGAAGCCTGAGAGCCCATGCTTGAATCCCTAACCCCAATGATCAAAGCCTGTAGGCACTAGCCTAAAGTATAAAGAGCCCAAGGTGGCTTGGGAATTTAGCCTTTGTGATTCAGGCGTAGGCCTCTGGACCTTGGACCTGAGGATTGGGCGTTCAGGCATCGTGATTTAGGCGTTGACCTTGGGCCTTTGGGCTTCGGGCTTCGGGCTTCAGGCTTTGGGCTTTAGGCTTTGGGCTTCGGGCTTGGGACTTTGGATGTTCAGGCTCTATGTCTTGGGCATCGAGCTTGGGCCTTCGGGCTTCAAGTCTAAGACTTTGGGCATCATGCTTTAGGCTTCGCGTAACTAGAATTGGGATTGATCCTATAGGCTTCAGGCTTTCGATTTTGATCATCCAGTATGCGCCTTCAAGCTTCAGGCTTAAGGCTTTGCATATTGGCTTGTTGCTTCGAGCTTGAGTCTTTTGGGCTTCGGGCTTTGGGCTTAGGACGTTGGGATTTAGCTATAGGCATCATGCTTTGGGCTTCAGGCGTAGACCCTTGGCCTTTAAAATTAGGCCATGGATTTTGGGCTCAGGCCTTCAGGTTTTGGGTTTTAGGCTTCAGGCATAGGCCTTCAAGGTTCATACTTTGGGCTTTTGATAACACATGGTTCCAGCACTGCATCTCGGTCGTACATGTAGTGCCATGGGTATTAACCTTTTTATCATTTTTATTTTTATTCTTGCATGTTGCCAGCCTCAGCCATGAGAATTTGGTCAAACCTCGATTCCGACAATTTATGGCCATTTCCCTACAAACATCGATAACGATGTGTTTTAGCTACATTTATTAGTATGCCAGGGCTACATCATTTCCAGCACAGCATGCTTCTTTCAAGCACACAAACCAAAGGTCCGTGTGCTTCAGCCATCACAGACCCCTAGAAGAATTACTAGAATCAAGAAATAAAGTTCTTCTTCTACTACTTCCAACTCTTTCGGTGACCGACACCAGTAAGACCACCAAAGCGAACTCAACAATTGAATATTTCTCCCTCTTCCGGCAAACTCGGGCTGAGCTCTACCACCTCTTACCTATAAAAGCCTTTGAACGGGCTTCAAGCGGGAAGGAAAAGGAGGCAGGAAAAGGTTTGGATCAGCCACATCTTTATCCTTCTGTCATACTTATACTAGAGCTTGAGATAAGAAAGCTCTTTTTCTCTTTCTCTCTCTCTTTTCTTTTCATATTGTACTGGTCTGTACAATCACTCACTCCCTTTCTTTACTATTGAAATTATCTCACTAATCACCAGATGGATGTAGGAAATCTTCTCCCTAAATCACCTTAAATTTCTGTGTGCTATTTTGGATGCATATTACTCTTATTTAAGACTTAATCATCAGGCTTAGCTCTCTGCATGCTGTCATATCTCGAGACTCTCTTTCTCTTTGTGTTTCTCGGGATCCCCTAGTTCCCACGTCAATATTTTCTGATGCTTTTGTTGAGGCCTTCGAAAAGATGATGGCCATGACACGCAGAACCAATACTGTTGTCTGCAGTACACATGCAGGTGAACCTTCTGTCAAGGCGCCAGGTGATGGAGCTTCAACTTCAAGGTCCAGGTGTCGCACTAAATATGCTTCTTCCTCCAAAGGTACCTGTGTTGAACTCTTATCGATTTTGATAAAAACAAATACATTAATAATATACTCGATTAATTATTTTTTAAATATTAGTATATATTGTACTTAAGCTTTTCAGGATAAAAAAGGATGATCGTTGAGATCATTTTGACTCAAGATTGATGAAATCAAGCCAAGAATAAAAAAAAATGAAGTTAATCAAGATCGCTGAGAAAAGAAGCATTACGTCGAAAAGTCAACTTCAAAGGTGCATTTGCTATAAAATTTTAGACCATCGTATAAGTGCAAGAAATTTATAGCTTATTTATCTAGAGAAAATTAAAATAAATATAATTAAATTTATTTGTAATTTTTTTAATTTTTATATGTTTTTTATTTTTTATTTATTTTTTGGATGAATTGAGATTTTCAAAAAAATTTAAATTACACGAGTAAATTTTTTTGATGACACTTTTTCTTCGAACTTCAATATTTAATTTTTTTTTATTAAATTTAATCAATAATTTTACTATTTAACGTGTCGCTTCCATTTGAATCCGATAAAATTATTTTCAAATATATATATTATAATATACATATATACTACTTACAATAAATGAAAAAAAAATCATAAATAAAATTAAATAATTATTTACAAAAATATATTAATTGAATTTCATGAAATACTTTTGAGATCGATGTTGGATGTTTTCAACTCGTATAAAACTCGATATTTTGAATTACTCAATATTTTGAATTCCACAAATATTTTTAATTCTCACTTTCATTTTTTACTCCTTAAAATCAGCCATAAAATATGCTAAGTGGCTGACTTTTTTTTTAATTAATTTATAAAAAATTATAATACTCAAATTACCAATTTATCCCTCATTTTATTGAAAAATAAGGGAGATTTAGAGTTAATACGTCTCTTTGGCCAACTTAATCTCCAAGCTTTGTAATTCTTAAGCTGAAAAAATCTCTCCCTAAGCTTAAAGTTTCTGTTCACAATGTAGGGAGTCGATTCTAGGAGTTCTTGGATCTCGGAGGTGTTTTTAATCGGGTATTTTTTATTTTTTCTCAGAATCGATTTTTCTTAAATATTCACGAATTTTTGTACTACTCATTTCAGCTTCAAATAACTTAAAATTTTTACTACATCTTTTTGGGAGCTTTCATTTTATATAAAAATGTTTTTGGAATTTTCTGGTGAACGAATGTTCTCTGGAATTTTATATTTGTTTCCCAATTTTTTAATTTTTATAAATCGTACAAAATTTAAGAAATTCCAAAATTATTACATTACACTACTTAGATAAGACAACATCTACAAAAAAGTTTTAAATGTTTTTACTTAGTATTATTTTCTATCAAATTATTTGAAGTTTCTATTTACTCGATTTTATATCGTATAGAAACATTTCATTGAGCTTGATCTCTCTTTCTCTTCTTTTTATATTTCACAGAACATTGAGGAAGATAATACTAATTTTTTTTCAGAAAGTTGAATTCGTTTTCTTGCATATAGAGCTCTCATTAAATTTAGACTGAGTTAATTTATCTCTTGTACGACCCATAAGGGTCATTATTTCCTATTCTCATTTTTGGTTTTGAGTCTCTCTGTTCGGAGAGAAGTTTTTCTTACTTGTCCCCAAGTAAAAAGAGAGGTGGGATTATTTCTTTCCCTCAGTAAAAAGAATCTAGAGATTGGTTTGTGTCTTAGGATCGAAAAGGCATAAGTTTTCTCCATGTATTAGGGCTTGAGCTTGGCCATAACAAATAAGGGATAGTGGAACCCCGAAGGAGGAACAAAGAGGAGTGGACTAGGCAAGAAAATAACCGAGCCACTATACATCGTGTGTCTTCTTTCACTTTTGTATTATTTTTTTACATCATTTAGAGGCTGGTGTACTTAATAGTTATTTTATTTTCAAAACCTCTGTTGATGTAGGATGTAGGGGATCCCAAGGAACACCGAAAAAGAAAGAAAATTCCAGGAGACGACGATGCGCAGGGGAATAACCTGTTAGAGGAAGCGTAAGAAGAGAGAGAGAAAGAGAAAGAGAGTTCGGGGCATCCAGAAGAACACACCGAGATTTAAGGTGGTTCAGGGAGGAAATCCCCTATGTCCACTAAGCGATCAGTAAAGAAGATTCACTAATGGAAGAAAGTAGCCGCGCACGCTAATATAGTGCTTCTGAGAGAGAGAAAAAGAGAAAGAGCTCCTCAGTTGGGGCCTTGATACAATGAGGATCCTCCTTTTGCTGGAGACTATTTCAGGGTATTTATAGGCAATGGAGTGCATAGCTTCGTCCTGGTTTTCCGGAAAGGAGGTGGACAAGCCCTGGGTTCGCGCCGCTTGTTGGCCATCGGAGGGGCCGGAAGCTGCGAAAGGAGGATGATATTTTTTAATACTGGTACTTCTTCTGGGGATTCGTGATGGTTTGAAGCATGCGGATCATTGGTTTGTGGGTCTGGAAGAAAGAGCTTTGTACGGGGAACGGAGCGGTTGGGTCAAGCTGATTGTGACAGGCATCGCTTTGTAACCTCGTGCCCGACATTACCGAGGATGATCTTGGCTCATCGTGGACGAGGCTAAGTGAACCCTCGTGGCCGGGGTTAGACCCGATCAGGAATCTGCAAGAACAGAGGAGTTAGCAAATGAATGAAAGTAACTGGAGACCAGTTAGGCACCACATGTACGGCTGGGATGCAGCGCAGGATCCACGTGTTAACATCAGCCCCCCGCATTGTCAGGGCACGAATATTGATATGGGTCCTAGAATGCGAACCGTCACGATGGATGCGCTGCCCGAGGCCTGCTTAGGATAAGATGGGGGCGGTGTGTGCCGATTCGTATCCCCTTTCTTTGTCTCCTGAAAATTCCTGCAAGAGAATTTGTTAGAGAAATGGAAGAGGAGATGAAGTGGGCGACCCTAGCAAGCGTTTCGAAGAAGAGGGCCAGTCTGTCTCCGGTTGACGTTCCTCCTCTTGAGAAGAGAAGGCCTCTGGGATCCTCTGAAGGGTTGCCAAAATCGGTGATGGCAGGACCTGTCAAAGTGCCACCATCGAAAGAAGTGAAATCCGGAGCGGTAGAGTCGGAGGTGAATGCTCCGGCGGCCAGGGCAGGTGTTGTACTGGCGCAGGCGCTGAAGTTAGTGCGGGAGTCAATGAGCACAGAGGTGGTGGTGGTGTCTGACTCCCCGGTCAAGCCGCCTCCGAAGGCTAGAGAAATGAAGGAGGCGATCTTTGTGAGTGAAACACCTGCTGGAGAGAGGCTGGCACTGGGGAAGATCTTGCTCAAAGATGAAGATGTTGAGCGGCTCCTTCCTGGGTTTGGGGCCCCTACTGGAGATGTGAAGAAGTCACCCCTAATGATTTGCAGTCTTGCTTCCCTTGGCACCTTAGTCCCTCCTCCTGAGAAGAAAAGGAAGCTTCTCCTCCCTTCTCTTCTTCTAGTGAATTCCCGAAATGATGAGGAAAAGGAAGAGAAGGGGGGGAAAGAAGAGGGCAGCAAGATGGAGAAGGTGACTAAAGGGCTAATGGAAGTGCCCTCCCTAGTTGATCCTGAGAGAGCCCTTGGCATTGAAGGGCTAGGAGGCAAGATGGAGGAAGTGATTAAGGGGAAGAAGAGGGTTCCTCTAGCTACCTCCAGTGTCGCCTTTGACGTTGCAGGGGCATGTAGTGTGCTGGGGGAGAGGTTGTTCGAAGTAAGAAGGGAAGAGGAGAAGATTCTGGGGAATACCTCCAAGGTTCTGGAGGTAGTGAGATCTCTGAAGGGTAAGGAGGAAGGAGAGGCACGCTACCTTTAGAGAATAAAGGAGCTGGAGGGCGCTTTACTTCAAGCCACAAAGCGCTCTCAAAATGATCACATGGAGGAGCTAGGGAAGCTGTTCAAACTGGAGGACAAGTTGGCTTTCCTAGCTCTGAATAATGCAGAATGGGCCAATAAGAGTGAGATTGCGAGGGGAGAGTTCCACCGCAACCTTTCTGATGTGAGCCGGGCTCATTCTGCTCATGTCAAAGACCTCCAAAAAAGAATAAAGGAGTTGAATGATGAGAGGGAGGCTTTGAAAGAGGAGAGAATTTGGATAAGGAATGAGCTAGCCAAGGCCAAGGAGGCTTCGTCGAAGGCGAGGGAGGCGGCCTCCAAAGCCCGTCACCGGGAGGAGTTGCTAAAGTCTGAGGTTCACTCCTTACGGGCCCCGATAGAGAACAACTCTGGATGACAGGGACGACGTATGGAGGATCTGGAAGAAGCGATGAGGAGGGCGTTGAAGATTGTCAGTGCCTCGCCAGTGGGCCACTACGTAAAGAGTCAGGCTGCCTTTGATGTTCTCCTACAGACGTTGGTTGATGAAAATATCTTGGATCAGGAGAGCATCAGAAGCCCTGCGGTTCTCCCCTTCTGTGGTCCTAAGGGACCAGACAGGTTCTTCGACATTAGGAGCCACTGCCTAGAGGATATTTCTCCTTCAAGATCCTATGCTGGCTTGGGGCACCATCTGTCTCCCCCTCATAGGAGTCCTAAAGAGGGCCAAACCACTCCTCTTGAGGCCAGATGGCTAGGCCGGAGGGCTCCTCCTGAAGGCTAGTAACAAGATCAACCAGGGAGCCAGAAGTGACCTACCTCCACCCTCGGCTAGTTCCTCATCCTAATCATTAACACCTTATATTTTGACAGAACCATAATCGAGGTAGGATGAGATCTGGTGGTTCCCTGGGTGGTCTGCTGCCCGTGGTCAGGAGAGTAATAGATTGGTCTCAAAGAGGGAGTTTCCCCCAATTTTGAGATCAAAGCTATTATGCTCGGTGTCTAAGTTCTGAAGCCTTGTATTTTCTTTGTTTTTCCTGTACTCATGAGAGATGTAAAAACAGAGAAAAAATAAAATTTGTAACAAGTTTTATCATTAATAAAATTATATTTTTCTCTCAAAAATTTGTCTTTGGATGAGTTCTGTTTGTACTTCTTTTCCTTCGTGTTTGAAACAGGTAGCACGAGATTAGAAAAGAGGACAAGAATTCATGAGTGAAAGTATAAAATCGGTGATAAATTCTAAGTAAAGAAGGGTAAAATTGTCATCCTCGTGCACGATTATAAATCGTCGGGCGACAGTGATAAAAAATAACCACTGTTTCGAACTACCATGCACGATAGTAAGCTATCGTGGACGATATACGACGAGATGGGGAGAAATGATGCTTCGAGAACCGTGCATCGCTTCGGGTTCTGAGTTTGTCAGAAAGTGCGGACAATCAGATTGCGTCCGCACGCTGATCGAAGAGATCAGACGGCCAGAAGATGAAAGGACACAACTGCTTCCTATAAAAGGCTTCCCCAAAGGGCAACTGGCGTACCTGTCCATCTTCAAACCCTAAAGAGAGGAGAAGAGATTTCACCCCGTACCGTGCGAAATCAAGCCATGGGAGGAGGAGAGATTGAATGGGCCGAGCTGGCCAACCAATTCCACAAGGATACCAGTTACCAGGAGAGTCTCCTGATGGAGCACAAAGTGCACAACACGACCAGGGGGTTTAAGGGAAACCCCAACCTGACGATTATTCCTCCTACAGCTGACTTCCGATCGAATAGCCCTCCTAAGGGAGCGGTATGTGTATATCGGGCACAGGTGGAGTACGACTTGATGCTGCCGCCGCAATCGGAGTTCAAGGAGATTCTGAACTCCTTTCAGCTTGTCCCAGCACAACTTTCCCCCAACGCCATTGCCTACGTGTATTCCTTCTTGAAACTGCTGCAGGCCCAGGGAGTACCGTGGACTCTGACGTTGTTTAGGAACCTGTTCAGTTGGATGGTGGTGCCAGGGTATGGAGGGTGCCTGTCCTTGCGGCCGAAGATGAAGAAGGCAATGTTCTCAGGAACGAGTAGTTATCACTCCGACTGGAGGGACTACTACTTCTTCGTCGGAGAGGATTTGGGGGTCCCCTTGACGCCCGGGACGTGCCCCCCTAAGCTCATGGGCGATGCCAAGTGGATAGCTAGGTCGGCCACCCTAAAAACCCTAGAGAAGCTGAAGGGGCAGAGCTGGCCCTTGAAGGACTTCCTCAGGCATGTGAGGAATGACGTATCTCTACATGCCAAGGCGTTGGGATACGCTATTCTGAAGGAAGTCATCCCACCTCCTGGTACGGTTCTGATGAAGAGGGCCAGGAGGGGGCAACCTCCTACCACTCAGCTTAGTAGAGAGATTATCGAGGTGGGGGAGGAAGAGGAGATAGGGGTTCCGGAACCGATCTGTGGCGGAACTACCGTTGATGTGGTATCCTCACTTGACGATACCTCATATGATAGAAAAACCTTGGCCAAGCTGGGATACACAGCAAAGGGGAAGGGACCTATGCCAGCCGCCAAGCCTCCGATGATCCCTAAGGAGGCTACAGGGATTGTCATAAGGGATAAAGAGGAAGGGATTAAGGCCGACAGAGGCCAGGAGGGGGAGAAAATGGAGGAACCCTGTATGGAGTTGGTCCTCAAGGAGGTTGCCGGAGAGAAAAGAGGTTCTTCCAAAAGCCCAGGTCCAGAGTCCCCACTGAAGAAGGCGAAGGGTGCGGAGGAAGGTTTTGCTGCCGGAGAAGAACATGACTGACAGCGGAGCGTAGAGCTCCCCTTTAGTGCCAACTTTGCCGGGCTTTTCGGGGACGAGGGTACAAGGATATCGGTGAGGATGAAAGGGGGTGATAGGAGAATGACCGTCGGCATCGTGCCATCCGCGAACAAGGTCTGCACCTGCCGAGAAGAGGTAGGTCTGGCCCTAGGAAGAGGTCTGATATCAAAGGACTCGGAGGATAAGTTGGAAATGTCCTCCACGCCAGACCTCTACTCAGGTCTTGCCAATAGGGTGGCCACGGTAATGGTCTTCTTCTGGGGGTTTTCTTCCTTTTACTCCTGCGACCTGACTTTTGTTTGTTGCAGGTTCTCGCTGGCTTGCTGTTGGCTTTGAACAGGGCCATGAGGACCGAGGAGCAGGTGCTGGAGCAAGGACGTCAGCTTCATCAGAGGGATGAAGAGATTAAGGCCTTGAGGGTCCAGCTGGCGATGAAGTCCTCCCAGCTTGACGCCGCCCTGAAAGAACTTGCAGTGCGCCAGTCTGCCATGGGCATGATGGAGGTTGACAATAAAGCCCTGCAGCAGAAGCTCGTCGAGGTCGCCGAACACCAAGAAGTCGTTGTCGCAGAGAGGTCTACGGCTTCTGTGGAGGCCTACAAGATGAGTTTACCGTGCAGGAAACTAAGGTTAGAAGGGATCAAGCGATCATGGGAGGGATTGGCTTCCACTTTGATCAAAGGGGGTAAGGTCACTGCCGCCGAACTTGGAGAAGTGGATCATTTTCCTTGCATGGCCGTTGATCCTACTTACAGGGAGAAGGATTTCGACTTAATTGACGACCTCATCCATCATGTATTTAGTCTTTTGGATGGGATCAGTAGAGGGTAGTCCACTCCCTTTGTAAGATGAGTGAATTGTAATCCCAATTTTTGTAATCTTTAAAATTTTAATAAAAAGTTTGATTTGCCTTTCATACCTGTGTTGTTCTGATGTGTACGAAATACCTTTGCATGAAACTTGAGATGTTCTGACTGTAATTCTGAGCAAATCCCTTGATAAGATAAAAAGAAACTTTGAATCATGTAGAATACCCCGAGTTTGACTTCTGAGACTTTACAGACCTATATAGAGAGGGTGTAATGACAATAAGAGGGATCCCGCCCAAGAGAAGTTATCTAACCCGGTGCCAAAAAGAACTGAAACATCGTGTTCGATGTTTGCTCCTAAGGCAAGGGCTGACCTCGGGGATATCCTAATTTTGGTTAAAGAATGCTCCTTTGCATATCTGCACAGGAAAGAAGTAACAATAATAGTGGAGATCCTGCCTAGGAGGAGTTATCTGACCCAATGCCAAAAGGACTTGTTCGTCTGAAACATCGTGACCGATGTTTGCACTTTAGGTGATTCGGGACGGATGAACGATGATGTAGTTTAGAGATCAGCACTTTTATAAAGCAAATTCTCACAAACTAATGCTTGAATATCAGGGAATAATTTTGTGATGACTGAGAAATTAATTAAGCCTACAAAACTAATTACTTTTAAAATTTTAAATAAATTAGATCGAAGGTAATTGAAAAATTATCAATTCAGATTAGGGCGCAATCCAGTTTTTAATAAATCAGAAACAAGGAACGGGATTGAGGGTCTCACCATATTTAACCAACAGTAATTTAAATTCGCTCAGTAATGAAAGGTAGCACAGGTGGAAAAATTCGAGCAAATCACAAGCGAGCATAAAAATTCATATTATTCGATTTTACCATGCTAGAGGTTTTGTCGAAATTGTACCTGAGTCAGAGAATCTAGGGACCAAAATGTAATTTGTTTCAAAATAGGGCAGTAGGGCGCTCGGGAGCTCGCGAAACGGGTGAAGCAGGCGAGGCGGACGTGCTGGACCGAGCGAAGCAGGCGCGCAGGCGCGACAGGCGCGGGCGTGGCGGGCGCGCCTGAAGGCAGGCACGCGGGCGCCTACTGCTAGGCCAGGCAGACAGGCGTGCAGGCTGGCGCAGGCACGCTGACTGGTACAGGTAGGTGGGCGAGTGGGCGACGCCGGCGGGTGTTCGAGCTGGCGGCACCGGCGGGCACGCAGGGGCTGCGCCGACGAATCGGGCACAAGCGCGTGCTGGCGTGCGTGGGCGAGGCGCAGTAGCGCGGCCTGGACACAGACACGCGAACGCACTACAAGGGCGTCGCGCGCGCAGGTGGAGCTGGGGCGTGCGCAGGGGTTTATCGGGTTTTTGGGGTTTACGCGGTTTCTAGGGTTTACGCAGTTTATAGGGTTTACGCGGTTTAGGGGGTTTGCGAGGTTTGTAGGGTTTACGGGGTTTGTGGGATTTATGGGGTTTGCGGGGTCTGCTGGGTTATTCGGGGATTACTGGGTTTTACGGAGTTTGCGGGGTTTGTAGGGTTTGCGCAGTTTGCGCAGTTTGAGCGGTTTTTGCAGTTTGCACGATTTGAGAGGTTTGCACAGTTTGCGGGGTTTGCGGGGTTTGCGCGGTTTGCAGGGTTTGCGAGGTTATTCGGGGTTTATGCAGTTTATGGGGTTTACACGGTTTACAGGGTTTGCGTGGTTTACACGGTTTGCATGGTTTGCATGGTTTGCGGGGTTTGCGGGGTTTGCACGGTTTGCAACGTTTGTGGGGTTTGCGGGGTTTGCGGGGTTTGCGGGGTTTGCGGTGTTTGCGGGGTTATTCGGGGTTTATGCGGTTTACGGTTTACACAGTTTACGAGGTTTGCACGGTTTATGCAATTTGCGGGGTTTGCGCGGTTTGCGGGGTTTGCGGGGTTTGCAAGGTTTGTGCGGTTTGCAGGTTTTGTGAGGTTTGCAGGTTTGCGTGGTTTTCATTGTTTGCGATGTTTGCATGGTTTGCGGTGTTTGCACGGTTTGCAGCATTTGCAGGGTTTGCAGGGTTTGCAGGGTTTGCAAGGTTTACGCGGTTTGCCAGGTTTACGGTTTGTACCGGGTTTACGGGGTTTACGGTTTGTACCGGGTTTACGGGGTTTACGATTTGTACCGAGTTTACGGGGTTTACGGTTTGTACTGGGTTTACAGGATTTACGGTTTGTACGGGGTTTACAGAGTTTACGGGGATTTCGGGGTTTACCGGGTTTTGGGGGTTTATGCGATTTACGCGGGTTTACGAGGTTTATGCGGTTTACGGGGTTTACGGTTTGTATGGGTTTTACGGGGTTTACGGGGTTTACATGATTTGTGGGATTTACGGGGTTTATGTGGTTTACACAGTTTGCGAAGTTTGCAGGGTTTATGCAGTTTGCTCGGTTTGTGCGGTTTGTGCGGTTTGCGGCGTTTGCACGGTTTGCGACGTTTGCGGGGTTTGCAGGGTTTGTGGGGTTTGCAAGGTTTGCACGGTTTCCGAGATTTGTGAGATTTTGCAGCGTTTGCACGGTTTGCGGCGATTGCGGGGTTTGCAGGGTTTGTAGGGTTTACGGGGTTTGCAGGGTTTACGCGGTTTGCGGGTTACGGTTTGTACGAGGTTTACAGGGTTTACGATTTGTACGGGGTTTACGGAGTTTACGGGGATTTCAAGGTTTATCGGGTTTTTGGGGTTTATGCTTTACGCAGGTTTACGGGGTTTAAGCAGTTTACAGGGTTTACGGGGTTTACGCGGTTTACAGGGTTTA
>KZ452015.1:1909479-1933952 GCA_002786265.1 Apostasia shenzhenica
TAAACCCCGTAAACCCCGTAAACCCTGTAAACCGCGTAAACCATGTAAACACGCGTAAACCACATAAACCCCAAAAACCCAGTAAACCTCGAAATCCCCATAAACTCTGTAAACCCTGTACAATTCGTAAACCCCGTAAACCCCGTATAAACCGGAAACCCCATAAATCCCATAAACCGTGTAAACCCCGTAAACCGCGCAAACCCCGAATAACCCCGAAAACCCCGCAAACCCTACAAATCCCACAAAACCCACAAACCCTACAAACCCCGCAAATGCCGCAAACTGTGCAAACGCCGCAAACTGCGTAAACCCCGTAAACTGTGTAAACCCCGTAGACCGCATAAACTCCGAAATCCTCGTAAACTCCGTAAACCCATACAAACCGTAAACCCTGTAAACCCTGTACAAACTATAAACCTCGTAAACCCAGTACAAACGCATAAATCCCAAAAACCCGGTAAACCCTGCAAACCCCGAAAACTCCATAAACCCTGTAAAAACCGTAAACCATGTACAAACCCAGAAACCCCATAAACTGCGCAAACCCTGCAAACCCCAAATCGTGCAAATGGAGCAAACCGCACAAACCACATAAACTCTGCAAACTGAGTAAACCGGGCTATCCTCGTAAACCATGTAAACTTCGTAGACCGTGTAAACCCCATAAATTGCACAAATTCTACAAATCAAGTAAACTAGATTTACGCGGGTTTATGTGATTTACGCGGGCTTACGGGGTTTATGCGGTTTACGGGGTTTACGGGGTTTACATGGTTTACATAGTTTACGGGATTTATGGGATTTTCAGGGTTTGTGGGTTTTACGTTTTCTATGGGGTTTACGCGGTTTGTAGGGTTTGCGTGGTTTGCGCAGTTTGCGGGGTTATTCATGGTTTACGTGGTTTATGATTTACACGATTTATAGGGTTTGCATGGTTTACATGGTTTGCGGGGTTTGGACAGTTTGCGGGGTTTGCACAGTTTGCGGGGTTTGCGGGGTTTTATGGGGTTTGCGGGGTTTACGCGGTTTGCGGGGTTTATGGGGTTTGCGGGGTTTACGCGGTTTGCGGGGTTTATGATTTGTACGGGGTTTACGGGGTTTATAGTTTGTACGGAGTTTACAAGATTTACGGTTTGTACGGGATTTATGGAGTTTACGGGGATTTCGAGGTTTACCAGGTTTTTGGAGTTTATGCGGTTTACGTGGGTTTACGGGGTTTATGTGGTTTACTAGGTTTATGGGGTTTACATAATTTACGGGTTTACGGTTTGTATGGGGTTTACAGGGTTTACAGTTTGTACGTGGTTTTTGGGGTTTACCGGGATTTCAGGGTTTACAAGGTTTACGAGATTTACAGGGTTTATGCTGTTGCACGGTTTGCAGGGTTTGCGGGGTTTGCAGGTTTTGCAGGGTTTATGGGGTTATTCTGGGTTTACACAGTTTACAGGGTTCACACGGTTTATGGGGTTTGTACGGTTTACATAGTTTGCAGGATTTGCGGGGTTTGCGCAGTTTGCACGGTTTGCGCGGTTTGCGCAGTTTGCGCAGTTTCTGGGTTTGTGCGGTTTGCAGGGTTTGCGCGGTTTGCGGTGTTTTTGGGGTTTGCGTGGTTTGCGAGCTTTACAGGGTTTGCGGGGTTTACGCGGTTTGTGGGGTTTACGGTTTGTACCGGGATTATAGTTTACAAGGTTTATGGTTTGTATGGGGTTTACACGGTTTACGGGGTTTGCACGGTTTACTCAATTTGCGAGGTTTGTGCGGTTTGCAGGGGTTGCAGGGTTTACGCGGTTTTACAGCATTTGCATGGTTTGCGGCATTTGCCGGGTTTGCGGGGTTTGCAGGGTTTATGGGTTTATCGGGTTTGCGGTCTTTACGCAGTTTGCGGGGTTTACGATTTGTACTGGGTTTACGGGGTTTATAGTTTGTACAGGGTTTACAGGGTTTATGGTTTGTACGGGGTTTATGGAGATTACGGGGATTTTGGGGTTTACCGAGTTTTTGGGGTTTATCCGCGTATGCGGTTGATGGGGTTTACAGGGTTTACGGAGATTTTTGGGTTTACCGGAATTTCGAGGTATACGGAGTTTACGGGGTTTACAGGGTTTACGGTTTGTACGGGGTTTACAGAGTTTACAAGGATTTCGAGGTTTATGCGGTCTATGGGGTTTACACGGTTTACGAGGTTTGCACGGTTTACTCAGTTTGCAGGGTTTGCACGGTTTGCAGGCTTTGCGTGGTTTGCGCGGTTTGCGGGGTTTCGCAGGGTTTGCGCAGTTTGCAGCGTTTGCATGGTTTGCGGAGTTTGCGGGGTTTGCAGGGTTTACGATTTGTACTGGGTTTACGGGGTTTATAGTTTGTACGGGGTTTACGGGGTTTACGGTTTGTACGGGGTTTACGGAGTTTACGGGGATTTCAGGGTTTACCGAGTTTTTGGGGTTTATGTGGTTTATGCGGTTTACGGGGTTTACGGGGTTTACGGGGTTTACAGGGTTTACAGGGATTTTAGGGTTTACCGGAGTTTTGGGGTTTACGAGGTTTGCGGGGTTTATGTGGTTTATGCGGGTTTACGGGGTTTACACGGTTTCCAGGGTTTACGACGTTTACGGGGTTTATGGGGTTTGTGGGGTTTACGCAGTTTGGGCGGTTTGTACGGTTTGTAAGGTTTACGCGGTTTGCGGTTTACAGGGTTTGCGGGGTTTGCGGGGTTTACGGGGTTTGCGGGGTTTACACGGTTTGCGGGATTTACGGTTTGTACGGGGTTTACGGTTTGTGCGGGGTTTACATGGATTTCGCGATTTATGCTGTTTACGCGGTTTACGATTTCTATGGAGTTTACGGGGATTACAATTTCTACGGGGTTTATGGGGATTACAATTTCTACGCGGTAAAGCCGTAAACCGTGTAAACCCCCGCAAACCGCGTAAACCCCATAAACTGCGTAAACCCTATAAACCACGCAAACCCCGTAAACCGCACAAACCCCGTAAATCATGTAAACCCTATAAACTACATAAACCCGATAAACCACGTAAACCCCATAAACTGTGTAAACACCGAAAACTTGGTAAACCCCAAAAACCCGATAAACCCCAAATAACCCCGCAAACCTCGCAATTCCAGTAAACCCTGTAAACCCTGCAAACCACGTAAACCTTGCAAACCCCGAAACCCCGTAAACTGCGTAAACCCCGCAAACTACATAAACCTCGCAAACCCCACAAACTTTGCAAACCCCACAAACACTACAAACTGCGCAACCGCCGCAAACCGCGCAAACCACGCAAACCCCACAAACCGCGAAAATAGTGCAAACCGTGCAAACCTCGCAAACTGTGCAAACCCTGCAAACCGCATAAACTGCGCAAACCCTGCAAACCGCATAAACCGCGCAAACCCCATAAACCGTGTAAACCGTAAACCGCATAAACCCTAAATAACCCCGCAAACTCCACAAAACCCGCAAACACGGCAAACCCCGCAAACCCCGCAAACCGTGCAAACGATGCAAATCCTGTAAACAGTGCAAACCGCGCAAACCGCGCAAACCCTGCAAACCGCGCAAACCCTGCAAACCGCGTAAACCACGCAAACCCTGCAAACCGCGTAAACCACGCAAACCCTGCAAACCGCGTAAACCACGCAAACCCCATAAACTGTGTAAACCCGATAAATCGCGTAAACCTCGAATAACCCCGTAAACCCCACAAACCTAGCAAACCCTGCAAACACCGCAAACCATGCAAATGCCGCAACAAAAACTGCGCAAACCGCGCAAAACGCGCAAACTGTGCAAACCGCACAAACCGCGCAAACCGCGCAAACCACACAAACCACGCAAATTGAGTAAACCGCGCAAACCCTATAAACTGTGTAAACCCCATAGACCGCGTAAACTCTGAAATTCCCGTAAACTCTGTAAACCCGTACAAATCATTAACCCTGTAAACCCCGTACAAACCGTAAACCCCGTAAATCGCATAAACCCCAAAAACATGGTAAACCTCGAAATCCTCGTACACTCCATAAACCCCGTACAAACTGTAAACCCTGTAAATCCCGTACACCACGTAAACCCCGTAAATCCCGTACAAATCGTAAACCCCGCAAATCATATAAACCCCGCAAACCCCGTAAATCCCGCAAACCCCGCAAACCCCGCAAACACCGCAAACCGTGCAAAAGCCGCAAACTGCACAAACCGCGGAAACCTTACAAACCGCGCAAACCCTACAAACCACGCAAAGTGCAAAAACCTCGCAAACCTTGCAAACTGCGCAAACCCTGCAAACCGCATAAACCACGCAAACCCTGTAAACTGTGTAAACCGTAAATCGCGTAGACCATGAATAACCTCGCAAACACCGCAACCCCGCAAACCCTGCAAACGCCGCAATCCGTGCAAACGCCGCAAACCACGCAAACCGCGCAAACCCCGCAAACAGCGCAAACCCTGCAAACCCCGCAAATCGCGCAAATCCCACAAACCGTGTAAACCGCACAAACCGCAAAATCCATGTACATCCGTACAAACTGTAAACCCTATAAAACATGCAAATCGCGTAAACCCTGCAAACCCCGTAAACCCCCTCGGAAACCCCGTAAACCTTGTAAACCCATGCAAACCCACGCAAACCCGCGCAACCTGCGCAACCTGTGCAACCCGCGCAAACACCCAAACCCCGTAAACCCTGTAGAAATCGTAAACTGCGTAAACCGCATAAACTGCAAAATCCATGTAAACCATAACCCCGCAAACCGCATAAACCCCGCAAACATCGTAAACCCCGCAAATCACGGAAACCCCGTAAACCCCGTAAACCCTGTAAACCCCGCAAACCCCGCAAACCCCGTAAACCCTGCAAACCACGTAAACCCTACAAACTGTGTAAACCTCGCAAACCGCACAAACCCCGCAAACTGCGTAAACCCTGCAAACCGCGTAAACCCCGCAAACCGCATAAACCACACAAACCCTATAAACCGCGTAAACCCCGTAAACCCTGCAGAAATTGTAATCCCCGTAAACCTCATAAACCCCATAGAAATCGAAAACCGCGTAAACCGCGCAAACCACGAAATCTATGTAAACCCCGTACAAACCGTAAACCCCGTAAACCCCGTACAAACTGTAAAACCCGCAAACCCCGGAAACCCCGAAAACCCTGTAAACCCCGCAAACCCTGCATACCTCGTAAACTCCGCAAACCGCGTAAACCTTGCAAACCGCACAAACCGCGCAAACTGCGTAAACCTTGCAAATCGCGTAAACCCCGCAAACCGCATAAACCCCTTAAACCTCGTAAAACCTATAAACTGCGCAAACCTCGTAAATCGCACAAACCCGGTAAACCGCATAAACCCCGTAAACTGCATAAACACCATAAAATGTGTAAACCCGTAAACCGTGTAAACCCAAAAACTTGGTAATCCCTAAAACCCAGTAATCCCCGAATAACCCCGCAAACCCATCAAATCCCGTAAACCCTGCAAGCAAACCCCGCAAACCCCGCAAACGTGACAAATCATGCAAATGTCGCAAACCGCGCAAACCGAGTAAACCGCGCAAACCCTATAAACCATGTAAACCACGTAAACCCCGAATAACCCTCCAAACCCCGCAAACCCAGCAAAACCTGCAAACCTTGCAAACCGTGCAAACCGCGCAAACCGCGTAAACCACGCAAACCCCGCAAACCCCACAAACCGCGTAAACCCCGTAAACGTAAACCCCAAAATCCCGGTAAACCCTGAAAACCCCGTAAAAGCCGTAAACCCCATAAACCCCATACAAACCGTAAACCCCGCAAACCCCCTAAACCCCGTAAACCCTGTAAACCGTGTAAACCCCGTAAACCCGCGTAAACAGCGTAAACCCCGCAAACCCCGCAAACCGCATAAACCCTGAAATCCTAGTAAACCTTAAAATCCCCGTAAACCCTGTAAACCCCATACACCCCATAAATCCCGTAAACCGCATAAACCGCATAAACCGCATAAACCGTATAAACCCCAAAAACCCGATAAACCCCAAAATCCCCGTAAACTCCGTAAACCTCGTACAAACCGTAAACCCTGTAAACCCCGTACAAACTATAAACCCCGTAAACCCAGTACAAACCATAAACCCAACAAACCACGTAAACCCTGCAAACCCCATAAACCTAGCAAAACCCGCAAACCACGCAAACCGCGCAAACCCTGCAAACTGCTCAAACCCTACAAACCGAGTAAACTGTGCAAACCCCGTAAACTGTGTACCTCTACATCCTTGTAAACTCTGTAAACCCCGTACAAACCGTAAACCCTATAAACCGTAAATCCGGTACAAACCGTAAACCCCACAAACCGCGTAAACCCACCAAACCCCGTAAACCTCGCAAACCCCGCAAACCCTGAAAACACCGCAAACCGCGCAAACCCTACAAACCGCGCAAACCCTGCAAACCGCACAAACCCAGAAACTTCGCAAACTCTGCAAACCGCGCAAACCCTGCAAATCCCGCAAACCGAGTAAACCACACAAACCTCGTAAACCGTGTAAACCTCGTAAATTGTGTAAACCCCGAATAACCTCGTAAACCCTGCAAAACCCGCAAACCCTGCAAACCGCGTAAACCCTGTAAATCCCGTAAACCTCGTAAACCCCGAAATCCCGGTAAACCCCAAAAACCACGTACAAATCGTAAACCCCGTAAACCCCATACAAACCGTAAACCCCGTAAATAGCGTAAACCCCGTAAACCTCGTAAACCACATATACCCCGTAAACCCGCGTAAACCGCATAAATCCCAAAAACCGGTAAACCCTGAAATCCCCGTAAACTCCGTAAATCCCGTACAAATCGTAAACCCTGTAAACCCTATACAAACTATACACCCCGTAAACCCCATACAAACCGTAAACCCCGCAAACCGCGTAAACCCCGCAAACCCCGTAAACCCTACAAACCCCGCAAACCCCGCAAACACGGCAAACCGTGCAAACGCCGCAAACCGTGCAAACCCCGCAAACCACGCAAACCCCGCAAACCCTGCAAACTGTTCAAACCCCGCAAACTGCGTAAACCACGCAAACCCTCTAAACCGTGAAAACCGTAAACCGCGTAAACCATGAATAACCCCGCAAACCCCGCAAACCCCGCAAACGCCACAATCATGCAAACGCCACAAACAATGCAAATCGCGCAAACCGCGCAAACCCCACAAACCGCGCAAACCCCACCGTGAAATCAATGTAAATCCCATAAAACCCGCAAACCCTACAAACACCGCAAACGCTGCAAACCGTGAAAACACCGCAAGTCGCGCAAACCCTACAAACCTCGCAAATCGTGCAAACCACGCAAACCTTACAAACCGCGCAAACCCCACAAACCCCGCAAAAAGAGTAAACCGCGCAAACCCCATAAACCGTGTAATCCCCGTATAACCCCGCAAAACCCGCAAATACCGCAAACCCTACAAACTCCGCAAACGCCGCAAACCGTGCAAACACGGCAAACCGCACAAAACCCGCAAACTGTGCAAACCGCGCAAATTGTGCAAACTGCGCAAACTATGCAAACTGCACAAACCGTGCAAACCACATAAAACCCGCAAATCTCGCAAACCGCATAAACCCCGTAAACTTCGTAAACCCCGTAAACCCCATAAACCCTGAAATCCCGATAAACTCCGAAAATCATGTACAAACCGTAAACCCCGTAAACCACATAAAAATCGTAAACCCCGTAAATCGTGTAAACCTCATAAATCCCATAAACTGCGTAAACCCTGTAAACCCGCATAAACCGCATAAACCCCCAAAACCTGCAAACCCCATAAACCGTGTAAACCTTGTAAATCGCGTAAACCTTGAATAACCCCGCAAAATCCACAAACCCTGCAAACCCGGTAAACCCTGCAAACCACGCAAACCGTGCAAACACCGCAAACCCTACAAACAGTGCAAACCACGCAAACCCCGCAAACCCTGCAAACCGTGCAAACCCCGCAAACTGCGTAAACTGCGCAAACCCCATAAACTGTGTAAACCTTGTAAATCGCGTAAACCTCGAATAACCCCGTAAACCCCACAAACCCTGCAAACCCCGCAAACACCGCAAACCATGCAAACCGCACAAACCGCGCAAACCGTGCAAACCGCACAAACCGTGCAAACCACACAAACCACGCAAATTGAGTAAACCGTGCAAACCCCGTAAACTGTGTAAACCTCGTAGACCGCATAAACTCTAAAATTCTTGTAAACTCCGTAAACCCGTACAAATCATAAACCCTATAACCCCATAAACCCCGCAAACCCCGCAAACCGCGTAAACCCTGCAAACCCCGCAAAACCCACAAACCGCGTAAACCCCATAAACCCCAAAATCCCGGTAAACCCCGAAAAACCCGTACAAGCTGTAAACCCCATAAACCCCATACAAACCGTAAACCCCACCAACCCCGTAAACCCCGTAAACCTTGTAAACCGTGTAAACCCCGTAACCCTGCGTAAACAGCGTAAACCCCGCAAACCCCGCAAACCGCATAAACCCCGTAAACCCCGTAAACCCTGAAATCCTGGTAAACCTTAAAATCCCCGTAAACCCTGTAAACCCCGTACACCCCGTAAATCCCGTAAACCGCATAAAACGCATAAACCCCAAAAACCCGATAAACCCCGAAATCCCCGTAAACTCCGTAAACCCCATACAAACCGTAAACCCTGTAAACCCCGTACAAACTACAAACCCCGTAAACCCAGTAATAACCGTAAACCCAGCAAACCGCGTAAACCCAGCAAATTCCATAAACCCTACAAAACCCGCAAACCCCACAAATGTCGCAAACCACGCAAACCCTGCAAACCACGAAAACCGCCCAAACCGTGCAAACTTTGCAAACCGCGCAAACCCCGTAAATTGTGTACCTCTACATCCTTATAAACTCTATAAACCCTGTACAAACCGTAAACCCTGTAAACCGTAAACCCAGTACAAACCGCGTGAACCCCGCATACCCCGTAAACCTTGCAAACCCCGCAAACCCCTAAAAACACCGCAAACACCGAAAACACCGCAAACCGCGCAAACCCTACAAATCGCGCAAACCCAGAAACTCTGCAAACTCTGCAAACTGCGCAAACCGCGCAAACCCCACAAATCTCGCAAACCGAGTAAACCGCACAAACCCTGTAAACTGTGTAAACCCCATAAACTGTGTAAACCCCGAATAACCTCATAAACCCTACAAAACCCGCAAACCCTGCAAACCACGTAAACCCTGTAAATCCCAAAAACCTCGTAAACCCCGAAATCCCGGTAAACCCCGAAAACCACGTACAAACCGTAAACCCCGTAAACCCCATACAAACCGTAAACCCCGTAAATAGCATAAACCCCGTAAACCTCATAAACCACATAAACCCCGTAAACCCGTGTAAACTGCATAAACCCCAAAAACCCGGTAAACTCCGAAATCCCCGTAAACTCCGTAAATCCCGTACAAACCCTAAACCCTGTAAACCCCGTAAAAACTATAAACCCCGTAAACCCCATACAAACCGTAAACCCCGCAACCTGCGTAAACCCTGCAAACCCCGTAAACCCCGCAAATCCCGCAAACCCCGCAAACACGGCAAACCTTGCAAATGCCGCAAACTGCACAAACCGTAGAAACCTTGCAAACCGCACAATCCCCGCAAACCACGCAAACCCTGCAAACTGTGCAAACCCCGCAAACTGTGTAAACCATGCAAACCCTGTAAACTGTGCAAACCGTAATCCGCATAAACCATGAATAACCCCGCAAATGCCGCAATCCGTGCAAACGCCGCAAACAATACAAATCGCGCAAACCCCACAAACCAAGTAAACTGCGCAAACTGTGAAATCTATGTAAATCCCGTACAAACCGTCAACCCCGTAAACCCTGCAAACCGCGTAAACCCCACAAACCCTGTAAACCCCCCTAGAAACCCTGTAAACCCCGTAAACTCTATTAACCTGCGCAAACCAACGCAAACCCACATAACCTGCGGAACCCGCGAAAACCCCACAAACCCTGTAAACCTCGTAGAAATTGTAAACCGTGTAAACCGCGTAAACTACGAAATTCATGTAAACCATAAACCCCGCAAGCCGCGTAAACCCCAAACCCCGTAAACCCCGCAAACCACGAAAACCCCGTAAACCCCATAAATCCTGTAAACCCGCAATCCCCGCAACCCTGTAAACTTTGCAAACCGCATAAACCTCACAAACTGCACAAACCGCGCAAACTGTGTAAACTTGCAAACCGCGTAAAACCTGGAAACCGTGTAAACCCCATAAACTGCGTAAACCCTATAAACTGTGCAAACCCCATAAACCACACAAACCCTGTAAACCGTGTAAACCCTATAAACCGCATAAACATGATAAACCATGTAAACCCCATAAACTGTGTAAACACTGAAAACTCGGTAAACACTGAAAACCCGATAAACCCCTAATAACCCCGCAAACCCCGCAAATCTCGTAAACCCCGTAAACCCTGCAAACCCCGTAAACCTTGCAAACCTTGAAATCCCGTAAACTGCATAAACCTCGCACAAACTGTTAACCCTGCAAACTGCATAAACCTCGCAAACCCAGCAAAACTCGCAAACCCCGCAAACACTACAAACTGCGCAAATGCCGCAAACCGCACAAACCGCGCAAACACTACAAACTGCGCAAATGCCGCAAACCGCACAAACCCCACAAACCGCGAAAATAGTGCAAACCGTGAAAACCACGCAAACCGCGCAAACCTTGGAAATTGCATAAACCACGCAAACCCCATAAACCGTGTAAACCGTAAACCCCGTAAACCCTAAATAACCACGCAAACCCGGCAAACCCCACAAACCCCGTAAACCGTGCAAACGCCGCAAACCAAGCAAACTACGCAAACCCTGCAAACAGTGCAAACCGCGCAAACCCTGCAAACCGTGCAAACCGTGCAAACCCCGCAAACTGCGTAAACCACGCAAACCCCATAAACTGTGTAAATCCTGTAAATCGTGTAAACCTTGAATAACCTCATAAACCCCACAAACCCTGCAAACCCCGCAAACACCGCAAACCATAAACCCGGTACAAACCGTAAACCCCACAAACCGCGTAAACACCGCAAACCCCGTAAACCTCGCAAACCCCGCAAACCCTGTAAGCCGTGTAAACCGTAAACCGTGTAAACCATGAATCCCGCAAACCCCACAAACCCTGCAAACCCAGCAAACGCCGCAAACCATGCAAATGCCACAAACCATGCAAACCGCGCAAACCCCACAAACAGTAAACCCCATAAACCCCGTAAACCTCGTACAAATCGTAAACCCTGTAAACCCCGCACAAACCGTAAAACTGCAAACCGCTAAAACACTGCAAACCCCGTAAACCGCTCCGGAAACCCCGTAAACATGCGCAAACCCACGCAAACTCGTGCAACCTGTGCAAACAGTGCAAACCGCACAAACCCTGTAGAAATTGTAATCCCCGTAAACTCCATAGAAATCGTAAACCGCGTAAACAGCATAAATCGCGAAATCCATGTTTACGCGATTTATGCTGTTTACGCGGTTTACGATTTCTATGGAGTTTACGGGGATTACAATTTCTACAGGGTTTGTGCGGTTTGCACTGTTTGCACAGGTTGCACGAGTTTGCGTGGGTTTGCGCATGTTTACGGGGTTTCCGGAGCGGTTTACGGGGTTTGCAGTGTTTTAGCGGTTTGCAGTTTTACGGTTTGTGCGGGGTTTACAGGGTTTACGATTTGTACGAGGTTTACGGGGTTTATGGGGTTTACTGTTTGTGGGGTTTGCGCGGTTTGCATGGTTTGCGGCATTTGCATGGTTTGCGGCGTTTGCTGGGTTTGCAGGGTTTGTGGGGTTTGCGGGATTCATGGTTTACACGGTTTACGGTTTACACGGCTTACAGGGTTTGCGGGGTTTGCGAGGTTTACGGGGTTTGCGGTGTTTACGCGGTTTGTGGGGTTTACGGTTTGTACCGGGTTTATGGTTTACAAGGTTTACGGTTTGTATGGGGTTTACACGTTTTACAAGGTTTGCACGGTTTACTCAGTTTGCAAACTTTGCGCAGTTTGCAGGGTTTGCACGGTTTGTTGGGTTTTGCAGGGTTTGCGTGGTTTACAGCATTTGCATGGTTTGCGGCATTTGCGGGGTTTGCGGGGTTTGCAGGGTTTATAGGGTTTATGGGGTTTGCGGTTTACGGTTTACGGTTTATGCGGTTTACGGTTTACACGGTTTAGAGGGTTTGCGTGGTTTACACGGTTTGTGGGGTTTGCACAGTTTGCAGGGTTTGCAGGGTTTGCGCTGTTTGCGGGGTTTGAGCGGTTTGCGTGGTTTGCGGGGATTGTGCAGTTTGCAAGGTTTCCGCAGTTTGTGCAGTTTGCGGTGTTTGCACGATTTGCTGTGTTTGCGGGGTTTGTGGGGTTTACGGGGTTTGCGGGGTTTACGCGGTTTACGGGGTTTACGGTTTGTATGGGGTTTACGGTTTGTATGGGGTTTACGGGGTTTATAGTTTGTACAGGGTTTACAGTGTTTACGGTTTGTACGGGATTTACGGAGTTTACGGGGATTTCGGTGTTTACCGGTTTTTGGGGTTTATGTGGTTTACACGGGTTTATGGGGTATATGTGGTTTACAAGGTTTACGGGGTTTACGGTTTGTATGGGGTTTACGGGGTTTACGGTTTGTACGTGGTTTTTGGGGTTTATCGGGATTTCGGGTTTTACGAGGTTTACATGATTTACAGGGTTTATGCGGTTTGCAGGGTTTGCGGGTTTTGTAGGGTTTGCGGGTTTTGCAGGGTTTACGAGGTTATTCGGGGTTTACACAGTTTACGGGATTTACACAGTTTACGAGGTTTGTGTGGTTTACTCGGTTTGCGGGATTTGCAGGGTTTGCGCGGTTTGCAGAGTTTGCAAAGTTTCTGGGTTTGTGCAGTTTGCAGGGTTTGCGCGATTTGTAAGGTTTGCACGGTTTGCAGTGTTTTCAGGGTTTGCGGGGTTTGCGAGGTTTATGGGGTTTGGGGGGTTTACGCAGTTTGTGGGGTTTACGGTTTGTACCGGGTTTACGGTTTACATGGTTTACGGTTTGTACGGGGTTTACAAAGTTTACAAGGATGTAGAGGTACACAGTTTACAAGGTTTGCATAGTTTACTCGGTTTGCGGGTTTTGAGCGGTTTGCGGGGTTTGCGCGGTTTGCGTGGTTTGCAGGGTTTGCGCGGTTTGCAGCATTTGCACGGTTTGCAACATTTGCGGGGTTTGCGGGGTTTGTAGGGTTTATGGGGTTTGCAGGGTTTACACGGTTTGCTTGGTTTACGTTTTGTACTGGGTTTACAGGGTTTATAGTTTGTACGGGGTTTACAGGGTTTACGGTTTATACGGGGTTTATGGAGATTGCGGGGATTTTGGGGTTTACCGAATTTTTGGGGTTTATGCAGTTTATGCGGTTGACGGGGCTTACAGGGTTTGCGGGGATTTTAGTGTTTACCGGGATTTCGAGGTATACGGAGTTTGCGGGGTTTACGCGGTTTATGCAGGTTTATGGGGTTTACACGGTTTACAGGGTTTACGGGGTTTACAGGGTTTGCGAGGTTTACGCAGTTTGCGCGGTTTATACGGTTTGCAAGGTTTACGCGGTTTGCGGGGTTTACAAGGTTTGCGGGGTTTGCGGGGTTTACGGGGTTTCTGGGGTTTGTAGGGTTTACGGGGTTTGCGGGGTTTACACGGTTTGCGGGGTTTATGGTTTGTACGGGGTTTATGGTTTGTACGGGGTTTACGGTTTGTGCGGGGTTTACATGGATTTCGCGGTTTATGCGGTTTACTCGGTTTACGATTTCTATGGGGTTTATGGGGATTACAATTTCTACAGGGTTTGTGGGGTTTGTGCGGTTTACGCAGGTTGCACGGGTTTGCGTGGGTTTGCGCATGTTTATGGGGTTTCCAGAGCTGTTTACAGGGTTTGCAGTGTTTTAGCGGTTTGCAGTTTTACGGTTTGTACGGGGTTTACAGAGTTTAAGATTTGTACGGGGTTTACGGGGTTTATGGGGTTTACTGTTTGTGGGGTTTTCGCGGTTTGCATGATTTGCGGGATTTGCACGGTTTGCGGCGTTTGCAGGGTTTGCAGGGTTTGTGGGGTTTGCGGGGTTATTCATGGTTTACAGTTTACACGGCGTACAGGGTTTGCGCGGTTTCTGCGGTTTGCAGAGTTTGCGCGGTTTGCAGGGTTTGTGGGGTTTGCGCAGTTTGTGTGGTTTGCAAGGTTTCCAGTAGTTTGCGCGGTTTGCGGGGTTTACGGGGTGTGCGGGGTTTACGCGGTTTATGGTTTGTACGGGGTTTACAAGGTTTACGGTTTGTATGGGGTTTACGGAGTTTACGGGGATTTCGGGGTTTATGGGATTTGCGCGGGTTTGCGTGGTTTGCAAGGTTTACACGGTTTGCGAAGTTTGCACGGTTTGCGTGGTTTGCGCGGTTTGTGTGGTTTACATGGTTTGTGCGGTTTGCATGGTTTGCGCGGTTTGCACAGTTTGCGCGATTTGTGCGGTTTGCGCAGTTTGTGGGGTTTGCGACATTTGCACGGTTTGCAGCATTTGTAGGGTTTGCATGGTTTGTGGGGTTTAAAGGGTTATTCAGGGTTTACACGGTTTACGAGGTTTATAGGGTTTACACGGTTTACGGGGTTTGCATGGTTTACGCGATTTGTGGGGTTTGCGGGGTTTGCAGAGTTTGCGCTAATTGCGCAGTTTGCGTTTTTTGCGGGGTTTGCAAGGTTTGCATGGTTTGCCGCATTTGCACGGTTTGCGGCGTTTGCAGGGTTTGCGGGGTTTGCGGCATTTTTGCGGCATTTTTGCGGGGTTTGCGGGGTTTGCGACAGTTTACACGGTTTATGGGGTTTGCACGGTTTATGCGGTTTGTGGGGTTTGTGGGGTTTGCGGGGTTTGCACGGTTTGCGCGGATTGCGGGGTTTGCGCAGATTGCGGGGTTTGCGGCGTTTGCATGGTTTGCGGTGTTTGCGAGGCTTGCAGGGTTTATAGTTTGTACGGGGTTTACAGTTTGTACGAGATTTACGATTTGTACAAGGTTTACAGAGTATACGGGGATTTCAAGGTTTACCGTGTTTTAGGGGTTTATGTGGTTTATGCGGGTTTATGGGGTTTATGCGGTTTACGGGGTTTACAAGGTTTATGCGATTTACGGGGTTTACGGTTTGTACGGGGTTTACGGGGTTTACGGAGTTTACAGTTTGTACATGGTTTTTGGCGTTTACCGGGATTTTGGGGTTTACGGGGTTTACAGGGTTTACAAAGTTTACGGGGTTTATGCGATTTGCAAGATTTGCGGGGTTTACGCAGTTTGCGTGGTTTGCAGGGTTTACAGGGTTTACGGGGTTTCCATGATTTGCCGGGTTTACGCGGTTTGCGGGGTTATGGTTTACATGGATTTTGCGGTTTACGCGGCTTACGTGGTTTACAATTTCTACGGGGTTTACAGGGTTTGCGGGGTTTGCGCGGGTTGCGCAGATTTGCGTGGGTTTGCGTGGGTTTACAGGGTTTATGGGGTTTCCAGGGGGGTTTACGGGGTTTGCGGGGTTTACGCGGTTTGCAGGGTTTACGGGGTTTACAGTTTTTACGGGATTTACATGGATTTCGCGGTTTGCGCAGTTTACGCAGTTTGTGGGGTTTGAGCGGTTTGCGCGGTTTGCGGGGTTTGCGCTGTTTGCGGGGTTTGCGCGGTTTGCATGGTTTGCTGCGTTTGCACGGATTGCGGTGTTTGCAGGGTTTGCGGGGTTTGTGGGGTTTGCGGGGTTTTTCATGGTCTACGCTATTTACGGTTTACACGGTTTACAGGGTTTGCGGTTTACACGGTTTATGCGGTTTGCGGAGTTTGCGCAGTTTGCAGGGTTTGCGCGGTTTTTGCGGTTTGCGTGGTTTGCGGGGATTGCGCGGTTTGGAAGGTTTCCACGGTTTGCGCAGTTTGCGACGTTTGCATAGTTAGCGGTGTTTGCAGGGTTTGCGGGGTTTACGGGGTTTGCGTGGTTTACGCGGCTTACGGGGTTTACGATTTTTACGGGGTTTACGGGGTTTACGGGGTTTACGGGGTTTACGGTTTGTACGGGGTTTACAGGGTTTACAGTTTGTACGGGGTTTACGGAGTTTACGGGGATTTTGGGGTTTATGCGATTTACGCGGGTTTATGGGGTTTATGCGGTTTACAAGGTTTACTGGGTTTACGCTATTTACGGGGTTTACGGGGTTTACGGTTTGTACGTGGTTTTCAGGCATTACCGGCATTTCGGGGTTTACGAGGTTTACGGGATTTTCAGGGTTTAGGGTTAAGGGTTAACCCCGAAAACCCTGTACAAACCGTAAACCCCGTAAACCCTGTACAAATCGTAAACCCCATAAATCGCGTAAAACTCGTAAATCCCTTAAACCGCATAAACCTCGTAAACCCGCATAAACCGCATAAACCCCCAAAACCTGGTAAACCCCGAAATCCCCGTAAACTCCGTAAACCCCGTACAAATCGTAAACCCCGTACAAACCGTAAACCCCGTAAACCCCGTACAAACTGTAAACCCTGCAAACCGCGTAAACCCCACAAACCCCGAAAACCCTGCAAACCTCGCAAACACCGCAAACAGTGCAAACGCCGCAAAACCTGCAATCCGCGCAAACCCCGCTAACCACGCAAATCGCGCAAACCGGGCAAACCGCCCAAACCGCACAAACCCCGCAAACCGCATAAACCCCGAATAACACCGCAAACCGCATAAACCCCGAATAACACCGCAAACCCCGCAAAACGCCGCAAACCTTGCAAACCCCGCAAATCCCGTAAACCCCGTAAACCCAGCAAACCCCGTAAACCTTGCAAACCCCGTAAACCTTGCAAACCCCGAAACCCCTTAAACTGCGTAAACCCCATACAAACCGTAAACCCCGCAAACTGCATAAACCTCGCAAACCCCGCAAACACTGCAAATTGTGCAAATGCCGCAAATCGCGCAAACCACGCAAACCACGAAAATAGTGCAAACCATGCAAACCTCGCAAACCGCGCTAACCCTGCAAACCGCGTAAACCGCGCAAACCCCATAAACCGTGTAAACTATAAACCGCGTAAACCCTGAATAACCCCGCAAACTCCACAAACCCCGCAAACCCGGCAAACCCCACAAACCCCGTAAACCGTGCAAACGCAGCAAACCAAGCAAACTACGCAAACCCTGCAAACAGTTCAAACCGCGCAAACCCCACAAACCGTGCAAACCGTGCAAACCCTGCAAACCGCGTAAACCACGCAAACCCCATAAACTGTGTAAATCCTGTAAATCGTGTAAACCTCGAATAACCTCATAAACCCCACAAACCCTGCAAACCCCACAAACACCGCAAACACTGCAAACCATGCAAACGCCGCAACACAAACTGCGCAAACCGCGCAAACCGCGCAAACCGTGCAAATAGCACAAACCGCGCAAACCACACAAACCACGCAAATCGAGCAAACCGTGCAAACCCCATAAACTGTGTAAATCCTGTAGACCGCGTAAACTCTAAAATCCTCGTAAACTCCATAAACCCGTACAAACCGTAAACCCTGTAAACCCCGTATAAACCGTAAACCCCGTAAACCTAGTACAAACTGTAAACCCCGCAAGCCATGTAAACCATAAAAACCCCATAAATCCTGCAAACCCCGTAAACCCTACAAACCCCGCAAACCCCGCAAATGTCGCAAACTGTACAAACGTCGCAAACCGCGCAAACCCCGCAAACCCTGCAAACCCCGCAAACCACGCAAACCGCACAAACCGTGCAAACTACATAAACCCCACAAACCAAGTAAACTGGGCTAACCTCATAAACCATGTAAACTCCATAGACCGTGTAAACCCCACAAATTGTGCAAATTCCGAAAAAAAAGTAAACCAGATTTACGTGGGTTTATGCGATTTACGAGGGCTTATGGAGTTTACGCAGTTTACGGGGTTTACGGGGTTTACACGGTTTACGGGATTTACGGGATTTGCGGGGTTTGTGGGGTTTACAGGGTTTTTGGGGTTTACCGGGATTTATTCGGGATTTACACGGTTTTCTGGGTTTACACAATTTACGGGGTTTGTGCGATTTACTCGGTTTACGGGGTTTGCAGGGTTTGCAGGGTTTGCGCGGTTTGTGGAGTTTGCACGGTTTGTGGGGTTTGCATGGTTTGCCGGGTTTGCGCGGTTTGCGACGTTTGCGAAGTTTGCGCGGTTTGTAGGGTTTGCGGGGTTTGCGCGGTTTTCGGGGTTTACGATTTGTATCAGGTTTACGGGATTTATAGGGTTTACGGTTTGTACGGGGTTTACAGAGTTTACGTGGATTTCAGGGTTTATGCAGTCTACGGGGTTTACACGGTTTACGGGGTTTGCGCGGTTTACTTGGTTTGTGGGGTTTGCGCAGTTTTTGCAGGTTGCGGGATTTGTAAGGTTTTCGCGGTTTGCGGCATTTGCACGGTTTGCGGCTTTTGCGGGGTTTGCAGGGTTTACGGGGTTTGCGGGGTTTACGGGGTTTGTGGGGTTTACGCGGTTTGCGGGGTTTACGGTTTGTAGCGGGTTTACGGGGTTTATGGTTTGTACAGGGTTTACAGGGTTTACAGTTTGTACTGGGTTTACGGAGTTTACGTGGATTTCGGGGTTTACCGCGTTTGCGGTGTTTGCACAGTTTGCGGGGTTTGCGGGGTTTATGGGGTTTGCAGGGTTTGCGGGGTTACGCGGTTTGCAGGGTTTACATTTTGTACGGGGTTTACGGAGTTTACGGGGTTTCGGGGTTTATTGGGTTTTTGGAGTTTATGCGGTTTACGCGGGTTTATGGGGTTTACATAGTTTACAGAGTTTACAGGGTTTACACGGTTTACGAGATTTACAGTTTATATGGGGTTTATGCTGTTTATGGGGTTTACGGTATTTTCAAGGTTTACAGGGTTTACGGGGTTTACGGGGTTTATGGGGTTTACGTGGTTTGTGCAGTTTGCAGGGTTTGTCGGGTTTACGGGGTTTGCGGGGTTTGCGGGGTTATTCGGGATTTACACGGTTTATCGGGTTTACACAGTTTACGGGGTTTGTGCGGTTTACTCGGTTTACGGGGTTTGCAGGGTTTGTAGGGTTTGCGCAGTTTGTGGAGTTTGCGCGGTTTGTGGGGTTTGCGTGGTTTGCCGTGTTTGTGCGGTTTGCGACGTTTGCGGGGTTTGCGCAGTTTGTAGGGTTTGCGGGGTTTGTGGGGTTTACGGTTTGTATCGGGTTTACGGGATTTATAGGGTTTACGGTTTGTACGGGGTTTATAGAGTTTACGTGGATTACAGGGTTTATGCGGTCTACGGGGTTTATACGATTTACGGGGTTTTCGCGGTTTACTTGGTTTGTGGGGTTTGTGTAGTTTTTGCGGGTTGCGGGGTTTGCAGGGTTTGCGCGGTTTGCGGCATTTGCACGATTTGCGGGGTTTGCGGGGTTTATGGGGTTTGTGGGGTTTATGCGGTTTGCGGGGTTTACGATTTGTACCGGGTTTACGGGGTTTATGGTTTGTACGGGGTTTACAGGGTTTACGGTTTGTACTGGGTTTACGGAGTTTACGGGGATTTCATGGTTTACCGGGTTTTTGGAGTTTATGCGGTTTACACGGGTTTTCGAGGTTTACGGGGTTTACACGGTTTACGGGTTTATGAGGTTTATGCGGTTTACGGGGTTTGCGGTTTGTATCGAGTTTACGGGGTTTACGAGGTTTTCGGGGTTTACCGGGATTTTGGGGTTTACGGGGTTCATAGGGTTTACGCAGTTTGCAAGGTTTGCGGGGTTTACGCGGTTTACGCGGGTTTACGGGGTTTACACGGTTTACAAGGTTTGCGGGGTTTATGGGGTTTGCAGGATTTACGATTTGTATAGGGTTTATGAGATTTATCGGGATTTCAAGGTTTATGGGGTTTACGGGTTTTACGCGGTTTGCGGGTTCGCATGGTTTACGCGGTTTGCCCGGTTTGCGCGGTTTGCAGGGTTTGCGGGGTTTGCGTCGTTATTCGGGGTTTACGCGGTTTACAGGGTTTGTACGGTTTACGGGATTTGCGCGGTTTACTCAGTTTGCGGGGTTTGTGCGGTTTGCGGCATTTGCACGGTTTGTGCGGTTTGCGGGTTTACAGAGTTTGTGCGGTTTGCGAGGTTTGTGGGGTTTGCGGGGTTTGTGGGGTTTACGGGGTTTGCGGGGTTTGTGGGGTTATTTGGTGTTTACGTGGTTTACGGGGTTTACACGGTTTGCGGCGTTTGCAGGGTTTACGGGGTTTGCGGGGTTTATGAGATTTACGGGGTTTACGGTTTGTGCCGGGTTTACGGTGTTTATGGTTTGTACAGGGTTTATAGTTTGTACGCGGTTTACACGAGTTTACAAGGTTTACGCGGTTTACGGGGTTTACGGGGTTTACGCGGTTTACGATTTGTATGGGGTTTACGAGATTTTCAAGGTTTACCGGGATTTTGGAGGTTACTGGATTTACGCGGTTTGCAGGGTTTGCGGGGTTTATGCGGTTTATGCGGGTTTACGGGGTCTACACGGTTTTCAGGGTTTACGGGATTTACAGATTTGCGGGGTTTACAGTTTGTATGGAGTTTACGGGGTTTTCGGGGTTTACTTGGATTACAGAGTTTACGGGGTCGACCGGGTTTTCGGGGTTTATGGGTTTGCGGGTTTGCGCAGTTTGCGGGTTTGCGCGGTTTGCGAGGTTTGTGAGGTTTGCGGGGTTTGCACGGATTGCGGCGTTTGAACGGTTTGCACTGTTTGCAGGGTTTGCAGGGTTTGCGGGGTTTGCCGGGTTTGCTTGGTTATTCGTGGGTTATGCAGTTTACGGGGTTTACACGGTTTATGGGGTTTGCACGGTTTACTAGGTTTATGGGGTTTGCGCAGTTTGCGCTGTTTGCGGCGTTTTCACGGTTTGCGGTGTTTGCACGATTTGCGGTGTTTACTAGGTTTACGGGGTTTGCGGCGTTTTCACGGTTTGCGTGTTTGCGGGGTTTGCGGAGTTTGCGGGGTTTACGCAGTTTGCGGGGTTTACGGTTTATATGGGATTTCCGGAGTTTACAGTTTGTACGGGGTTTACAAAGTTTACAGTTTGTACGGGGTTTACGGTGTTTACGGGGATTTCGGGGTTTACCAGGTATTTGGGGTTTATGCAGCTTACGCGTGTTTACGGGGTTATGCGGTTTACGGGACTTACGGGGTTTACACGGTTTACGGCATTTACAGGATTTATGGGGTTTGCAGGGTTTACGGTTTGTATGTGGTTTACGGTTAACCCTGCAAACCGCGTAAACCCCGCAAACCCCGTAAACCCCGCAAAACCCCGCAAAACCTACAAACGCCGCAAACGCCGCAAACCGCGCAAATTGCGCAAACCAAGTAAACCGAGTAAACCGTGCAAACTCTGTAAACCTCATAAACCTCGTAACCCACGAATAACCCCACAAACCCCGTAAACCCTGCAAACCCTGCAAACGCCGTAAACCGTTTAAACGTCGCAAACCGTGCAAACCCCGCAAATCGAGCAAACCAAGCAAACCGCGCAAACCACGCAAACCGCGCAAACCCCGCAAACCAACAAACCTCCGCAAACCTCTGTAACCCCATCAAACTCCTGCTAATCTCGTAAACCCCCGAAACCCCTTAAACTTCGGTAAAAACTCATCATACTAAACCGTAAACCCAAGAAACCCCGTAAATCCCGTAAACCGCCAATAAAAACGTGTTAAACCGCCGGCGAAACCCGCAATAAACCGGCGTAAACCCTTTCAAAACTCTTCGTAAATCCCGATAATACCCGAAATGCCGCGGTAAAACCCTGAAATATTCCTCGTTATAACCCATTCAAACCCATAAAAACAGCTAACCCCCGTTAAACCGCGTAAAACCCCGTAAACCCGCGTAAAACCGCGCTAAACCCCAAACAACCCGGTAAAACCCTGAAAAAATCCCCGTTAATCTCCGTAAAACCCCTACAACTGCTAAAAGTCCTGTAAACCTCGTAACAAATTCGCTAAACCCCGTTAAACCCGTACAAACCAGTAACCCCCGTTTAAAAACCCCGCCGTACAAACCGTAAAACCCCACAAATCTTGTAAACCCCGCAGACCCCGCAAACGCTAAAAATCGTGCAAATGCCACAAACCGCGCAAACCCTGTAAACTGAGTAAACCGTGCAGTACACCGTGTAAACCCCGTAAACTGCATAAACCCTGAATAACCCCGCAAACCCTGCAAACCCCGTAAACCCCGCAAACCACGCAAACCCCGCAAACCCCGCAAACCGCAAAAACCGCGTAAACCCCGTAAACCCCGAAAACACCGTAAACCCTGTAAACTGCGTAAACCCCATACAAACCGTAAACCTTGTAAAACGCATAAACCCCGTAAACCCCGTAAACTGCATAAACCCTGTAAACTCCGTAAACCGCATAAACCCCAAAAACCCGCTAAACCCAAAAATTCATGTAAACTCCGTAAACCTCTTACAAACCGTAAACCCTGTGAACCCAGTATAAACCATAAACCCCATAAACCCGGTACAAACTGTAAATCTTGCAAACCGAGTAAACCGCACGAACTTCGTAAACCGTGTAAACCCCATAAATGCCACAAATCGTTCAAATGCCGCAAACTATGCAAACCCCGCAAACCGTGCAAATTGCGCAAAGCGCGCAAACCGCTCAAACTGCGCAAACCTCGCAAACCCCGCAAACCCCATAGACCACGTAAACTCTGTAATCCCGGTAAACCCCGAAAATCTCGTAAACCCTATACAAACCGCAAACCCCGAAAACCCCGCAAATCGCGTAAATCGTGTAAACCTCGAAATCCCGGTAAACCCCGTAAATCCTGTAAACCCCATACAAACCGTAAACCGTGTAAACCCCCTAAACCCCATAAACCGCATAAATCCTGTAAACCCGTGTAAACCGCATAAAGCTCCAAAACCCGGTAAACCCCGAAATCCCTGTAAACTCCGTAAACCCCATACAAACCGTAAATCCTGTAAACCCCGTACAAACTATAAACCCCGTAAACCCGGTACAAACTGTAAACTCCGCAAATCTCGTAAACCACGCAAACTCTGTAAACCCCACAAACCCTGCAAACCCCGCAAACCCCGCAAACGCCACAAACCGTGTAAATTCCGCAAACCGCACAAACTTCACAAACCTAGTAAACTGCGCAAACCCCGTAAACTGTGTAAGTAAACCGCATAAACCCCGAATATCCCTGCAAACCACGCAAACCCCGCAAACCACGCAAACCATGCAAACCCCGCAAACCCTGCAAACCGCACAAACCGTGCAAACCGCGTAAACCCCGCGAACCCAACAAACCACGTAAGCCTCGTAAACCCCGTAAACCCTAAAATCCCGATAAACCCGTAAACCCCATACAAACCGTAAATCCCGCAAACCCCGTAAATCCCGTGAACCTTGTAAACCGTGTAAACCCCGTAAACCCACGTAAACTGCATAAACCCCGCAAACCCTACAAACCGCGTAAACCCTGCAAACCCTGCAAACCCTGCAAACCACGTAAACCCTGCAAACCCTGCAAACCGCGTAAACCCCGAAATCGAAACCTCGTAAATCCTGTAAACCACGTAAACACCATACAAACCGTAAACCCCGTAAACCGCATAAACCCTATAAATCCTGTAAACCGTGTAAACCCCGTAAACACCGTAAACCCGCGTAAACCGCAAAAACCCCAAAAATTTTATAAACCCCGAAATCCCCGTAAACTCCGTAAACCCAGTACAAACTGTAAACCCTGTAAACCCCGTACAAACCGTAAACCCCGTAAACACGGTATAAACTGTAAACCTCGCAAACCGCGTAAACCCCACAAACCCCGAAAACCCCACAAACGCCGTAAACCGTGCAAATACTGCAAACCGCGCAAACCCTGCAAACCGCAGAAACCGCGCAAACCCCTCAAACCGCGCAAACCCCTCAAACCGCGCAAACCCCACAAACCAAGTAAATCGTGTAAACCCCGTAGACCGCGTAAACCCTGAAATCCACATAAACTCTGTAAACCCCGTACAAACTGTAAACCCTGTAAACCCCGTAAACTCGGTACAAACCGTAAACCCTGCAAACCGCGTAAACCCCGCAAACCCTGCAAACTGCGCAAACCCCGCAAACCCCGCAAACGCCGCAAACTGCACAAACCCTACAAACCCCGCAAACGCCACAAACCATGTAAATTCCGCAAACCGCACAAACTTCACAAACCTAGTAAACCGCGCAAACCCTGTAAACTGTGTAAACCCTGTAAACCGTATAAACACCGAATATCCCCGCAAACCCCGCAAACCCCGCAAACCCCGCAAACCAAGCAAACCCCGCAAACCCTGCAAACCGCACAAACTGTGCAAA
>KZ452015.1:1971447-1985947 GCA_002786265.1 Apostasia shenzhenica
GGTTTGCAGGGATTGTGGGGTTTGCGGGGTTATTCATGGTTTACGCGGTTTACGGTTTACATGGTTTACAGGGTTTGCGCGGTTTATGCGGTTTGCGGGGTTTGCGCGGTTTGCACGGTTTGCGTGGTTTGCGGGGTTTGCGCGGTTTGCAGGGTTTGCGCGGTTTGCGGCATTTGCACGGTTTGCGGAGTTTGCGGGGTTTGCGGGGATATTTGGGGGTTATGCGGTTTACAGGGTTTACACGGTTTACGGGATATGCGCGGTTTACTCAGTTTACGGGGTTTGCGCTGTTTGCGGCATTTGCACGGTTTGCGGGGTTTGTGGGGTTTGCGGGGTTTGCGGGGTTTGAGAGGTTTATGTGGTTTGCGGGGTTTACAAGGTTTGCAGGGTTTACGGTTTGTACCGGGTTTACGGGGTTTACAATTTGTATGGGGTTTACAGGGTTTACGGTTTGTACGGGATTTACCGGATTTACCGAGTTTTTGGGGTTTATGCGGTTTACGCGGGTTTACGGGGTTTACGCAGTTTACGGGGTTTACGCGGTTTACGAGGTTTACGGTTTGTATGGGGTTTACATGGTTTATGGGGTTTACGGTACAAACCGTAAACCCTACAAACCGCGTAAACCCCGCAAACCCTGCAAACTCTGTAAACCCTGCAAACCGCGTAAACCTTGCAAACCGTGCAAACCGCGTAAACCTTGTAAACCACGTAAACCCTATAAACTGTGCAAACCCCGTAAACCGCACAAACTTTGTAAACCGTATAAACCCAGAAAACCCAACAAACCCCGAAAAGCCGGTAATCCCCGATTAACCCAGCAAACCACGCAAACCCCGCAAACCCCGTAAACCCTGCAAACCCATAAACGTAAACCTCGCAAACCCCGTAAACCACATAAACTGCATAAACCCCGTAAATCGTGTAAACCCCCAAAACTCGGTGAACCCCAAATAATCCCGCAAATCCCGTAAACCCCAGAAACCCCGCAAACCCCGCAAACCCTGCAAACCCCGCAAACCCCGCAAACGCCGCAAACCGCGCAAATTGCGCAAACCGCGCAAACCACTTAAACCTAGTTAACTGCGCAAACACTGTAAATTGTGTAAACCGCGTAACCCACGAATAACCCCGCAAACCCTACAAACCCCGTAAACCCTGCAAACCCCGCAAACACCGCAAACCGTTCAAACGCAGCAAATCATGCAAACCTCGCAAACCGCACAAACCACGCAAACCGCGCAAACCCCGCTAACCCCACAAACCCCACAAACCCCGTAGACCCCGTAAACTCTGTAATCTCGGTAAAACCCCGTAAACTCCATACAAACCGTAAACCCCGCAATCCCCGTAAATCCCATAAACCCCATAAACCATGTAAACCCCGTAAACCCGCATAAACAGCGTAAAGCCCGCAAACCTCGCAAACCGCATAAATCCCGTAAATCCCGCAAACCCGGTAAACCCTAAAAACCCCATAAACCCCGTAAACCCCATACAAACTGTAAACCGCGTAAACCCCGTAAACCGCGTAAACCCCATAAAATTTGTAAACCGTGTAAACCTCGAACAAACTGTAAACTCCGTAAACCCGGTACAAACTGTAAACCCCACAAATCTCGTAAACCCCACAAATCCCGTAAACCCCGCAAACCCCGCAAACGCCACAAACCATGCAAATACCGCAAATCGTGCAAACCTCACAAACTGAGTAAACCGTGCAGACACTATACACCATGTTTACCGGGGTTTACGGGGTTTACAGTTTGTACGGGGTTTATAGGATTTACGGTTTGTATGGGGTTTACGGAGTTTACAGGGATTTCGGGGTTTACCGGGTTTTTGGGGTTTATGCGGTTTACACGAGTATACAGAGTTTATGCAGTTTACAGGGTTTATGGGGTTTACACGGTTTACGATTTTTATGGGGTTTACGGGGTTTACGGAGTTTACGGGATTTACGGGGTTTACTGGGACTTTGGGGTTTACGGGATTTACGCGGTTTGCGGGGTTTTCTGGGTTTACACAGTTTACGCGGGTTTACGCAGTTTTCACGGTTTAAGGGGTTTACGGGATTTACGGTGTTTGCGGGGTTTACGGTTTGTATTGGGTTTACAGGTTTTTCGGGGTTTACCGGGTTTTGGGGGTTTATACGATTTACACGGGTTTATGGGGTTTACGCGGTTTACGAGGTTTACGGGTTATACACGGTTTACGAGGTTTATAGGATTTATGGGATTTGCGGGGTTTGCAGGGTTTACAGTTTGTATGGGGTTTACAGGGTTTTCGAGGTTTACAGGGATTACAGTGTTCACTGGGTCTACAAGGTTTACGAGGTTTGCGGGGTTTGCGGGGTTTGCGTGGTTTGCGCTGTTTGTGCGGTTTGCGCGATTTGTGCGATTTGCGCAGTTTGTGCGGTCTGCGGTGTTTGCACACTTTGCGGCATTTGCGGAGTTTGCAGGATTTGCAGGGTTTGTGGGGTTATTCGTGGGTTACATGGTTTACGGGTTTTACACGATTTACGGGGTTTGCGCAGTTTACTTGGTTTACGGGGTTTGCACGGTTTGCGGCGTTTGCACGGTTTGCGGCGTTTGCGCGGTTTGCGGGGTTTATGGGGTTTGCGGGGTTTGCGGGGTTTGCGGGGTTTGCGGGTTTACGCGGTTTGCTGGGTTTACGGTTTGTACCCGGTTTACAGGGTTTACGGTTTGTACGGGGTTTATAGGGTTTACAGTTTGTATGGGGTTTACGGAGTTTATGGGAATTTTGGGGTTTATCGGGTTTTTGGGGTTTATGTGGTTTACGCGGGTTTACGGGGTTTATGCAATTTATGGGGTTTATAGGGTTTACGCGGTTTTTGAGATTTACGGTTTGTATGGGGTTTACGTAGTTTACGGGGTTTACAGTGTTTTTGGGGTTTACGGGGTTTACAGGGTTTACGGGGTTTACGCGGTTTGTGCGGTTTGCGGGGTTTGCAGGGTTTACAGGGTTTGTTGGGTTTACGCGGTTTGCGAGGTTTACTCTTTGTACGGTGTTTACGGGGTTTTTGGTTTGTCCCGGTGTATACGGTTTGTACGGGGTTTACAGAGTTTACGGGGATTTCGGGGTTTATCGGGTTTTTGGAGTTTATGCGGTTTACGTGGGTTAATGGGGTTATGCGGTTTACGAGGTTTACGGTGTTTACGCTATTTACAAGTTTTACGGTTTGTACGTGGTTTTCGGGGTTTACCGGGATTTCGGGGTTTATGGGGTTTACGGGGTTTACATTACGGGTTTTGTTGGGTTTACGCGGTTTGCGCGGTTGCACAGTTTGCATGGTTTACGGGGTTTGTAGGGTTTGTGGGGTTTGCGGGGTTATTCAGGATTTACACGGTTTATGCGGTTTACACAGTTTATGGGGTTTGTGCGGTTTACTCGGTTTACAGGGTTTGCAAGGTTTGCGCAGTTTGCGGCGTTTGCATGGTTTGCGGCGTTTGCAGGGTTTGCGGGGTTTGCAGGGTTTGCGGGGTTTGCGCGGTTTGCGGGGTTTGCGGGGTTTCGGGGTTTGCGCTGTTTGCGCGGTTTGTGTACGGGGTTTACGGTTTGTACGGGGTTTACGGGGTTTACTCGGTTTACGGGGTTTACGATTTGTACGGGGTTTACGGGGTTTACGGTTTGTACGGGGTTTACAGGGTTTACGGTTTGTACGGGGTTTACGGAGTTTACGGGGATTTCGAGGTTTACCGGGTTTTTGGGGTTTATGCAGTTTACGCGGGTTTACGGGGTTTACGCGGTTTACGGGGTTTACGCGGTTTACGAGGTTTACGGTTTGTATGGGGTTTACGTTTGGTTTGCGCTGTTTGCGCGGTTTGTGCAGTTTGCAGGGTTTGCGCGGTTTGCGGCGTTTGCACGATTTGCGACATTTGCAGCGCATGGTTTACGGGGTTTACAGGGTTTACGGGGTTTATGCGGTTTGCGCGGTTTGCGCGGTTTGCGCTGTTTGCGCGGTTTGTGCAGTTTGCAGGGTTTGCGCGGTTTGCGGCGTTTGCACGATTTGCGACATTTGCAGGGTTTGCAGGGTTTGCGGGGTTTATGGTTTGTACCGAGTTTACAAGGTTTATGGTTTGTATGGGGTTTAAAGGTTTTACAGTTTGTACGGGGTTTACAGAGTTTACGGGATTTTGGGGTTTATCGGGTTTTTGGAGTTTATGTGGTTTACGCGGATTTACGGGGTTTACATAGTTTACAGGGTTTACAGGGTTTACAGGGTTTACGCGGTTTACGAGGTTTACGGTTTGTATGGGGTTTACGCGGTTTACTGGGTTTACGGTGTTTTCGGGGTTTACGGGGTTTATGTGGTTTGTGTGGTTTGCGGGGTTTCCGGGGTTTGCGGGGTTTGTGGGGTTTGCGGGGTTTACCGGGTTTGCAGGGTTTGCGGGGTTATTCGGGTTTTACGAGGTTTACGGGGTTTACACGGTGTACAGGGTTTGCACGGTTTACTCGGTTTGCAGGGTTTGCGCGGTTTTCGACATTTGCACGGTTTGCGGCGTTTGCGGGGTTTACGAGATTTATGGGGTTTACGGTTTTTACCGGGTTTACGGGGTTTATGGTTTGTATGGGGTTTACAGGGTTTACGGTTTGTACGGGGTTTACGGAGTTTACGGGGATTTCATGGTTTACCGGGTTTTTGGGGTTTATGGAGTTTACGCAGGTTTACAGAGTTTATGCGATTTATGGGGTATACGGGGTTTACGCGGTTTACGGTTTGTATGGAGTTTACGGGGTTTTCAGGGTTTACCGGGATTTCGGGGTTTACAGAATTTACGCGGTTTGCGGGGTTTGCGGCGTGTATGGGGTTTACGGGGTTTACCGGGTTTATAGAGTTTATAGGGTCCACGGGGTTTTCAGGGTTTGTGGGGTTTGCGGGGTTTGCACGGTTTGCGCAGTTTGCGCGGTTTGCACGGTTTGCTTGGTTTGCACGGTTTGTGCGGATTGCTTGGTTTGCACGGTTTGCGTGGTTTGCGCGGTTTGTGGGGTTTGTGGTTTGCACAGTTTGCGGAGTTTGCTTGGTTTGCGGTGTTTGCGGTGTTTGCGGGGTTTACGCGATTTGCAGGGTTTACGATTTGTATGGGGTTTACAGCGTTTATGGTTTGTACGGGGTTTACGGTTTGTACGGGGTTTACGGGGTTTACGGGATTTACACAGTTTACAGGGTTTACGATTTGTACGGGGTTTACGGGGTTTACGGTTTGTACGGGGTTTACAGGGTTTACGGTTTGTATTGGGTTTACGGAGTTTACGGGGTTTGTGCGACTTGCAGGGTTTGTGCGGTTTGCGGTGTTTGCGAGGTTTGCAGGGTTTGCGAGGTTTACAGGGTTTGCAGGATTTACGCGGTTTGTGGGGTTTACGGTTTGTACCGGGTTTACGGGGTTTACATGGTTTACGGGGTATGCATGGTTTACTCGGTTTGCAGTGTTTGTGCGATTTGCAGGGCTTGTTCGGTTTGCACGGTTTGCAGGGTTTGTAGGATTTACGCGATTTGCGGCGTTTGCACAGTTTGCGGCGTTTGCCGGGTTTGCGGGGTTTGTAGGGTTTACGGGGTTTACGTGATTTGCGAGGTTGACGCGGTTTGCGGGGTTTACGGCTTGTATCGGGTTTATGGGGTTTACGGTTTGTACGGGGTTTACAGGGTTTACGGTTTGTATGGGGTTTACGGAGATTTTGGGGTTTACAGGGTTTTTGGGGTTTACGCGGTTTGCGGGGTTTGCGGAGTTTACGCGGTTTGCGCGATTTGCGCGGTTTGTAGAGTTTGCAGGGTTTGCGGGGTTTGCGGGGTTATTCGGGGTTTTCGTGGTTTCACGGTTTACAGGGTTTGCACGGTTTACTCGGTTTGCGGGGTTTGCGAGGTTTACGAGGTTTGATGGGTTTGCGAGGTTTACGGGGTTTGTAGGGTTTACGGGGTTTACGGGATTTACGGGATTTACGGGATTTACGGGATTTACGGGATTTGCGGGATTTGCGGGATTTGCGAGGTTTTCGGGGATTACCGGGTTTTCACGGTTTATCGAATTTTTGGGCTTTACACGGTTTACGGGGTTTACGCAGTTTATGGTGTTTAAGCAGTTTATGGGGTTTACATGGTTTACGGGGTTTACACGGTTTACCGGGTTTGTGCGGTTTACGGGGTTTATGCGGTTTATCGGGTTTACGCGCTTTACGCGATTTGCGGGGTTTACGCAGTTTGCGCGGTTTGTGCGGTTTGTGGGCTTTACCCCAAAAATCGCGTAAACCACACAAACCGCGTAAACCCCGTAAACCGCATAAACCCTAAAAACCGCGCAAACCTTGTAAATCGCGCAAATGTAAACCGCATAAACCCAGAAAACCCGACAAACCCCGAAAACTCGGTATTCCTCGAATAACCCAGCAAACCCCGCAAACCCCGTAAACCCTATAAACCCCATACAAACTGTAAACCCCATAAACCGCGTAAACCCCATAAATCCCGTAAATCGCATAAACCCCAAAAACTCGGTAAACCCCGAATTCCCCGTAAACTCCGTAAACCCGGAAATCCCCGTAAACTCCGTAAACCCCGTACAAATCGTAAACTCTGTAAACCTCGTACAAACCATAAACCCCGTAAACCTGGTACAAATCGTAAACCCAGCAAACCGCATAAACCCTACAAACCCCGTAAACCCCACAAACCCCGCAAACCCTGCAAACCCTGCAAACCCCGCAAACCCTATAAACCCGACAAATGCCGCAAACCGTGCAAACGCTGTAAACCCCGTAAACTGCGAAAATGTCGTACAAACAGTAAACCTCGTAAACCCCTTACAAACTGTAAACCCCGTAAACCGCATAAACCCTGTAAACCTTGTAAACCGCGTAAACCCCGTAACCCGTGTAAACCGCATAAACCTCAAAAAACAGGTAAACTTAGAAATCCCCGTAAACTTCATAAACCCTGTACAAACCTTAAACACCATAAACACCGTACAAACCGTAAACCCCATAAACCCCGTACAAACCGTAAACCCCGTAAACCTCGCAAACCCCGCAAACCCCGCAAACCCCGCAAACACCGCAAACCGTGCAAACGCCGCAAACCCCGTAAACCGTGCAAACCCCGAAAACACGATAAACCCAAAGAACTCATAAAAATTGTTAAATGTCGTAAAAACATGAAAAACCCCGTAACTCCGAAGAACCCCGTAACCCTGAAGAACCCCGAAAACCCCGAAGAACCCAGTAAAATACGTAAACCCTCATAATCTGTAAACCTCGTACAAATCGTAAACCCCGTACAAACCATAAACCCCATACCAACCGTAAACCTCGTACCAACCGTAAACCCCGTACCAACCGTAAACCCCGTACAAACAGTAAACCCCATAAACCTCGTAAACCCTATAAATCTCGACAACCCCGATAACCCCGCAACCTTGACAACATCGTAAACTTCATAAATCGTGTAAACCACACAAACCCCGTAAACCCCGCAAACCCCGCAAACCTCGCAAACACCGCAAACCGTGCAAACGCCACAAACAGCGCAAACCCTACAAACCGCGCCAACCTCGCAAACCACACAAACCTTGGAAACCCTGCAAAACCCGCAAACCCCGCAAACTGCGCAAACCCCGCAACCCGCGCAAACTCTGCAAGCCCCGCAGGCCCCGTAGAAATCGTAATCCTTGTAAACTCCGTAAACCTGCAGAAATTGTAAACCGTGTAAACCGCTTAAACCGTGAAATCCATGTAAATCTTGTACAAACTGTAAACCCCGTAAACCCCGCAAACCTTTCAAACCGTACAAACTGCATACCCCGCAAACCCCATAAACCCTGCAAACGCCACAAACCGTGCAAACACCGTAAACCCTATAAACCCCGAAAATGCCATACAAACCATAAACCCCGTAAACTCCATACAAATCGTGCAAACCCCGTAAACCCCGCAGACCCCGTAAACCCCGCAAACTCCGAAGAACCTCGTAAAATACGTAAACCCCATGTAATCCGTAACCGTAAACCCCGTACAAATCGTAAACCCTGTACTGACCGTAAACCCAGTACCAACCGTAAATCCCGTACCAACAGTAAACCCCGTACCAACCATAAACCCTGTACCAACCGTAAACCCCATACTAATGGTAAACCCCATACCAATGGTGAACCCCGTAAACCCCGTAAATCCCGACAACTTTGACAACCCCCTAAATCCTGACAACCCCGACAACCCCGATAACCTTGACAACATCGTAAACCCCGTAAACCACGTAAACCCCGCAAACCCCGTAAACCCCGCAAACCCTACAAACCCCGCAAACACCGCAAACCATGCAAATTGCGCAAACCCCACAAACCGTGCAAAACCTGCAAACCGCGCAAACCTTGCAAACCTCACAAACCGCGCAAACCCTGCAAACTATATAAACTCTGCAAACCTCGTAAACTATGTAAACTATAAATAGCGTAAACCCTGCAAACCCCGCAAACCCTGCAAACCTTGCAAACCCCGCAAACTTCGTAAACCTCACAAACGCCGCAAACCGTGCAAATGCCGTAAATGTCGTAAACCTCAAAAATGTCGTACAAACTGTAAACCACGTAAAGTTTGTACAAATTGTAAACCGCGTACACCCCGTAAACCCGTGTAAATAGCATAAACCCCAAAAAATAGGTAAACATCAAAATCCCCATAAACTCTATAAACCCCGTACAAACCGTAAACCCCATGGGTTTATGTGGTTTATACAGTTTATGGGGTTTATGCGGTTTACGGGGTTTGCGAGGTTTGCAGTGTTTATGGGATTTGCGGGGTTTACGGGGTTTGCAGGGTTTACAGGGTTTGCTAAGTTATTCGGGGATTACCGGGTTTTCAGGGTTTGCCGGGTTTTCTGGGTTTATGCGGTTTACAGAGTTTGCATGGTTTACGGGGTTTGCGCGGTTTATAGGGTATACGCGGTTTATAGGGTTTAGGCGGTTTGTAGGGTTTACGCGGTTTGTGCGGTTTGCGGTGTTTACGCGGTTTGCGGGGTTTACGGGGTTTGTGGGGTTTGTAGGGTTTATGGGGTTTACGGGATTTGCGGGGTTTATGCGGTTTGCGAACGGTTTGTACGGGGTTTACGGTTTGTACGGGGTTTACATGGATTTTGCGGTTTAAGCGGTTTACGATTTCTACGGGGTTTACGGGGTTTACGGGGATTACGATTTCTGCGGGGTTTGCGGCGTTTGCGCGGGTTGTGCGAATTGTGTGGTTTGCGCATAAACTCACGTAAACTGCATAAATCCCAAAAACCCGGTAAACCCCGAAATCCCCGTAAACTTCGTAAACCCCGTACAAACCATAAACCCTGTAAACCCTGTACAAACCGTAAACCCCATAAACCCGGTACAAACTGTAAACCTGGCAAACCGCGTAAACCTTGCAAACCCCGCAAACCCTGCAAACCCCGCACAAACTGTGCAAACCCTGCAAACCCCGCAAACCGGCAAACCACGCAAACCGCGCAAACCACGCAAATCATGTAAACCGCGCAAACCCCGTAAACCGTGTAAACCCCCGTAAACTATGTTTACAGAGTTTACGGGGATTTCGGGGTTTACCGAGTTTTTGGGGTTTATGCGGTTTACGCGAGTTTACGGGGTTTACGCGAGTTTACGGGGTTTACAGGGTTTATGCGGTTTACGGGGTTTACGGGGTTTACAGTTTGTACGGGGTTTTTCGGGTTTACCGGGATTTTGGGGTTTACTTGGTTTACGGGGTTTATGAGGTTTACGCTGTTTGCGGGGTTTGTCGGGTTTGCGCGGTTTGCGCGATTTGGGCGGTCTGAGCTCTTTGCGCGGTTTGCGTGGTTTGCGCAGTTTGTGGGGTTTGCGGGGTTTTTTGGTTTTCGGCATTTGCACAGTTTGTAGCATTTGTGGGGTTTCAGGTTTTGCGGGGTTTGCGCGGTTTGCGGGGTTTGCACGGTTTGCATGGTTTGCAGGGTTTTCACGGTTTGCAGCGTTTGCACGGTTTGTGCAGTTTGCGGGGTTGTTGCGGTTTGCGAGGTTTGTGTGGTTTGCGGTCTTTGCACGATTTGTAGTGTTTGCAGTGTTTGCAAGGTTTACGGGATTTGCGGGGTTTGTAGGGTTTGCAGGGTTTGCGGGGTTTGCGAGGTTATTTTGGGTTTACGCAGTTTACAGGGTTTACATGGTTTACAGGGTTTACGTGATTTGCGGTTTGTACGGGGTTTATAGAATTTATAGGGATTTCGAGGTTTACCGAGTTTTTGGGGATTTACGGGGTTTACGCAGCTTACATGGTTTATGGGGTTTACGCAGTTTATGCGGTTTACGGGGTTTATAGTTTGTAAGGCGTTTATGGGGTTTACGGTTTGTACGGGGTTTTCAGGGTTTACGGGGTTTACAGCATTAGCTTGATTTGTGGCGTTTGCGAGGTTTATGGGGTTTACGGCATTAGCACGATTTGTGGCGTTTGCGAGGTTTACGGGGTTTGCGGAGTTTGTGGGGTTATTTGGGGTTTACACGGTTTACAGGGTTTACACGATTTACAGGGTTTACAAGGTTTACGGTTTGTACGGGGTTTACAGTTTGTTCGGGGTTTACGGAGTTTACGGGGATTTGGGGGTTTATGAGGTTTTTGGGGTTTATACGGTTTACGCGAGTTTACGGGGTTTACGTGGTTTACATGGTTTACGGGGTTTACACGGTTTACGGGGTTTACGGTTTGTATGAGGTTTACAGGGTTTACGGTGTTTATGGGGTTTACGCGGTTTGTGGGGCTTGCGGGGTTTACACGGTTTACATGGGTTTATGGGGTTTACACGATTTACGAGGTTCATGGGGTTTACAGGGTTTGTGGGGTTTGCACGTAAACCCCGTACAACCCCGTAAATACTCCATAATAAACCGCGTAAACACCCCGATAAACCCGCTATAAACAACATAACCCACAAAAACCTATGGAAGATAAGAACGCGTGCGTAAACACTATAAACCCCAAAAAACCCCCGGTATAACCCGCGAATATCGCCTCCAGTAAACTCTGGTCATTAATATATCCCGCCGTACAAATTATAACCCCTGTAAACCCTACAAACCGGAAAACCCCAAGAAAAGATCCCATAAACCGTGTAAAAACACGTAAACCGCACCAAACCCCCGAATAGCCCCGCAAACCCCGCAAAACCCTACAAAACCCGCAAAACCCTGCGCAAACCTAACGAAACCAGCAAAAAGAGTGCCGCCAAACGTTGCAAATGCCGCGAAACTTGATGAGTTGCAAACCCCGCAAACTGTTTGCAAACCGTGCAAACCGCTGCAACCGCACAACCAGCGCAAACCCGTGCAAAAACCCTACAAAACCCGCAGAAGAAATGTAATCCCGTAAACCCCGTAAACCCCGTAGAAATTTTTAAACCGCGTTTAAAACTGCGAAATTCATGTAAAACCCAGCGTACAAAACCTAAACCACGTAAACCCCAGTACAAACCATAAAACCCGCAACCCAGCAAACCCTGGGTATGCCGCGCCCGCCTACAACCACCTGTGCGACTTATAACTCATCGCCGAACAACCCATGTAAACCCCGTATTAAACTCTACCGCAAACCGCCGCAGAACCCTGCAAAACCCCCGTAAAAGAAAGAACCCCCCCATAAACCGCGTAACCTCACAAACCAAAGTAAACCCCGGCAAAACCTGCGTTAAACCACCGTAAACTCGTATATACCCATTACACACCATCGCGTTATAAAGCGCGCCACGCCTATTACTTCATCTTGATGTGCGCATGTCACTCCATAACCCACCGCATAAAAAACCCCAGAGAGAAGAGAAGGAAAGGAAGAGAAAAAACCAGCAAACCCCGAAAACCTCGGTAATCCCCGAATAAACCAGCCAAAACCCGCAAAACCGCCGCAAAACCCTGAACCTTGACAAACACCGGTAAACCCTACAAACCTCGCAAACCTCGTTTAAAACCGCATTAGAACCCCATAAACTGCAATTAAACATTGTAAACCATGTAAACCCCAAAAAAGACTTCAGTAAAACCCCAAAAACTCGTTAAAACCTCGAATAACCCCACAACCCACAAATCCGTAAACCCCGAGGAACCCTGCAAAAACCCCGCAAACCCCGTAAACTCCAAAAGAACCCAATAAACCTCGTAAACCCTGTAAAACCGTGTGAAACCGCGTACATAACCGTAAACCCCGGTTAAACCGCATGAATTTGCGTTTAAACCCCTGTAAACCCCGTAAATCGCATAAAAACCCCGTAAACCGCATAAAACCCCGTAAACCCGCGTAAACCGCATGCATAAACCCCAAAAATCTGCGTAAAAACAACCCGAATAACCCGCAAACCCCACAAATCCCGTTAAACCCCGTGGAACCCCGCAAACCCTGCCATAATAACCCTCTGCACAGACCCCGACCAAACCCCGACAAGAAACCCTGCAAACCCCGCAACCCTTACAAACCAACAAACCCCGTTACTAAAGAGACCCAATAAATCCCCGTAAAACCTCGATAACCCCATAAACAGTATATGTAAACCCCGGGAAACCGTTTGTTAAAACCGCGTTAAACCCCGCCAAATATCGTAGTAAACCCCCCACGTAACCCCATACAAATCGTAAAACCCTGTAAATCGCATAATTCACGAGTAAACCCCGTATGAAACCCCGTAAAAACCGCATAAAACCTCGCGTTTAAACCCGCATAAACTGGCATTAAATCCTAAAAACCTGGTAAACCCCGAAATTGCCGTTAAACTCAAACGAAATCCATACAAACGAAAAACCATTGTAAACCCACGTACAAACCGTAAAACCCCATTAAACCCGGTATAATCCGGGTAAACCCCAAAAAATCGTGTAAAACTCCGTTAAAACCCGATAAAACCCCATTACAAAAACCATAAAACCCTGTAAAACCGCGGTATATTCGCGTAAAACCCCAGTAAACACCGTAAAACCGCATAAACCCCGTTAAGCTTGCGTAAACTGCATAAATCCCCAAAAGAAACCCGGTAAACCCCAAAAATTCTCTAAACTCCGTTAAACCCCGTACAAACTGAAAACCCTGTAAAACCCCGTACAAACCGTAAACCCCCGAGTAAAACTCAAGGTACATCCGTAAACCCCACAAACCGCGTAAACTCGCAAACCCTATTAAACCCCGCAACACTTCAGCAAACCGTCAAGAAAACTGCCCGCAAAACTGCGCAGAACCGCAGCGCAATCCCCGCAAAACCCCGCAAACCGCGCAACCCCGCAAACCCTACAAACCCCGTAAACGCCGCCAAACCGCACAAACCTCGTAATACCGCAGTAAACCTCATAAATCCCGATACCAAAACCGTAAACTCCGTAAACTCGTAAACACCGTAAACTGCAATAAAACCCCATTAAAACCCCGTAAACCACAGTAAACCCTATAAAATCTCATGTAAAATCGCAAAACCCCAACCACAACCTAGTAAACCCCGAATCCCCATAAACTCCGATATGAGAGAGAAAAAAAAAAAAAAAAAAATAAAAAAGAAAAAAAAACTATATATATATGAGCTAGAAAAAAAAAACCCCCCGTACAAATCGTAAACCCCGTAAACCCCGTTTACCAAACCGTAAAAACCCTATAAAACCTAAAACCCTGCAAAGAAATCGCGTAAACCGAGCGTTAAACCCCCGCAAACAACCGCAAACTATGCAAAAAATCGCGCGCAAACCCTGCAAACACCGCATAAACCGCACAAAAACCTGGCAAAAACCGCTGATAAAACGCGCGCAAACACATATAATCGTGTAAACCGTAAAGCGCATAAACCCCGAATAAACCGCCGCAAACCGCGCAAAACCCCAAAACCCTGCAAACCCGTGCAAAACCCATAAAACCCGCAAACCACACCAAAAACCTCGTAAAACCGGCGTAAACCCCTGTAAAATCCCCATACAAACTGTAAACTCCGTAAAAACCGTAAACCCCAAGTAAACGCATTAGATAGAACCCCAATAAGACCCCGGTAAACCACATTAACCCTGTAACCCCACGTGAGAGAGTCGCATAAACCCCAAAAAACCTAGTAAACCCCAAAATCCCCGAAACTCCGTATACCCCGTACAAATCGTAAACCCCGGATAAAAAACCCCGTTACAAACCGTAAAAACCCTAATAAAAACCCTAACCCTGGCAAATCGCGTAAACCGCCGTAAACCTCGCAAAACCCCGTCAAAACAACCAGGCAAAACCTATGCAAAAAGCCGCGCAAAACTGCGCAAACCCCGCAAACCGCACAAACTCTGCAAACTGTGTAAAACGCGGCAAACACTATAAACTGTGTAAACCGGTAAAACCGAGCGGAATAAACCAACCGAATAACCCTACAAACCCCGCAAAACCCCGTAAACCGGCGCAAACCCACAAAACGCCCGCAAAGCCCCGCAAATGCCGCAAACTGTGCAAACACCCAACCATGCACAGAATCAGCGCAAACCCCGCAAACTGC